>CM031243.1:562423401-562491087 GCA_018340775.1 Taxus wallichiana var. yunnanensis | reverse complement strand
TACTAAATTTAAGCAAAGATTTTGACTTCATATCAATCAAGCAATCCCACGAGAACAAAATCTTCTCACCGATTCAATAGCAACCTCAGCATCACGCTTTACTCCAAATAGTAAGTTAGAGGATACCCATTTCATGGTATCCCTTCGTGATGAACCATTGATAAAAACAATGTCAAATCCTCTTTTAAATAGAAATGAAAACAAATCTACTATCCTAGACCACATCGATAGTGATACAACCACTCTTGATTTCTTAAACACCTATGCGGCATTACATCTCACCCATCACGTAATAGATTTATCTTTAATCCCACATTCATCTTCTTACTTCGGGAATCCCATGACAGAGCTTCCCCCACAAAAGGAACTCAACATATACACAGTCGAGAATGGAGATGATCTGGAACTACCTCTAGCCCCACCTGAGTTTGAAGAAGGTAACGCTTCTTTAATCAAAGAAACAATTGATATTAACATCGGAATGGAAGATGAACCAAGGATATTGAAGTTAGGATCCTCGTTAACTCCATTAGAAGTAGAAATACACACTCGGATCCTCAAGGAACATCAGAAGGCTTTTGCATTTAATTATAAGGAAATGACAGGGGTTGCACCACACATTGTGGTGCATAACCTCATCACTAAATCTGATGCAAAACCGATTAAACAAAAATCAAGACCAATGAAACCCAAGGTAGCTCTCATGGTGAAAGAGGAGGTAATGAAACTCCTCCAAGTAGGATTCATCAAACCAGTCGATTACTCTCAGTGGGTATCTAATATCGTTCCCATTCTCAAAAAGAATGGGAAGATACGCATCTGTGTAGACTTCCGAGACATTAACAAGGCATGTCCTAAAGATGACTTCCCATTACCATCTATAGATGTCATCATTGATGCAACAGATGGATTTGAGCTTTTATCTCTCATGGATGGATTCTCGGGATACAATCAAATCAGAATATCTCGAACAAGATCAAGCTAAAACCACATTTATAACTCCTTGGGGAACCTATTGCTATGTTGTTATGCCATTCGGTCTCAAGAACACTGGCGCTACATACCAGCGGGCTATGACGTATATATTTCATGATCTTATTCATAAAATTGTGGAATCCTACGTAGATGACTTGTTGGCTAAGGCCAAGAAGCGTTGTGACCATCCGGAAGTGCTTCGCATCATTCTTTCATGTCTGATAGAATACGGAGTCACGCTAAATCCAGAAAAATGTGTCTTTGGTGTGACAGGAGGGAAGCTCCTAGGTTACATTATATCATCACGCGGGATCGATGTTGACCCAACCAAAATTAAGGTTGTTCTCGAAATGGTCCCACCTTCGATGAATCTGGAATCAGATCATTTCTCGAAAAACTTGGTGCGATCCAGAGATTCATCCCGACTTAAGTTTCACCATTCATCCAATCAACAATCTACTCAAGAAAGATTATAGCATTGATTGGACCGAAGACTGTAATGAAGCTTTCAACGCAGTTAAGCATTTCTTGTTATCACCACCTACGCTAATGCCACCTAAGCCAGATCACCCATTAATTTTATATTCGTGAGCCACCAATGTCTCGCTAGCCTGTATGTTGGCTCAAGAAGATGATGACAATAGAGAACGTGTGATCTATTTCATTAGCCGGACATTGCTTGACTATGAAACACGCTACACACAAGCGGAACGAGAATGCCTCACCATAGTCTTTGCAACAAAATGCTTAAGACATTACATGTTAAATCAAGAAACAAAGGTCATTGTAAAAATAGAACATTTACAAACCTTCCTCACGCAAGGGTCCTTGTCTAAAAAGGTTGGACTGCTTTATAACCTTAATGGGTGAATTTGAATTAAAGTTCGTAAATCAGAAGTCGGTTAAAGGACAAATCATCATGGATTGGTTAGCTGATAATCCATTAGATGGAGGTGATCTAGTAGATCTGGACTTTCCAGATGAGTGCGTATACTACATCAAAACCCAACCTTCTATCTCTGAGTGTCCTTGGTACACTGATATCATTAATTATATCATGGACCATACATATCCAGAAGGTGCTACACCACAACAAAGAAGGTGGTTACGCATTATCGTAGCTAAATACGTCATCATAGAACAAGTGCTCTATCGAAAAGCATTCGATGGAATGCTTCTAAGATGTGTCGACATAGAAGAATCCAAGAAGATTCTCCACGAATCTCACAGTGGAATGTGTGGAGGCCACTTCGGTGGCCATGCCACCGCTCATAAAATACATCGAATGGGCTATTTTTGGCCTACTCTAGAACACGACGCAATAGAGTTTGTACGAAGGTGTCATAAGTGCCAAGAATTCTCTCATGAGATTCACATGCCGGCACAAGCTCTACAACCAATCGCTACTCCATGGCCCTTTTCTACGTGGGGCCTAGATTTAATAGGGAAATTCTCTCCCTCATCTATAGATGGCCATAATTTTATAATCACGGCCACCGAATATTTTACCAAGTGGGTAGAGGCTATGCCTCTTACTACTATACCGGGTTCTGTAATCACCAAGTTCATTTTGAACCAAATCATTTGTAGGTATGGTGTCCCAAAATCATTATCTCAGATAATGGGACTTCTTTTAAGAATGATGAAGTTCACGAATTATGCAATAAATTTAAAATAAGCCATCATACAACCTCCTTGTATTACCCTCAAGCCAATGGACAGGCTGAGGTGACAAACAAAACATTAAAATCCATTCTCCTTAAAACGGTGAAAGAAAACAAATGAGATTGGCATTTGAAGTTATATCCGCCTTATGGGCCCACCGAACCTCAATAAGGACACCAACAGGAGTGACTCCTTTCTCGCTAGTATTCGGGGTAGAAGCAGTTCTCCCGCTTGAGGTTGAAATACCCAGTCTCCGTATTTCATTACAAGGGATCCTAGATGAAGACGCTTATAGAGAAGCACGTCTCTCCCAACTAGAAAGCCTAGATGAAGCTAGGTTAGATGCTGAATAGTGGCATAGAGTCTATGCTGACCGGATGTGCTGGTAGTATAACAAGAAGGTCTATGAACGCGACATATATGAAGGTGATCTAGTTCTAAGGCTGGACAATGGATCGATAAAAGACCGATGAAGGAAGGAAGTTCCGGCCCAAATGGTTGGGCCCATACCGAGTCATGAAGGACTATGGAAATGGTGCATATCTCCTATGTATGCTAGAAGGTGAGGAATTTGGTGAAACAGTCAATTCCCTACACCTCAAATGATTCTACGCGTAAGCAACTAGCACTACTTGTATAATTATATCTACATTGCATCTTCATATAGATTAGGATCATTTTGTCCACTTGTTTCATACAAAAATTGTGATCAAGGAATTTGTTCTCAAAGCAATTCATTACAAACTCATGATGTTGTTGGCATAAACACTCTAATCATACTTCTCTATTTCCATGATATCATCAAACTATTTCGGAATCATTTCATCAAATAAAGCTAGATATGACAAGGTCTTAACGGTAACCATGCCAAGATCTGCAGGTTTATTCTCACTTTTGGTTTCTTCTTAGGATGGGTGTCTTTCCTATGGTCTGTTCTAGAAGCTTCATGGTGTCACATCTATCCCATATGTATATATATCTCTTTGGAAATAAGAACACACTGACATTTTGCTCAAATAAACAAGTCAAATATAGATCAAACAGAAAATTTTAAATTTACACATTTCCTTGCCCCACCAACCTTCGGTGATGAGCTTGCATCTCTTACTAGTGACGTAGGGTTGGGAAAGGATGGAAATGCCCTTACTCACCTATGCCTTGCCTATGGTGATAAACCCATGCTTCTTACTAGTAGCATGGGGCAAGGTGTAGGGGGTCCTCTTGACAAACAAACGTAAAAGGTCATAAACAAACAATTCAAATCTTGAAGTCTTGAGTCAAAAACAAATGAATCGGATGTCCAAAATCCCAAGAGAATTAAGAATCCTAAAACCCATTTTGTCTACCATGTGGCCATCTACGGATCTAAGTCTAGATAAACCACAAAGCAAGTTGCATCCCAAAACTATGAAGTCACTCGAGTGGAGTAAGCTTGTAGCATCCTAATTTGATTCCACAAAGCTTTTGTCTATCTTTCATCAATATCATTTCAACACATTTCATAACTTGTGCCCTTTTCAGCTCTCGGTGATGAGCCCTCGCATCTTACTAGTTGCAGTGGGGTTAGGAGAGGGGCAGGTTTATCTGCTTATCATACCAGCTTATCTTCACCACTTTGCCAAAGAAAATATGAAGTATCCAAAATTGCTTACAGAAACTAAGATTCAAAATCACATTGTATCTACATTATCATATATCAGCATCATGAAATACAAAAAGAAAGTAAACACTTGCATCATTTGTTCTCCATTGCATACATTCTAAAGAGCATATAAGCATAATATCATAGTTCACATGAGGAAATGGAAATGCAAGTAAGCCATAAATGCCAAAATTCTGATCCAAAAAGAATATATATATATATATATATATATAAAATTCTTGTATAATGCCATCATGCGCTAAGCATGGTCAAAACGCTCAAAGAGCCCGAGATATACAAAAATATCATGCAAAAATCTAGGGGAGCCAAGTGGCTTCTCAACCCCTATGAGACCCCTCTGAAGGTGCACGCCCATGCCTAGGACTCCAGCTACGCCAGCGCTCTGAGTGCACGGAGGGCTCAGGATCCCGAGGGGTAGCCACGTAGTCTCACCATGAGAATGACTCCTCATCAGGTGCTCGGCTGTCCTATACCCCGCTAACTCCGGAGAGTTGATACCATCCTGGCCATGTGCCAGATAGGGGAAAAATGTCGGTGTGTCTCCACCCTACGAGGGCTCCCAAGCATCCACGAGATAACTCGTGTGGGTCCTCTCCATGGGAATCATCGGGGTATCGTATCATGCATACCCCTGATAAATCAGGTCCCGCCACTCATCGGTGGTCTCTGCAAACAAAGGAAAAAAAAACAAATTAGAAATGAAACAAGAGATAAAACACAAGTGTAAACAAAAGGAGAGATAGCAACTAAGGAAATCCTAACTAAAAACAAACATTAAAAGGAAGGGTGGTAACTTACTTGGATCACCGGGCCTCCAGGATGGATCTCTAGGGTCAGCAACTACCACAGATGCCGCCATTAAATGAGGTGCTCCCCCCATGGCTAAAGCAAAATAGCATCCTACAACGGACTCATCCTCCCCACCATGGCCCTGGAGAGTGGCTCCTCAAAACTAGAGTAACTCTCTCTTCACTCTACTCGGCCTCTCTACCTATATGATATCTTGAGTGTCATGCCACTCAGGATCACTATCCTCCTCAATCTCTCTCCTCCTCTCTCCCCCGTGAACTCCTCGGACTTGGAGTCTATGTCGATGGGGTCATCACACTATGGGCAGGACCCACGAAAACTCAGCAAGGGGGCCTTAGGTGCAATTTGCTCTCCCTCGATGTACGTACCTTGACCCACGCCGTAATAGGAATGCCAAAGTAACAACTTCCAACCCCAAAAGCTGAGGACCCCATCTTCTCTTCGAAAAGACAATATCTCTACCACTACCGTGGAAGCATGCCATGTAGGGTAGGCCAAAATACTAAGGAACTTGGCCAAAGGGGTGTTCTCCACTCAAAGATAACCCACTGCACAAATAAGCTTTTAACATGGTGGAGCAGGAGTTGATAAGAGCCTCCTTGCCCCATAAACATAACCATGAGGAAATGGTGTGATCCATGCATCGATGGTCGGAGAAGCACTAGGCATGATGGGTGCTCAGCACCAACATATTTCCATCTATCTCGAAGACCCGTCACTGGGTCCTTTCATCTGTCACCTCTATCAACCAACATGCCAATGAATAGATGAAAATGGGCCCACTTTCATGACCGGGTTGGGTGACTCAAAGACTTCCCTTAAATAGAATACCCTTTTTTTCAAGTCATGGTAGCTCCGAGTAAGTTCTTACTCCCACACAAATCCAGGTATGGCCTCATTTCCCATTATTTTAGCGACAAGATCTATCTTAGTCTATGTGTCTCCTCCTTGTTCCCTTTTCATTTTTGTAGGAAGTGGATAGAATTTTGGATGGCATCATTTCACACACGACGTACTTGTATGACTTCCAACTCCCATTTTGGACCGCCATACTCAGACCCACCATTTTACGCCTCTTCATGGCTAAAATGCTTCTCTAAGGGGGCAATATGTATGTACCCAAAATTGTAGGGTACTACACCATCGGAACAACGTAACACGTACCCCAATGATGATACAAGTCTCCTCGTAAGGTGTTTGGGATCCGGAAAAGCTCCCCAAGTGTGTGTTAACATCCCGCATGCCCCGCTTAGCCCCCCATGTGCTTTATTTTTCTCTTTTTCCCTCTTTTCTTGGCCTTTTTCTCTTTAGTTACGAAACCCCAAAATGGCCAGCCTGCCAAGCATCGGCGGCGGTCCATCATGCCACCACCCACCTGCTTTCGCAAAGCAGTGGTCCTTTACACATTTTTCAGAATGCTCTTTTAACATGAATCATGTAAATTTCAATGTTTACCATCTTTTTTTCACCGCCATGAGCTTCATTATGATTCTGTTCCTGGAATAGTGTTTTGCCATTGTTTATAGTTTAAGAGATTAATTTGGTTTTTACCTTGGGTAAATGCAAATGCTATAAATAGTTGGTTTGTGCTCAAGAAAATGCCCCCTCAAATTTGCCTTTGAATTTCTCATTTTGATAGATTAGTCTTTCATTTTACTTAGAATTCTTAGTTTCTTTCATTACATGCTTAGTTAGTGTTGTTTTGCTTTATTAGGAAGCCACATATCCATCTTGTGCAAGTGCTGTTGATATTATATCCAATCCATTAGAGTAGAGTAGTTTGTTTTCAATAGGAAGCCATTAAAGTTCAAGGGTTTTGTTCTTCAAACAGGATAGTTTCAGTTACGTTCTGATGTTTTATGTTGCATGACTCCTCAATAAATCCCACTAGGAATTACATAAGCCAAGCTCTCTCATACTCTTGCTATCTCTCTCCTACTTGCATTGTATTTAGTTTGTATCTTAAGCTGCCTTTGTCCCAATATCTACTTCATTGAGGATAGAATTACACGCTTTTCTAGATCCATGTGAAAACAAAGGAACAAGGAGATCACACTCGAGGGGACAAGATCACACACACCATCAGATTTTCCACCATTCTCATGTAAAATCCAGTTCTAGCTTTCAAAGTTCTAATTAGAATCATATCAAATAGAGTAGCCAATCACTTTATTTCAGTCAATTTTACTTTCAATATTGCCAGGGAAGCTGTGGGGATTGATAGTTTCTAAGAGACTATGATTCTTTCCTCACTTTTGAGGTAGGATCGAGAGTCTTTCAAATAGATTAGATTAGTTATTTCATTATTTAGAATAGATTTACAACTGCACAGGCAAGTAGCTATACTCGGTTACTTTGTTTGTTTTAAAATTCGACACTAGGTTAATTGTCAATTTCTAGATATATTAAAATAGCTTCTCTTTCAAATTCATTTATAAAATTCATCAGAAAATAACAAAAATATAGAAGTTATATATGTTATAGATATACTTCACATAGTTAATTTTATTTTTCTACATTTAGTTTACATTATTGCTTTTGTATGACAATCACGGGACCTAGAGAGCCCAGGGAATACGTATTCGAGCCAATCATGCCCCAACCCAATCTCATCACAGCCATAACTGATATAGATCAGAATCTTAGGATCCAAGTCTTCCGAACAACGGTAAACTTACAACAAATCAGTTTCCAACTACATGGGTTAAACATAGAAGACGACCAAGCACACACATTTTGGTCAAATCAACCAAACTACAGATTACCCTAGATTCATATCCACATGACTGTGGAAGGGTTTGAAAGAGAGTAGACCTTTGGTTGTGATCCTTTGGTCCCATAGCTAGATGCAGGAGACACTCTCACAGATATAGATACCAGCTTGAGAATTCAGGTTGCACAAATGCCTGTAAGATATTCTGAGAAGATCACACAATTATTAATTCTGAATATAGAAGCTGAAAAGGCATATGACTATTGGATACTAGGGATTAGGGATTGATTCCACACATGACCATAGTAGGACCACAAAAAATATGAATCTACGGTTGTGACCCAAAAATCCCACAGCCCAACGAGTCCATAGGTGAATCAGACATAGATGCTGGCCTACATACACTAGTATTTAGATCTACTCCACTTCCACCTATCATCATCAAACAGTTATCTTTCCTAGACACACAGATAACAAAAGCTAAGGAGTTCTAGACTAGGCTAGAGAGAATTTCCCATAGAGTCAATTATATTTACCATCTGCCCTATGACCTTATCTTAGAGATATACGTGAAACTATCCCAGGTCATTTTCCACATATTCCACAACCTATAGAATGAATCACGCCAGAGCTCTATATTGATTGGAGCTTTTGAGCAGTCATCCTTACCGATTAATCTATCACACCAGTTCAGGTTAGGAGGGCCTTCTTTGCCTTAGATTCGTAATTTTCACTAGTGCGTGTCTAAGACATCAGATTGCCCAATTAGCTTGTCTGTATCCCACACATATTTAATCCCCACCGGCTATCTCTGCATGACCTCGGGAGTTTGGGTGCGAGGAAAAGTTACTTGTAGATTCCTATATATATACATATATCTCCTGACTTTTTTAATGTTTTTTTTTCACAAGTTTGGAGCGCCGATGGAGGTAAGTTCTTACCCCTGCACAAATGGTACATCCTCATTTCCCATTATTTTAGCGTTTATTTTCTGATCTATCTTGTCTATCTGCACTTGAGTTCTCTTTTTGTTTTGTAGGAAGTGGGAATTTTGGATGGCGTCATTTCGACACACGGACGTACTAGGTATGACTTCCAACCTCCCATTTCGGGACCGCCATACTTACCCACCGTTTTACGCCTCTTCATGGCTAAAACACTTCTCTAAGGGGGCAATATGTATGTACCCAAAATTGTAGGTTATTACCATCGAACAACATAACACGTACCCCAATGATGATACAGGTCTCCTCGCAAGGTGTTTGGGATCCGGAAAAGCTCTCCAAGTGTGCGTTAACATCCCGCATGCCCCGCTTAGTCCCCGTGTGCTTTATTTTTCCCCTCTTTTTCCCTCTTTTCTTGGCCTTTTTCTCTTCAGTTATGAAACCACCGCCCTAAGCAAGATGGTGGTCCTGTAACCACCACCCTGCTCAGGGCAGCGGTCCTTTACGTGTTTTCCAGAATGCTCTTTTAACATGAATCATGTAAATTTCAATGTTTACAAGCTTTTTTTCACCGCCATGAGCTTGCATTATTGATTCTGGTTCCCTGGAATAGTGTTTTGTCATTGTTTATAGTTTAAGAGATTAATTTGGTTTTTACCTTGGGTAAATGCAAATGCTATAAATAGTTGGTTTGTGCTCAAGAAAATGCCCCCCTCAAATTTTCCTCTGAATTTCTTATTGCAATAGATTAGTCTTTCATTTTACTTAGAATTCTTAGTTTCTTTCATTACATGCTTAGTTAGTGTTGTTTTGCTATTAGGAAGCCACATATCCATCTTGTGCAAGTGTTTTATTGATATTATATCCAATCCATTAGAGTAGAGTAGTTTGTTTTCAATAGGAAGCCATTAAAGTTCCAGGTTTTGTTCTTCAAACAAGATAGTTTCAGGTTCTGGATGTTTTATGTTGCATGACTCGCAATAAATCCCACTAGGAATTACATAAGCCAAGATCTCGTACTCTTGCGCTATCTCTCTCTACTTGCATTGTATTTAGTTTGTATCTTAAGCTGCCTTTGTCCCAATATCTACTTCGCTGATGATAGAATTACACGCTTTTCTAGATCCATGTGAAAACAAAGGAACAAGGAGATCACACTGAGGGGACAAGATCACACACACCATCAGATTTTCCACTGTTCTATAGAAAATCCAGGTTCTAGCTTTCAAATTTCTAATTAGAATCATATCAAATAGAGTAGCCAATCACTTTATTTCAGTCAATTTTACTTTCAATATTGCCAGGGAAGCTATGGGGATTGATAGTTTCTAAGAGACTATGATTCTTCCTCACTTCTGAGGTAGAATTGAGATTCTTTCAAATAGATTAGATTAGTTATTGAATTATTTAGAATAAATTTACAACTGCACAAATAGCTATACTCGGTTGCTTTGTTTGTTTTAAAATTCGACACTAGGTTAATTGTCAATTTCTAGATATATTAAAATAGCTTCTCTTTCAAATTCATTTATAAAATTCATCAAAAATAACAAAAATATAGAAGTTATATATGTTATAGATATACTTCACATAGTTAATTTTATTTTTCTACTTTTAGTTTACATTATTGCTTTTATATGACAATCACGGGACCTAGAGAGCCCAGGGAATACGTATTCGAGCCAATTGTTCCCCAACCCAATCTTGTCACAGCCATAACTGATATAGATCAAAATCTCAGGATCCAAGTCTTCCGAACAATGGTAAACTTACAACAAATCAGTTTCCAACTGCACGGGTTAAACATAGAAGATGACCAAGCACACACATTTTGGTCAAATCAACCAAACTACAGATTACCCTAGATTCATATCCACATGACTATGGAAGGGTTTGAAAGAGAGTAGACCTTTGGTTGTGATCCTTTGGTCCCATAGCTAGATGCAGGAGACACTCTCATAGATATAGATACCAGCTTGAGAATTCAGGTTGCACAAATGCCTATAATATATTCTGAGAAGATTGCACAATTATTAATTCTGAATATAGAAGCTGAAAAGGTATATGACTATTAGATACTAGGGATTAGGGATTGATTCCACACATGACCATAGTAGGACCATAAAAAATATGAATCTATGGTTGTGACCCACAAATCCCACAGCCCAACGAGTCCATAGGTGAATCAGACATAGATTTTGGCCTACATACACTAGTATTCAGATCTACTCCACTTCCACCTATCATCATCGAGCAGCTTATCCTTCCTGAGACACATGTACAGCTAACAAAGCTAAGGAGTTCTAGACTAGGGCAGATAATTTCCCATAGAGTCAATTATATTTACTATCTCACTATGACCTTATCTGGAGATATACAAAAAACTATCCCAGTCATTTTCCACATATTCCACAACCTATAGAATGAATCACACCAAGATCGATATTGATTGGAGCCTTTGAGTAGTCATCCTTACCGATCGATCTATCACACTAGTTTAGGTTAGGAGGGCCTTCTTTTCCTTAGATTCATAATTTTCACTAGTGTGTGTCTAAGACATCAGATTGCCCAATTAGCTTGTCTGCATCCCACACATATTTAATCCCCACTAGCCTGTCTCGGAATGACCTCGGGAGTTCAAAGGGTGCGAGAAAAGTTACTTGTAGATTCCTATGCTTGCTTGTCACTTTTCCATCATACAGGGACCTCACCTAGGAGCTCACCAAGTAGCTTACTTGGGAGCTCACCTAGCATCTCACCTAAGAGCTTACCAAATAATTCACCAAGTAGCTCACCCGGGAGCTCTTTTGGAGCTCACCGATCAACTCGAGTTGAGCTCGCTTTGGGAGCTCCTCAAGTAACTCACATGGGAACTCACTTGGGATCTTGCTTGATAGCTCACCTTGCAAACTCACCTTGAGCTCACCTCTCCAACTCACCTTGAGCTTTCCTTGCCAACTCACATTGAGCTCATCTCCGGTAGATCACATGTAAGCTCGGCTAAGAGATTACCGACAAGCTCACCTTTGAGCTTACAGGAGCTCAACAAGTAGCTCAGCTAGGAGTTTAGCAAGTAGCTCACATGGGAGCTCATCAAGTAGCTCGACTTAAGATTGCCCAAAATCATCACACGGGAGCTCTCTGATAGCTCACCTTGCCAGCTTTCCTTGATCTCACCTAGGAGCACACTTTGAGCAGGCTTGAATTAAGCTAGATTAGGAGCTCATAATCCAACTCACCCAAAAATCACATAGGAGCTTGCATTACCAGCTTCACCTTGAGCTCGTTGAGGAGCTCACCTTGCCAACTCACCTTAAGCTCATCTAGTAGCTCTCCTCAGAGTTTGTCGAGTAGCTTAGCAAAGTAGCTCACTTGGAAGATTGCCTAATAGCTCACTGAGAGCTCACCAAGTAGCTCACCGAGTAGGTTGACTTGAGATCTCTTGTGATCTTGGTTGTGAGCTCACCGGGACCTCACCTAGGAGCTCCCAAGTATCTCACTTGGGAGCTTTCCTAGCAGCTTGCTTGGTAGCTCACTAAATAGCTTACTAAGTAGCTCACCTAGGAGCTTTTCTAGGAGCTCACCATTAGATCAAGTTGATCTCGACCAAGAGCTTGTTGAGTAACCCACTTGGCAACTCACCTCGGAGCTCCCGATAGCTTGCCTTACCAAATCAACTTGAACTCACCTTGCCAACTAACCTTGAGCTCATCTGTAGCTCCCATGTAATCTCACCTAAGATATTAATAATAAGCTCACCTTTGAGCTCATCGAGCAACTCACCTAGGAGCTTAGCTAGGATCTCGTAAGAAACTCAACTTGAACTTGCCCAAAACTCACCTGGGAGCTCACCTGACAGCTCACCTTACCAGCTCGCCTAGGATCTCACTAAGAAACTCCACTTGAGCTCACTCGAGAGCTCGTCAAGTATCTCACCTAAAAAACTCACATGGGATCTCACCGATAGCTCACCCAGAAAATTGAATGGGAAATTATCTAACAGCTCACCAAATAGCTCACCAAGTAGCTCACCTAGGAGCTCACCCTAATAGCTCGCATGGGATCTCACCGAGTGGCTTTCCAAGTAGCTTGACTTGAGCTCACTTGTGAGCTCACCAAGTATCTTTTTAGGGACCTTTCCTGGGAGCTCACCAAGTAGCTTGCTTCAAAGCTCAACTAAAAACTTTCCTGGGAGCTCACCGAACAACTCACTAAGTAGCTCACCTAGGAGATCTTCTAGGAGCTTGCTAATCAGCTCATGTTGAGCTCACTGGGAGCTCATCAAGTAACTCACCCTAGAGCTCACTGACTCCTCACCTTGCAACCTCACCTTGAGCTCACCTTACCAACTCACCTTGAGCTCACCTTTCCAACTCAACTTGAGCTCATCTGGTAGCTCTCATGGGAGCTCACCGAGCAGCTCACCTAGGAGCTCAGCTAGGAGCTTGGCAAGTAGCTCACCTAGGAGCTCGTTGAGAAAATCAACTTCAGCTTGCCCGAAACTCACATGGGAGCTTTCTGATAGCTCACCTTGCTAGCTCTCCTTGAGCTCCCCGATCTCACCAAGCAGCTCAAATTGAGGTCACCTAGTAGCTCATCAAGCGGCTCACTGAAAACTTCCATGGGAGCTCACCTTACCAACTCACATAGGAGATCACCTATCACTCACCTTAAGCTTTCTGAGGAGATCACCTTGCCAACTCACCTTGATCTTGTCTGGTAGATCACCTCGATTTCATCGAGTAGCTCACCAAGTAACTCTCCGGGAGCTTACCTAACAATGCTCACCCGGGAGCTCACCAAGTAGGTTGACTTGAGCTTCCTTGTGAGGTCACTAAGTAACTCACCGAGCACATCACCTAGGAGCTTGCAAAGTAGCTCCCTTGGGAGCTCACCTCGCATCTCACCTAGGAGCTCTCGAACAACTCACTAATTAGGTCACTTGGGAGTTGTTCTGGGAGCTCTCTAATCAGCTCAAGTTGATCTCACCCAGGATCTCGTAGAGTAACTCACCTGGGAACTCACCTAGTAACTCACCTGGTAGCTCACCTTGCTAACTCCCCTTGAGCTTGCCTTGCTAACTCACCTTGAGCTCACCTTGCCAACTCACCTTTAGCTCATCTGGTAGCTCATATGTAAGCTCACCTTAGATATTACAAACAAGCTCACCTTTGAGCTCACCTAGGAGCTCACTGAGTAGCTCACCTAAGACCTTAGTTGGGAGCTCGGTAAGAAGCTCACCTAGGAGCTCGTTGAGCAGCTCAACTTGAGCTTGCCTAGAAACTCACTTTGGAGCTCAACTTTAGCTCGCATGAGGAGCTCTCGTCAAGCACTCGACCCAAAGAAAACTCGCATGGGATCTCTCCTGACAGACTCACCTTTCCATCTCACCTTTAGCTCATTGAGGAGCTCACCTTTCCAACTCACCTTGAGCTCATGTGGTAGCTTACCTTAGAGTTTGTCAAGAATTTCACTAAGTAACTCACCTTGAGCTCATGTGGTAGCTAACCTCGAGTTTGTCAAGAATCTCACTAAGTACCACACCTCAGAGCTCTCCTAATAGCTCACCTGGGAGCTCAACGAGTAGCTTGCTAAGTAGGTTGTCTTGAGTTCACTTGTGAGCTCACTGAGTATCTTAATAGGGACCTTGACTAGGAGCTCGCCAAGTAGCTCACTTTGGAGCTCACCGATAAGCTCGAGTTAAACTCACCGAGAGCTCGTCAAATAACTCACTTGAGAACTCACGTGGGAACTCACCTTGACTTTATAACTCTCCTTGAGCTTTCCTTGCCAACTTACCTTGAGCTCATCAGTAGCTCACATATAAGATAACTTAAGAGATTACTTGATAAGCTTACCTTTGGGCTCACCTAGGAGCCCACTGAGTAACTCACCTAGGAGCTCAGCTAGGATCTTGGAAAGTTTCTCACACAAGAGCTCATCTAGCAGCTCGACTTGAGCTTGTCTAGAAACTCACCTAGGAGCTCACCCGAAAGATCACCTTGTCGGTTCACCTTGATATCACCCCGGGAGCTCACTAAGTAGCTCGACTTGAGGTTACAGGAGATCGCATGATAGCTCTCCTTGCCTACTCACATGGGAGCTCACCTATTAGCTTTCCTTGAGCTCGTTGAGGAGCTCACCTTGCCAAATCACCTTGAGCTCATCTAGTAGCTCATGTTGGAGTTTATCGAGCAGCTTGACAAGAAGATCACCTAGGAGATCACCTAACATCTCACCTAGGAGCTCACCTGAGAGCTTACTCAGTAGCTCACCGATTAGGTTGACTTGAGTTACTTGTGAGCTCACCAACTAGCATGATGGGTACCTCACCAAGAGCTCACAAAGTAGTTCACTTGGGAGCTCACCTAGTATCTTGCCTTGGAGCTCTCTAAATAGCTCACAAAGTAGTTCACTTGAGAGATCTTTTGGTAGCTCACCGATATGCTCAAGTTGAGCATGCCTAGGAGCTCGTGGAGTAACTTAAATGGAAACTCACCTAGAAGCTCATATGATAGATCACCTTGCTAACTCACCTTGAGCTCACCTTGCCAACTCACCTTGAGCTTGCCTTTCCAACTCACCCTTAGCTCATCTGGTAGCTCACATGTAAGCTCACCTAGGAGCTCAGCTTGGAGCTTTGTAAGCAGCTCACCTAGGAGCTTATCGACCAGATCAACTTGAGCTTACCTAGAAACATGCCTAGGATTTTGCTTAATAGCTCACCTTATCAGCTCAGCTTGAGCTCACCTAGGAGCTCACCGAGTAGCTAGACTTGAGCTCACCCAAGATCTCATCAACTAGAAAACTCACATGGGAGATCACCTGACCACTATGGGAGCTTGTCTATTAGCTTACCTTGATAGCTCACCTTGAGCTCACTAAGGAGCTCACCTTGCCAACTCACCTTGAGCTTTTCTGGTAGCTCAACTTGGAGTTCATTGAGTAGCTCACCATGTAGCTCACCTAGGAGGTCACATAGGAGCTCACTTGAGAGCTCACCAAGCAGCTCATTGAGTAGGTTGACTTGATCTCACTTATGAGCTCGGTAAGTAGTTTTCTTGGGAGCTTGCCTAGCAGATCACACAGGAGCTCATCAGGGAGCTCACTGATCAGCTCGAGTTGAGCTCACATGGGAGCTCATTGAGTAACTCACCTAGGAACTTTCCTTAGAGCTCACCTGATAGGTCACCTTGCCAACTCACCTTGACCTCATTTGGTAGCTTACATATAAGCTCACCATAGAAATTGCCAAAAAGCTTACCTTTGAGCTCATTTAGGAGCTCACCGAGTAGCTCACCTAGGAGCCAGGATGGGAGCTCGGTAAGGAGCTCACCCAAGATCTCCTCAAGCATCTCAACTTGAGATTTCCCAAAAATGCATCGAGCTCACCTCACGGCTCGTCTTGCCGGATCACCTTGAGCTCACCGAGTAACTCAACTTGAGTTCACCCGGGAGCTTGTCAAGTAGCACTTCTAAAAACTCACATGGGAGCTCACCTAACAGCTCACCTAGAAACTCACATGGGAGCTCACCTTACCAGCTTGCCTTGAGCTTGCTGAGGAGCTCACCTTACTAACTCACCTTGAGCTCATCTGGTAGCTCACCTCAGAGTTCGTTGAGTAGCTCACCAAGTAGCTCACCAAGTTACTCACTGAGTAGGTTGACTTGAGCTCACTTGTGACCTCACCGGGGACCTCACCTAGGAGCTCACCAATTAGCTCAATTAGGAGCTCACCTAGCACCTTCTGCTGGGAGCTCACTAAACATCTCATAAAGTAGCTCACCTAGGAACTCTTCCGGGATCTTTCGAGATCGCCTTCAAGTTGAGCTCTCCCGGGACCTCATCGAGTAACTCACCTAGGAACTCACCTAGGAGCTCACCTTTCCAAATCAGCTTGAGCTCATCTAGTAGCTCACATGTAAGTTCACCTCAGAGATTACCGACAAGCTAAAATTTGATCTCGGCTGGGAGCTCACCGAGCAGCTCACCTAGGAGCTCGGATGGGAGCTCGATAAGCTCACCTAGGAACTCATCGAGTAGCACAACTTAAGCTTATCTGGAAACTTTCCAGGAGCTCACCTAATAGCTCACCTTACTATCTCACATTGAGCTCACCCAGGAGCTCACTGAGTAGCTCAAATTGAGCTCACCTAGGAGCTCGTCAAGAAGATCACCCAAAACTTGCATGGGAGCTCACCTAACCACTAGCCTTGATAAATGAGAGCTTTCCTATCAACTTACCTTGCTAGCTCACCTTGAGCTCACTAAGGATCTCACCATACCAACTCACCTTGAGCTTGTCTCAGTAGCTCAACTTGGAGTTTATTGAGCAACTCACCATATAGCTCACCCGGGAGATCACCTAACAGCTTCCCTAAGAGCTCACCGAGTAGCTCACCGAGTAGGTTGACTTGATCTCACTTATGAGCTTGCAAGTAGTTTTCTTGGGAGATCTCCTAGTAGCTCACTTGGGATCTTATCGGGAGCTCACCGATCAGCTCGAGTTTAGCTCACCTGGGAGCTCGTTAAGTAACTCACCTAGGAATGTTCTTTAGAGCTCGCCTAATAGCTCACCTTGCCAAATCACCTTGACCTCATTTGGTAGCTTGCATATAAGCTCACCAAAGAGATTCCCAATAAGCTTTCCTTTGAGCTCACCTAGGAGCCGACGAGTAGCTCACCTAGGATCCTAGATGGGAGCTTGGTAAGGAGCTCACCCAAGAGCTCGTTGAGTAGCTTGACTTGAGCTTTCCCAAAAATACATCGAGCTCACCTCACGGCTCATCTTGCCGATCACCATGAGCTCACCGAGTAACTCGACTTGAGTTCACCCGGAGCTTGTCACAGCGAACTTCCAAAACTCACATGGGAGCTTACGTGACACTCACATAGTACCTTGCCTAGGAGCTCACTGAACATCTCACCGAGTAGCTCACCTAGAGCTCTTACGGAGCTTTCCGATCAGCTCAAGTTGAGCTCGCTGGGAGCTCATCGAGTAACTCACCCTGGTAAGTCACCTAGGAGCTCACCTTGCTAACTTGTCTTGAGGTCATCTAGTAGCTCACATGTAAGATCACCTCGAGAGATTTATGAAAACTCACCATTGAGCTCAGATGGGAGCTCACTATGTAGCTCACCTAGGAGCTCAGATGGGAGCTTAGCATGTAGCTCACCTAGGAACTCATCGAGTAGCTCAACTTAAGCTTACTGGAAACTTACCCGGAGCTCGCTTGATAGCTCACCTTACCAGCTCACATTGAGCTCACCCAGAGCTCACCGAGTAGCTCGACTTGAGCTCACCCAGGATCTCATCAAGTAGCTCACCTGAAAACTTACATGGGAACTCACGTAATAGCTCACCTTGCTAACTTGCATGGGAGCTTGCCTATCAGCTTACCTTTCTAGCTCACCTTGAGCTTACTGAGGAGCTCACCTTACTAACTCTCCTTAATCTCATTTGGTAGCTCACCTCATAGCTCATTGAGAAACTCACCAAGTATCTCACCTAACATATTACAGGAGCTTACCTATAAGCTTTCCTAGGATCTCACTAAGTAGCTCGCCAAGTAGGTTAACTTGATCTCACTTGTGAGCTCACCGAGTAGCTCACTAAGAACCTTGCCTGGGAGCTCACCAAGTAGCTCCCTTGGGAGCTCTCCTAGAATCTCACCTGGGAGCTCACCAAATAACTCACCAAGTAGCTCACCTGGGAGCTCTTCCTCGGGAGCTCACCGATTAGCTCGAGTTGAGCTCATCTCGAAGATCCTCAAGTAACTCACCTGGGAGCTCACCTAACATATCACCTTACTAACTCACCTTGAGCTTGCCTTGCCAACTCACCTTTAGCTCATCTGGTAGCTCACATGTAAGCTCACCTAAGAGCTCGGTAAGCAGCTCACCCAGGAGCTCGTTGATCAGCTCTACTTGAACTTACCCAAAACTCTCCTTGGAGCTCACCCGACAACTTGCCTTGGTAGCTTACCTTGAGCTTTCCTAGGATCTTGTCCAGGAGCTCACCAAGTAGCTCAAATTCATCTCACCTGGAAGCCTGTCAAGTAGCTCGACCGAAAACTCACATGCGAGCTCGCATAACAGCTCACCCAGAAACTCACATTGGAGCTTACCAATCAGCTCACCTTGCTAGCTTACCTTGAGCTCACTATAGATCTCACCTTTCCAACTTTCCTTGAGCTCATCTAGTAGCTCACCTCAGATTTTATCGTTTAGCTCACCAAGTAGCTCACCTGAGAGCTTACCTAACAGCTTGACTAGGAGCTCACCTAATAGCTCACCTAGGAGCTCACCAAGTAGCTCACCGAGTAGGTTGACTTGAGCTCACTTGTGAGCTCACCAAGTAGCTCATCGAGGACCTCACCTGGGAGATCACCAAGTAGCTCCCTTAGGATCTCACCAAATAGGTCATCGAGTAGGTTAACTTGAGCTTTCTTGTGAGCTCACCAAGTAGCTCACCGGGGACCTCACCTGGGAGCTTACCAAGTAGCTCACTTGGGAGATCACCTAGTAGCTCACCGAATAGCTCAAAAATTTCTCACTTGGTATTTCTTCTTGGAGCTCCTTGATCAGATCAAGTTGAGCTCACCTTACTAACTCACCTTCAGCTCACCTTTCCAACTTACCTTGAGCTCCCCTTGCCAACTCACCTTGATCTCTTCTCGGTAGCTCACATATAAGCTTACCTCGAGATATTGCCAACAAGCTCATCTTTGAGCTCACTTGGGATCTCACCAAGTAGCTCACTTAGGAGCTTGGCTGTGAGCTTGGCAAGTAGCTTTCCTAGGAGCTCATCGAGCAGCTAAACTTAGGTTTGCCCGAGAAACTCACCTAAGAGCTCACCTGACATCTCACCTTATCAGCTCACCTTGAGCTCACTGAGGAGTAAGCAACACACACGGGATCTCATCAAGCATCTCACCTAAAAACTTGCATAGGAGCTCACCTTCCTCACTTGCATGGAAGCTTCTGTATCACCTCACTAGATGAGCTCAAGGAGAGTTGGCAAGGTGAACTCCTTAGTTAACTCATGGTGAGGTGATAGGTGAGCTCCCATATGAGTTTCTGGGTGAGCTGTAAAGTGAGTGCCCATGTGAGTTTTTGGGTGAGCTACTTGATGAGCTCCTAAGTGAGCTCATGTTGAGCTCCTCGATGAGATGCTGAGTGAGCTCAATGTGAGCTATTAAGGTGAGCCATCCGGTGAGCTCCCATCTAAGTTTTGGGCAATCTCAAGTCGAGCTACATGATAGTCTCCTGTGCAAGCTACTTTCTGAGCTCCCAGCCGAGCTCCTAGGTGAGCTTCTAGGTGAGCTCAAAGGTGAGCTTATTGGAAATATTTGAGGTGAGCTTACATGTGATCTACCAAATGAGCTCAAGGTGAGTTAGCAAGGTGAGCTATCAGGTGAGCTTCCAGGTGAGTTCCCAGGTGAGTTACTCGACAAGCTCTCAGGAAAGCTCAACTCAACCTGATCAGTGAGCTCCTAGAAGAGCTCCCAGGTGAGCTACTTGGAAAGCTATTTGGTGAGCCCCCAAGCAAGCTACTAGGAAAGATATTAGGTGAGCTACTTGGTGAGCTCCCATGTGAGGTCAATAGTGAGATAAGTGGCAAGCTCACAAGAGAGCTCAAGTCAACCTACTCGGTGAGATATTAGGCAAGCTCCAAGGTGAGTTGTTAGGTGAGCTCCCGGTGAGATACTTGGTGAGATGCTTGAAAAACTCCAAGGAGAGCTACCGATGAGCTCAAGGTGAGCTGATAGGTAAGATCCCATGTGAGTTTCTAGCCGAGTTGATAGGTGAGCTCCCATGTAAGTTTTCGATGACCTACTTGACGAGATCCCGTGTGAGCTAAGTCGAGCTCCTGAAGCAAGCTCAAGGTGAGCTAGTAAGGTTAGCTATCAGGTGAGTTTCTAGGAAAGCACAAATCAAGCTACTCGATGAGTTTCTGGTGAGCTACTTGCCAAGCTCCCAAATCGAGCTCCTAGGTGAGCTACTTGGTGAGCTCGCATGAGCTTAAAGGTGAGCTTGTTGGAAATCTCTCGAGGTAGGCTTACATGTGAGCTACCGGATGAGCTCAAGGTGAGTTGGCAAGGTGAGTTGTCAGTGAACTCCTAGGTGACTTACTCGATGAGCTCCTGTGCGAGCACAACTCAAGCTGATCACCGAGCTCTCGGAAGATATCTCAGTGAACTACTTGGCAAGTTGTTTGACAAGCTCCTAGGTAAGTTATTAGGTTAGCTCCTAAGTGAGCTACTTAGGGAGCTCCCATGTGAGGTCCCTGGTGATTTGCTAAGTGATCTCAAAAGCATGCTCAAGTTAACCTACT
Organism: Taxus wallichiana var. yunnanensis; assembly: GCA_018340775.1. Classification (NCBI taxonomy): domain Eukaryota; kingdom Viridiplantae; phylum Streptophyta; class Pinopsida; order Cupressales; family Taxaceae; genus Taxus; species Taxus wallichiana. The sequence continues at coordinate 562,469,979 of CM031243.1, read as the reverse complement.
CACCGAGCTACTCATTGAGCTCCTAGGTGAGCTATTAGGGGAGCTCCTAGGTGAGATACTTCATGAGCTACTCGATGAACTCTGAGGTGAGCTACTAGACAAGCTTAAGGAAAGTTGGCAAGGTGAGCTCCTCAGTGAGCTCAAGGTAAGCTGGCAATGTGAGTTTTTGGGTGAGCTACCTGAGAGCCTACCTAACAGCTCACCTGGGAGCTCACCAAGAAGCTCGCTTAGTAGGTTGACTTGAGTTCACTTGTGAGCTAACTTGTAAGCTCACAGGGGACCTCGCCTAGGAGCTCACCAAGTAGCTCTCTTTGGAACTCACCCGGTAGGTCACCCGGTAACTCACATGGGAGCTCTTCTAGGAGCTTTCCAATCAGCTCAAGTTGAGCTCACCCTAGAGCTCGTCAAGTAAATCACCTGGGAACTCTCCGGGAGCTCACTTGATAACTCACCTTGCCAACTAACCTTGAGCCCACATTTATGCTCACCTAAAATATTGTGGACAAGCTCACTTTCAGCTCACCTGGGAGGTCCCCAAGTAGTTCACCTAGGAGCTTGGTTGGGAGTTTGGCAAGTAGCTCACCTAGGAGATCATTGAGTAGCTCGACTTATGCTTACTCAGAAAATTTTCCTAGGAGCTCACCTGAAACCATGCCTTGCCAACTCACCTTGAGCTCACCTAGGAGCTCACCGAGAAAATCTACTTAAACTCACTTGGGAGTTCATCAAGCAACTCTCCTGAAAACTCACATGGGAGCTCACTTGAAATCTCACCCAAACACTCACATGGGAGCTCCCTTTATAGCTTGTCTTGCTGACTCACATGGGAGATTACCTGTCGGCTTGCCTTGAGCTCGATGAGGAGCTCATCTTGAGCTTGTATAGTAGCTCTAGCTCACCTTGGATCTCACATGGGAGCTCAACTAGTAGCTTTCCTAGGACATTACCGAACAACTCACCAAGTAGCTCACCTAGAGCTCTTCTAGAGCCTCTTGATCAGCTCGAGTTGAGGTCACCTAGGATCTTCAAGTAACTCATATGGGAAGTCACCTACAAGCTCACTTGATAGCTCACCTTGCCAACTCACCTTGAGCTCATCTAGTAGCTCAAATGTAAACTTACCTAAGATATTTTTGAAAATATCACGTAGGAGCTCATCAAGTAGCTAACCTAGGAGCTTAGCAAGTAGCTTAAGTGGGAGCTCATCGAGCAGGCTCAACTTGAGCTTACCCAAAACTCACTTGGGATCTCACGTGATAGCTCACCTTTCCACCTCACCTTGAGCTCACCTAGGAGCTCACCTTGAGCTCACCTAGAAGCTCATCGAGTAGTTCTACTTGAGCTACCTAGGAGCTCATAATGCAGCTCACCCAAAAACTCACATGGGAGCTCACCTAAAAACTCTCATAGGAGCTCACCTAAAAACTCTCATAGGAGCTCACCTGACAACTCACCTTACTAACTCACATGGGAGCTCACCTATCAGCTCACCTTGCTAGCTTGCCTTGAGCTTGATGAGGATCTCACCTTGCCAACTCACCTTGAGCTCATCTAGTAGCTCACCTCGGAGTTCATCAAGCAACTCACCAAGTAGCTCACCTAGGAGCTCACCTAATAGCTTGCCTAGGACCTCCTCCCAGGAAAGTTGCTAGGTGAGCTCTGAAGCAAGCTACTTGGTGAGATCCCATGTGAGGTCCCTAGTAAGCTACTCGGTAAGCTCACAAGTGACCTCAAGTCAACCTACTCGGTGAGCTATTCGGTGAGCTCCTAGGAAAGCTATTAGGAGAGCTCCTAGGTGAGCTACTTGGTGAGCTACTTGATGAACTCTGAGGTGAGCTACTAGACAAGCTCAAGGTGAGTTGGAAAGGTGAGCTCCTTAGCAAGCTCAACGTAAGCTAGTAAGGTGAGATGATAGGTGAGCTCCCAGTGAGTTCAGGCAAGCTCAAGTTGAGTTGCTCGATGCACTCCTAGGTAAGCTACTTGTTGAGCTACAAGCCAAGCTCCTAGGTGAGCTACTCGGTGAGTTCCCATGTGAGTTCAAAGGTGAGCTTATCGGTAATCTATTAAGTGAGCTAATGTGTGAGCTACCACATGAGCCGAAGGTGAGCTATTAAGTGAGCTCCTAAGTGAGTTCTCAGGTGAGTTACTTGATGAGCTCCTGGGCAAGCTCAACTCGAGCTGATCGGTGAGCCTCCATAAGAGCTCCCAGTTAACCTACTTGGTGAGCTGCTAGGTAAGCTCCTAAGGGAGCTACTTGGTGAGCTCTGAGGTAAGGTCCATGTTGAGCTCACAAGTGAGCTCACGTCAACCTACTCGGTGAGCTCCCATGTGACCTATTAGATGAGCTCCCAGGTGAGCTGTTATCTGAGCTCCAAGGTGAATTTCTTGGTGAGCCGGAGGTGAGCTACTAGACGAGATCAAGGTGAGTTAGCAAGGTTATCTCCTCGGCGACCTCAAGGTGAATTCCCATGTGAGTTAGTAAGGTGAGCTCTCATGCAAGTTTTTAGGTGAGCTAGTTGACGAGCTCTCAGGTGAGCTCAATTTGAGCTACTCGATGAGCTCTTGGGTGAGCTGAAGGAAAGCTGGCAAGGTGAGATATTAGGTGAGCTCAAGGCAAGTTGGCAAGGTGAGCTATCGGAAAGCTCCCATACAAGTTTCGGGCAAGGTCAAGTCAAGCTACTTAACGAGCTCCTAGGTGAGCTACTTGTCAAGCTCCTAGCCAGCTCTTAGGTGAGATCCCATGCGAGCTTGTCGAAATCTCTAAGGTGAGCTTACATGCAAGCTACCGATGAGAGTGAAGGTGAGTTTGCAAGGTGAGTTGGTAAGGTGAGCTCAATGTGAGTTGGAAAGACAAGAAGCTCACAGAGTAGTTCACCTAGGAGATCTTCTCGCGAGCTCACCAATCAGTCAAGTTTGGAGCTCAGTTTGGAGCTTGATAAGTAGCTTGCTAAGGACCTCATCGAGTAGATCAAATTAAGCTTTCACGAAACTCACCTAGGATTTTGCTTCACAGCTCACCTTATAAGTTCACCTTGAGCTCAACCAGGAGCTCACCGAGCATCTTGACTTGAGCTCACCCAGAGCTCATCAAGCATCTCACCTAAAAACTCACATGGGATTGCACCTAACTACTTGCCTTGCTAACTCACATAGGAGCTTACCTATCAGCTCACCTTGAGCTCACTGAGGAGCTCACCTTGCCAACTCACCTTGAGCTCATCTAGTAGCTTGCCTTGGAGTTCATTAAGTAGCTCGCCAAGTAGCTCACCTAGGAGCTCACCTAACAACTCACTTGAGAGCTCACTGAGTAGCTCACCAAGTAGGTTGACTTGATCTCACTTTTGAGCTCGTCGACTAGCTCACCGGAGACCTCCTCTAGGAGCTCACCAAGTAGTTTTCTTGGGAGCTCACCTAGTAGCCCGCCCAGAGCTCACCTAGTACCTTGATGTAATCTCACATGAGAGCTCACCAAGAAGCTCATCAGGCTGTCGGTGAGCTTTCATGTGAGTTTTAGGTGAGATACTTGATGATTTCCTAGAAAATCTCAAGTCAAGCTACTCAAATGAGCTCCCCGGGAGAGCTCTTGCTGAGTTGGCAAGGTGAGCTATCAGGTGAGATCCCAAGTGAGTTTCTAGGTAAGCTCAAGTCAAGCTACTCGATGAGCTCCTAGGTGAGCTGCTTACTGAGCTCCTAGAGGAGCTCCTAAGTGAGCTACTCAATGAGCTCCTAGATGAGCTTGTCATCCTAGCTCACCTTACCAACTTACCGATCAGCTCAAGTCATCCTACTCGACGAGCTTCTTGGTGAGATTTTAGGTGAGCTACTTGGTGAGCTACTTGGTGAACTCCAAAGTGAGATACCAGATGAGCTCAAGGTGAGTTGGCAAGGTGAGCTCCACAGTGAGCTCAAGGTGAGCTGGTAAGGTAAGTTTATAGGTGAGCTCCCATGTGAGTTTTTGGGTGAGCTGTTATCTCGATCTTGCATGTGAGTTTTTAGGTGAGTTTTGATGAGCTCCCGTGAGCTCAAGTCAAGCTACTCGGTGAGCTCTTGGGTGAGCTCTGGGAAAGCTCAAGGCAAGCTAGTAAGGTAAGTCTGTCAGGTGAGCTCTAAGGCAAGTTTTTGCGTAAGCTTAAGTCGAGCTACTCGACGAGCTCTGGGCCGAGCTGCTTGCCGAGTTCCTAGGTGAGCTTACATGTGAGCTACCGAGATGAGCTCAAGGTGAGATGGAAAGGTAAGCTCAAGGTGAGTTGGTAAGGTGAGCTCCTAGGAAAGTTACTCAATGAGCTCCTGGGTGAGCTCTACTCAAGCCGATCAACGAGCTCCCATAAGAGCTCCTATGTGAGCTACTTGGTGAGTTGTTCGGTGAGCTCCCAGGTGAGCTACTAGGAGATCTCCTAATGGCACTACTTGGTGAGCTCCTCGAAAGGTCCTCGATGAGTTTCTCGGTGAGTTAACAAGTGAGATCAAGTCAACCTACTCGGTGAGCTACTCGGTGAGCTCTTGGCGAGTTGTTAAGTGAGCTCCCGCACAAGGCCGTTAGGTGAGCTACTTGGTGAGTTACTCAATGAAATCTGAGGTGAGCTACCGAGATGAGCTTAAGGAGAGTTGGTAAGGTGAGCTCCATAGTGAACTCAAGGTGAGCTGGTAATGCGAGCTGATAGGTTAGGTCCCATGCAAGTTAGCAAGGTGAGTCATCAGTGAGCTCTCATGTGAGTGTTCGGGTGAGCTACTCGATGAGCTCCCAGGAATGCTCATGTTGAGATACTAAGTGAGATCCTGGGCAAGCTCAATGTGAGATGGCAAGGCAAGCTATCAAGTAAGCTCCTAAGCAAGTTTCTGGGTAAGCTCAAGTTGAGTTGCTCGACGAGTTCTTAGGTGAGCTGGTTGTTGAGCTCCCATCCAAGCTCTAAGGTGACTGCTTCTCGAGCTCGAGGTGAGCTCAAAGATGAGATTGTTGGAAATCTCTCGAGGTGAGATTATATGCGAGCTACTGAGATGAGCTCTAGGTGATTTGGTAAGGAAACCTCAAGGTAAGTTGGTAAGATGAGCTCGAGGTGAGTTAGTAAGGCAAGCTCAACTTGATCGATCGGTGACCTCCAAGAAGAGCTACCAGGTGAGCTAATTTGCAAGATGTTTAGTGAGCTCCCTGGAGAGCTACTAGGTAATCTCCCAAGTGAGATATTTGGTGACCTCCCAGTCGAGGTCCCCTACGAGCTGCTCGGTGACCTCACAAGCAAGCTCAATTCAACCTACTCAGTGAGTTATTTGGTGAGCTCCCAAGTGAGCTACTTGGCAAGATCCTAGGTGAAGTCCCTAAAGAGCTGCTTGGTGAGTCGACAAGCAAGCTTAAGTCAACCTACTAGGTGAGTTGCTTGGTGAGCTCCCGGAGTGAGCTATTAGGTAAATTCCCAAGTAAGCTACTTGGAGAGCTACTCAATGAACTCCGAGGCAAGCTACTACATGAGCTCAAGGTTATTTGGCAAGGTGCAATCCACAACGAGCATAAGGTGAGCTAGCAAGGTGAGCTGATAGGTGAGCTCCCATGTGAGTTTCTAGGTGAGCTATTATATGAGCTCACTTGCGAGTTTTTAGGTGAGCTACTTGTTGAGCTCCCAAGTGAGCTCAAGTCGAGCTCCTGGGTGAGCTCAAGGTGAGCTAGAAAGGCAACTGTCAGGGTGAGCTCTTAGGTGAGTTTCGGGAAAGCACCTTACCAAGATCCTAGGTGAGCTTAAATGTGAGCTACTAGATGAGCTTAAGGTGATTTTCCAAGGCAAGCTCAAGTTGAGTTAGTAAGGAAAGCTCAAGGTGAGTTAGTGAGGTGAGATGTTAGGTAAGGTTCCAGGTGAGTTACATGACGAGCTCTCGGGTGAGCTCAACTTGAGGTGATTAGGAAGCTCTCGAAGAGCTCTCATGTGAGCTACTTGGTGAGCTATTCGGTGAGCTCCCGGTGAGCTGCTAGGAGAGATCCTAAGGGAGCTACTTGGCGAGCTCCTAGGCAACGTCCTCGGTGAGCTACTCGGTGACCTCACAAGTGAGATCAAGTGAACCTACTCAGTGAGCTACTCATTGTGCTTCTAGGTGACTGTTAGGTGAGTTCCCAGTGCAAGTTGTTAGGTGAGATCCCAGGTGAGCTGTTAGGTGAGCTACTTGGCAAGCTGCTCGATGAACTCTGAGGAAAGCTACCATACGAGCTCAAGGAGAGCTGGTAAGGTGAGATCCTCAGTGAGCTCAAGGTGAGTTGGAAAGGTGAGATTGTAAGGTGAGTTGATAGGTGAGCTCCCATGTAAGTTGGCAAGGTGAACTATCAGGTGAGCTCCCATGTGAGTTTTCAGGTGAGCTTCTTGATGAGCTCCTAGGTGAGCTAGAGTCAAGCTACTCGGCGAGCTCCTAAGTGAGTTTAAGGTGAGCTATTAGGTGAGCTCCTTGGAGAGTTTTTGGGTAAGCTAAAGTTGAGCTACTCAATGAGCTCCTGGGTGAACTACTTACCGAGCTCCTAGCCAAGCTCCTAGGTGAGCTACTCAGTGAGCTCCTAAGTGAGCTCAAAGGATATGTTGTCAGTAATCTCTGAGGTGAGCTTACATGTTAGCTACAAGATGAGCTCAAGGTGAGTTGACAATGTGAGATGTTAGGTGAGATCCTAAATGAGTTCCAAGGTGAGTTACTTGATGAGCTCCTAGGTGAGCTCAACGCGAGCTGATAGGAAAGCTCCCGAAAGATCTCCCGGAAGAGATCTACTTGGTGAGCTCCTAGGTGAGGTCCGTAGTGAGCTACTTGGTGAGCACACAAGTGAGATCAAGTCAACATACTCGGTGAGCTGCTCGATGAGCTCCTTAGTGAGTTATTAGGTAAGCTCCCAGGTGAGCTACTTGGTGAGCTACTCAATGAACTCTAAGGTGAGCTACCAGATGAGCTCAAGGCAAGTTGGAAAGGTGAGTTCCTTAACAAGCTCAAGGTTAGATTGTAAGGTGAGCTTATAAGCAAGTTCCCATGTGAATTAGCAAGGTGAGTAGTCAAGTGAGCTCCCATGTGAGTTTTTGGGTGAGCTACTTGATGAGCTCCCAATTGAGCTCAAGTTGAGTTGCTTAGCGAGCCCCTAGGTGAGCTCAAGGTGAGCTGTCAAGTGAACTCCTAGGTGAGTTTCCAACAAAGCTTAAGTCGAGCTTCTTGACGAGCTCCTAGGTGAGCTACTTGCTGAGCTCCAATCCAAGCTCCTAGGTGAGCTACTCAATGAGCTCCTAGGTGAGCTCAAAGGTGAGCTTGTCAATAATCTCTTAGGTGAGCTTACATGCAAGCTACTAGATGAGCTAAGGGAAAGTTGGTAAGGAAAGATCAAGGTGAGTTGGCAAGGCAAGCTCAATGTGATTTTGTAAGGTAAGCTATCACGTGAGCTTCCGGTGAGTTCCTAGTCAAGTTACTCCAGTAGCTCCCGATGAGCTCAACTTGAGCATATCAAGAGCTCCCGAAGAGCTCCTAGGTGAGCTACTTGGCGAGATTTTTGGTGAGATGCTAGGTGAGCTCCTAAGGAAGATACTTGGTGAGCTCCTAGGTGAGGTCCCTGTCATGCTCCTCAATGAGATCACAAGTGACTCAAGTAAACCTACTCAGTGAACTCTCAGGTGAGCTCCCAAGTGAGCTGTTAGGTGAGCTCCCAAGTGAGCTATTTGGTGAGCTGCTTGAAAAAATATGAGGTGAGCTACTAGATGACCTCAAGGTGAGTTGGCAAGGTGAACTCTTTAACAAGCTCAAGGTGAGTTGATAGGTGATCCCATTCGAGTTAGTAAGGTAACCTCCCATATGAGTTTTCAGGCAAGCTACTTGACAAGCTCCCAGGTTAGCTCAAGTCGAGTGGCTCGGTGAGCTCTTGGGTAAGCTCAAGGTGAGGTGGTAAGGTGATATGTCAGGTGAACTCCAAGGAAAGTTTTCAGGTAAGCTCATGTCAAGCTACTAGATCAGCTCCTGGCTAGCTATTTGCTTTGAGCTCCTAGCCAAGCTCTTAGGTGAGCTCAAAGGTGAGCTTTTCCTCAATCCCTTAGGTGAGATTACATGTGAGCTACCAGATGATCTCAAGGTGAGTTGGAAAGGCAAGCTCAAGGTGAGTTGGTAAGGTGAGCTCAAGGTGAGGTCCCAGGTGAGTTCTCAAGTGAGTTACTTGACGAGCTATTCAGAGAGTGCCCAGGTGATCTCCCAAGTGAGCTACTTGGCGAGCTCCTAGCGAGGTCCCCAGAGAGCTACTCAGTGACCTCACAAGTGAGCTCAAGTCAACCTACTCAGCGAGCTACTTAGTGAGCTCCCGGGTGAGCATTAGGTGAGCTCCCAGGTAAATTATTAGGTTAGATCCTAAGTGAGTGACTTGGCAAGCTACTTGACGAACTCCAAGGAAAGCTACTAGACAAGCTCAAGGTGAGCTGACAAGGTGATCTCGTTAGCAAGCTTAAGGAAATCTGATAGGTGAGCTCCCATGTGAGTTGGCAAGGTGAGCTGTAAGGTGACCTCCCATGTGAGTTTTCAGGTGACATGCTTGATGAGCTCTTGAGTGAGCTCAAGTCGAGCTGCTTAGCTAACTTCTAGGTGAGCTCAAGGTGAGATGGAAAGGTGAGATCCCATGTGAGTTTCTGGGCAAGCTCAAGTTGAGCTACTTCACGAGCTCCTAGGTGAGCTACTTGCCAAGCTCGTAGGTGAGCTGCTTGGTGAGCTCTCATGTGAGCTCAAAGGTGATCTTGTAATATTTGAGGTGAGCTTACATGTGAGCTACCAAATGACCTCAAGGCAAGTTGGAAAGGTGATCTCAAGGTGAGTTGGCAAGGTGAGCTATCAGGTGAGCTCCCGGTGAGTTCCTAGGTGAGTTACTAAATGAGCTCCCGGGTGAGCTCAACTCGAGAATTAATGAGCTCCTGAAGAGCTCCCGGTGAGCTATTCGGCTACCTCCCAAGTGAGCTGGTAGGAGAGATCCCAAGGAGATACTTACTGAAATCCCAGTAAGGTCCCCGGTGAGCTACTTGGTGAACTCACAAGTGAGATCAAGTCAACCTACTCGGTGAGCTACTCGATGAGCTCCTAAGTGAGCTGTTAGGTGAGCTACTTGGTGAGCTACTCAATGAGCTCGAGGTGAGCTACCATATGAGTTCAAGGAGAGTTGGTAAGGTGAGATCCTCAGCGAGCTCAAGGTGAGCTAGTGATTTGACTTGGCAAGGTGAGCTCCCATGTAAGTTGGTAAGGTGACCTGTCAGGTGAGCTCCCATGTGAGTTTTCGGGTTAGCTACTTGATGAGCTCCCGTGTGAGCTCAAGTCAAGCTACTCGGTGAGCTCCTAGGTGAGCTTAAGCAGAGTTGGCAAGGTGAGCTATCAGGAGAGATCCTAGGTGAGTTTCTAGGTAAGCTCAAGTCGAGCTACTCGACAAGCTCCTAGGTGAGATGTTTGCTGAGCTCCTAACAGAGCTCCTATGTGAGCTACTTGGTGAGCTCCCAGGTGAGCTCAAAGGAAATATTGTCAGCAATATCTGAGGTGAGTTTACATGTGAGCTACCAGATGAGCTCAAGGTGAGTTGGAAAGGTGAGCTATCGTGGTGAGCTCCTAGGCAAGTTCCTAGGTGATTTACTCGACGAGCTCTGGGTGAGCTCAACTCAAGCTGATCATTAAGCTCCTAGAAGAGCTCCCGGGTGAGCTACTTAGCGATAATTTTTGTGAGCTCCCAAGCAAGGTGCTAGGTGATCTCGCAAGCAAGTTCCCGGTAATCTCACAAGTGAGCTCAAGTCAACCTACTTGGTGAGCTGCTCGATGAGCTACTTGGTGAGCTATTAGGCAAGCTACCTAGTGAGCTACTCAATGAATTATGAGGTGAGCTACTAGATGAGATCAAGGTGAGTTAGTAAGGTGAGCTCCTCAACAAGCTTAAGGTGAGCTGGTAAGGTGAGTTCCCATGCGAGTTTCTAGGTGAGCTGTCAGGTGAGCTCACATGTGAGTTTTGGGTGAGTTACTTAACGAGCTCTTGGTCAAGCTCAAATTGAGCTACGCAGTGAGCTCCTAGGTGAGCTCAAGGTGAGCTAGTAAGGTGATTTACTCATGAGCTCCTAGGCAAGCTCAAGTCGAGCTACTTGACTAGCTCTGGTGAGCTCCTTACAGAAGCTCCCATTCGGGCTCCTAGGTGAGCTACTAGGTGAGCTCCCAAGTGAGCTTACTAGGTGAGCTCCCAAGTGAGCTCAAAGCGAGCTTGTCTGAAATCTCTTAGGAGATCTTACATACAAGCTACTAGATGAGGTCGAGGTGAGTTAGCAAGGTGAGCTATTAGGTGAGCTCCCGGTGAGTTCCTAGGTGAGTTACTCAACAAGCTCCCGGGTGAGCTCAACTCGAGCCGATGATCGAGCTCCCGAAGAGTTCCCGGTGAGGTACTTAGCGAGTTGTTTGGTAAGCTCCTAGGTGAGATTCTAGTTGAGCTCCCAAAGTAAAATACTTGTCAAGCTCCCAGGTGGGGTCCCCGGTGAGCTACTCGGTGACCTCAGAAGTGAGATCAAGTCAACCTACTAAGTGAGCTACTCGGTGAGCTCCTAGGTGAGCTATTAGTGAGCTCCCAAATAAGATATTAGGTGATCACCCGGTGAGCTACTTGGTGAGTTACTCAATGAAATCCAAGGTGAACTACCAAGATGAACTCAAGGTGAGCTAGTAAGGTGAGATGATAGGAAAGCTCCTATGTGAGTTAACAAGGTGAGTAGTTTGGTGAGCTCTCATGAGAGTTTTTAAGCGAGCTACTTGATAAGCTCCTAGGTTAGCTCAAGTTGAGCTTCTTAGTGAGCTCTTGGGTGAGCTCAAGGTGATCCGATTAGGTGAGCTATCAAATGAACTCCTATGTGAGTTTCGGGAAAGCTCAATTTGATCTGCTCGATAAGCTCCTAAGTGAGCTACTTATTGAGCTACAAGTTGAGCTCCTAGGTGAGCTACTCAGTGAGCTCCTAGGCAAGCTCAAAGGTGAGCTTGTCGAAATATCTAAGGTGTGCTTACATATGATCTACAAGATGAGCTAAGGGTGAGTTGACAAGACAAGCTCAGGTGAGTTCTCAAGGTGAGCTCAAATCGAGTTGGCAATGTGAGTGATCGGAAAGCTTCTAGGTGAGTTCCCGGTCGAGTTACTCCACAAGCTCCTAGGTGAGATCAACTTGAGCATATCGGTGAGCTCCCGAAAGAGCTCGAGGCAAGCTACTTGGTGAGCTATTTGGTGAGCTCCTAGGTGAGCTAATAGGTGAGCTCCTAAGTGAGCTACTTGACAAGCTACCAGGTGAGGTCCTCAGCTGGCTTCTCGGTGAGCTCACAAGTAAATAAAGTCAACCTACTTGGCCAGCTACTCAGTGAGGTCTCAGGTGAGCTCCCAGGTGAGCTACTTATTGAGCTACTCAATAAACTTTGAGGTGAGGTACTAGATGATCTCAAGGTGAGTTGGTAAGGTGAGCTCCTCAACGAGCTCAAGGTGAGTTGATAGGTGAGCTCCCATGCGAGTTGGCAAGGCAAGCTATCAGGTAAGCTCCCATGTGAGTTTTCGAGTGAGCTACTTGATAAGCTCCTAGGCAAGATATAGTCAATCTACTCGGTGAGCTCTGGTTTAGCTCAAGGTGAGTTGGCAAGGTGATATGTCGGTGAGCTCCCGTGAGTTTTCGAGTAAAGCTCAAGTTGAGCTATTAGATGATCTTCTAGGCTAGCATCTTGCTTAGCTCCCGGGTAAGCTCCTAGGTGAGCTTCTTGGTAGGCTCCCATGTGAGCTCAAAGGTGAGCTTATCAGCAATATCTTAGGTGAGTTTATATGTGAGCAACCAAATGAGCTAAAGGTTAGATTGCAAGGCAAGCTTTAGGTGAGTTGGCAAGGTAAGCTCAAGGTGAATTCCCAGGTGAGTTCTCAAGTGAGTTACTTTACAAGTTATTAGGTGATCTCAACTTGAGCTGATCGGTGAGCTCTCGAAGAGCTCGGAGAGGTGAGATACTTTGTGAGCTATTCGGTGAGCTTCTAGGTGAGCTGTTAGGCAAGCTCCCAGGTGAGTTGTTAGGTGAGCTCCTAGGTGAGCTACTTCGTGAGCTACTAGACAAACTACGAGGTGAGTTGGCAAGGTGATCTCCTTAGTGAGCTCAAGGTGAGATGATAGGTGAGTTCCTATGTGAGTTAGCAAGGAAAGCTCTCATGCGAGTTTTTAGGTGAACTACTTGAAAAGCTCCCAGGTGAGCTCAATTCGAGCTACTCAGCAAAGCTCTGGGGCGAGGTCAAGGCGAGATGGTAAGGTGAACTCCCATGCGAGTTTTGGGCAAGCTCAAGTCGAGCTTCTCGATGAGATCCTAGGCGAGCTGCTTGCCGAGCTCCTAGTCGAGCTCCTAGGTGAGTTGCTGGGTGAGCTCCCATACGAGCTCAAAGGTGAGCTTGTTGGAAATCTCTTAGGTGATTTTATATGTGAGCTACCAAATGAGCTCAAGGTGAGATTACAAGGAAAGCTTTAGGTGAGTTGGTAAGGTAAGCTCAAGGTGAGCTCCCACGTGAGTTCTCAAGTGAGTTACTTTACAAGTTATTGGGTGAGCTCAACTTGAGCTGATCAGTGAGCTCTCAGAAGAGCTCGGAGGTGAGATACTTTGTGAGCTATTCGATGAGCTTCTTGGTGAGCTTCGAGGTGAGTTATTAGGCAAGCTCCTAGGTGATTTATTAGGTGAGCTAATTCGTGAGCTACTAGACAAACTATGAGGTGAGCTACCAGATGAGCTCAAGGTGAGTTGGCAAGGTGCTATTCTAAGCAAGCTCAAGGTGAGATGATAGGTGAGTTCCCATGTGAGCTATTAAGGAAATCTCTCATGCAAGTTTTTAGGTGAGCTACTTTACAAGATCCCATGTGACCTCAATTTGAGCTAGTCGGCAAGCTCCTTGGTGAGGTTAAGGTGAGATGGTAAGGTGAACTCCCATGCGAGTTTCACGGGAAGATCAAGTCGAGCTTCTCGATGAGATCCTAGGCGAAGCTACTTTTCGAGCTCCCATCCAAGCTCCTAGGTGAGCTACTTGGTGAGCTACCATGAGAGCTCAAAGGTAAGATTTTCGGTAATCTCTGAGGTGAGCTTACATGCAAGCTACCAGATGAGCTCAAGATGAGTTGGCAAGGTGAGCTCAAGGTGAGTTGGCAAGGTGAGCTGTTAGGTGAGCTCCTAGGTGAGTTCCTAAGTAAGTTATTTGATGAGCTCCTAGGTGAGCTCAACTCGAGATGATTGGCGAGCTCCTGAACATCTCCCAAGCAAGCTAATTGGCGAGATGTTTAGTGAGCTCCCGTGTGAGATGATAGGTGAGCTCCCAAGTGAGCTACTTGGTGAGTTCCTAAGTGAGGTCCCAGCATGTTGCTCGGTGAGCTTGCAAGTGACTCAAATTAACCTACTCGAAAAGCTACTCGGTGAGCTCTTAGGTGAGCTCCTAGGTGAGTCATTAGGTGAGCTCCTAGGTGAGCTACTTTCTAAGCTACTCGACAAACTCTAAGGTGAGCTACTAGAAGATCTCAAGGTGAGCTCCTCAATGAGCTCAAGGAAAGTTGAGCATAGGTGAAGTCCCATACGAGTTGGCAAGGTGAGCTCCTATGTGAGTTTTCAGGTGAGCTACTTGACAAGCTCCCAGGTGACCTCAAGTCGATCAGCTCGGTGAGCTCTTAGGTTAGCTCAAGGCAAGATGGCAAGGTGACATGTTAGTCGAGCTCCCGGTGAGTTTCGAGCAATCTCAAGTTGAGTTTCTAGACAAGCTCTGGGCTAGTAGCTTGTTGATCTCCCAGGCTAAGCTTCTAGGTGAGCTACTTGGTGGGCTCCCAAGCAAGCTCAAAGGTGAGATTTTTGGCAATCTCTTAAGTGAGCTTATAAGTGAGTTCTCAAGTGAGTTACTCGATGAGCTCCCAGTGAGCTCAACCCGAGCTAATTGGAAATATCTCCCGAGAAGAGCTCGAGAGGAGAGGTACTTTGTGAGCTATTTGGTGAGATCCTAGGTGATATCCCAAGTGAGCTACTTAGTAAGCTCCCGTGGCGTCCTCGGCTAGCTACTCGATAACCTCACAAGTGAGCTCAAGTAAACATAATCGGTGAGCTACTAAGTGAGCTCCTAGGTGAGTGTTAGGTGAGCTCTTAGGTGAGCTACTTGGTGAGCTACTTGGCAAGTTGCTTGAAAAACTCCAAGGTGAGCTACCGAGACAAGCTCAAGGTGAGTGGCAAGGTTATGTCCACATGTGAGCTCAAGGTAAGCTGATAGGTGAGATCCCATGCAAGTTGGCAAGGTGAACTATAAGGAGAGCTCCCATGTGAGTTTTTAGGTGAGCTGTTTGACGAGCTCCTGGGTGAGCTCAATTTGAGCTACTTGCCAAGCTCTTGGGTGAGCTTAAGGCGAGATGACAAGGTGAGCTCCCATGTCAGTTTCTAGGCAAGCTTAAGTCAAGATGCTCGACGAGCTCCTAGGTGAGATACTTGGTGAGCTCCCGGTCAAGCTCCTAGGTGAGCTACTTACTTAGGAAAGCTCAAGTCAAGCAGATTGATGAACTTCTAGGTGAGTTACTTGTTGAGCTTGTAGTTGAGCTCCTAGGTGAGCTACTCAGTGAGTTACTAGATGAGCTCAAAGGTAAGCTTGTCGGTAATCTACGAGGTGAGCTACCGATGAGCTCAAGATGAGTTGGCAAGGTTAGCTCAAGGTGAGATATCAGTGAGCTCCCGGTGAGTTCCCGGGTGAGTTACTTGACAAGCTCTGGATGAGCTCAACTTGAGCTAATTAGCGAGCTCTAAGAACATCTCCTAGGTGAGCTTTTCGGTGAGCTCGTAGGCAAGCCACTTGGTGAGCTCTGAAGTGAGCTACTTGGTGAGATCCCAGGTGAGGTCCCAGTAAGCTACTCGGTAAGCTCACAAGCAAGCTCAAGTTAACCTACTTAGGGAGCTACTCGGTGAGCTCCCAGGTGAGCTATTAGGTGAGATCCTAGGTGACCTACTTGGTGAGATACTCGATGAACTCCAAGGAAAGCTAACAAATGAGCTAAAGGTGAGTTAGTAAGGTGAGATCCTCGGTGACCTCAAGGTGAGCTAGTAAGGCAAGCTGATGGGCAAGCTCGTCATACGAGTTTCTAGGTGAGTGTCAAGTGAGCTCCCATGTGAGTTTTCAGGTGAGCTACTTGATGAGCTCTCGGGTGAGCTCAAGTCAAGCTACTCGGTGAGATCCCGGGTGAGCTTAAGGTGAATCGGCAAGGTGAGCTATCAAGCTAGCTCCTAGGTGAGTTTCTAGGAAATCACAAGTCGAGTTGCTTGACAAGCTCCCGGGTGAGCTTCTACCAAGCTCCCAGGCCCGAGCTCCTAGGTGCGATGCTCGATGAGCTCCTAGGTGAGCTCAAAGGTTAGCTTGTCGAAAATTTCTGAGGTGAACTTACATGTGAGCTACTAAATGAGCTCAAGGTGAGTTGGCAAGGTGAGCTCTAGGTGAGTTAACAAGGAAAGGTTAAGGTGAGATGGAAAGGTGAGTTGTCGGTGATCTCCCGGTGAGTTCCTAGGTGTGTTACTCGGCGAGCTATTGGGTGAGATCAACTCGAGCTGATTGGTGAGCTCCCAGGTGACCTACTTGGTGAGTTGTTCAGTGAGCTCCTAGGTGAGCTACTAGGTGAGTTCCTATGGAGCTACTTGGCAAGCTCTTAGGTGAGGTCCCCGCCAAGCTCACAAGTGAGCTCAAGTCAACCTACTCGATGAGCTGCTCGGTGAGCTCCCAAATGACATGTTAGGCAAGCTCCTAGGAATGTTGTTAGGTGAGCTCCCAGGTGAGCTCCTTAGCAAGCTACTTGATGAACTTTTATATGAGCTACCAGACAAGCTCGAGGTGAGTTAGCAAGGTTATCTTCTCAGGGAAATCAAGGTGAACTCCCATGTGAGTTGGCAAGGTGAGCTGTAAGGTGAGCTCCTATGCAAGTTTTTATGTGAGTTGCTTGATAATTTTTCTAGGAAAGCTCAAGTCAAGCTGCTCGACTAGTTCCTAGGTGAGCTTCTTTCCTGAGCTCCCAGTCAAGCTACTAGGTGAGTTGCTAGGTGAGCTCCCATGCAAGCTTGTCAAAAATCTCTAAGGTGAGCTTACATGTGAGCTACTAGATGAGCTCAATGTGAGTTAGCAAGGTGATGTCCTCAGTGAGCTCAAGGTGATTTGAAAAGGTGATTTCCCAGGTGAGTTAATTGATGAGCTCCTGGGTGAGCTCAACTCGAGCTGATCGGTGAGCTCCCAGAAGAAATCCTAGGTGAGCTACTTGGTGAGCTACTCGGTGTGCTCCCAAGTAAGCTACCAGAAAGCTTCAAAGTGAACTACTTAGCGAGCTCCCAAGCGAGGTCCCCGTAAGCTACTCAGTGAGCTCACAAGTGAGCTCAAGTAAATCTATTCGTTGAGATACTCGGTGAGGTCCTAGGCGAGCTATTAGGTGAGCTCCCGTGTAGGCTACTTTGTGAGCTGCTCGATGAACTCAAAGGTGAGTTACCAGATGAGCTCAAGGTGAGTTGGAAAGGTGATCTCCTTAACCAGCTCAAGGTGAGTTGGTAAGGTGAGATGATAGGTGATCTCCCATGTGAGTTTCGGTGAGCTATTAGGTGAGCTCCCATACAAGTTTTTAGGTGAGATACTTGATGAGCTCCTAAGTGAGCTCAAGTCAAGCTGCTCGGTGAGATCTTGGGTGAGCTCAACATGAGTTAGTAAGGTGACCTCCCATGTGATTTTTAGGTGAGCTCAAGTCAAGCCGCTTGACGAGCTCTTGGGTGAATCGCTTGTTGAGCTCCCAACCGAGCTACTTGGTGAGCTCCTAGGTGAGCCATTAGGTGAGCTTCCATGTGAGGTACTTGAGAGCTTCTCGACAAACTCCGAGGTGAGATACCAGATGATCTCAAGTTGAGTTGGCAAGGTAAGCTCCTCAGAAAGCTCAAAGTGAGCTGGCAAGGTGACGTGCTAGGTGAGCTCCCATATGAGTTTCTAGGTGAGCTATCAGGTGAGCTCCCATGTAATTTTTCGGTGAGTTACTTGATGAGATCCCGAGTGAGCTCAAGTAGATCTACTTGGTGAGCTCCTAGGTGAGCTCAAGAGAGTTTCAGTAAGCTCAAGTCAAGATACTCCATGATCTCCTAGGTGAGGTACTTTCTAAGATCCTAACTAAGCTCTTAGGTGATCTGCTCGGTAAGCTCCTAGGTGAGCTCAAGGGCAAGCCAGTCCTCAATCTTTGAGGTGAGCTTAAATGCAAGCTACCACATGAGCTCAAGGCAAGGTGAGCTCATGGCGAGTTGACAAGGTGAGTTCATGGTGAGTTGGTAAGGTGAGCTATCGGTGAGCTCTAGGTGAGTTCCCAGTGAGTTACTTGGTGAGCTCCCATGCGAGCTCAACTCGAGCTGATTAGTGAGCTCCCGAGAAGATCTCCTGTGAGATACTTGGTGAGTTATACGGTAAGCTCCTAGGTGAGATGCTAGGTGAGTTCTGTTGGTCCAAAAATCACTTGGGTAGATCAATGGATAGACGAGCCAACGGTGTGTAGGGCATAGCCCTCTTTGAGTTAGCAAAGTGAAACTAGTTTATTGCTATTCTACTACAGAAGAATCATGCAAGTCTCACAATATTCCACCTTTGGGGTTTGGGATCTCATCCCAGTAGGATGTTTCCGACTGTGAAAAGAAAGGAATGAAAGAGAGGATGAAGAAAGAGTAGGTCCGAAGGGAGAAAAGAAATGAATTCCAAAGCAGAAAGGTCAGAGGGTTTATGTTTTGGGATTGGTAGTAAACAGAGCCAAACCTACTTACATAAATGAGCAAAGCAATACTGATGAATAAATGACAATAAAACAGAAGTAAATTCAACAGAACAAACACACAGATCTAACGTAAGAAAGATCCAATGCAAATAACACATGTATTCAGCACAAAGTCTAAATATTGTATTAATAATTCTTTCTGTTACAAAAAGCTCAAAGTCTTTTCTCCTTACTTCTATTTTTTCATCTGAAAGATATTCACTCATGCACACCACAACAAGTATTGGGGTATTTATAGAAGAAGGAGAGAAAGGAAGGCAAAAAGGAGCCAACCACCTATTTACAAAGATATTTACAAAATATCTACAAGGAGATACAAAATATCTTAAAGTCATGTTGACTTTTGACAACTTGATGGATGACATCATCTCATGGTGCAACATGGATGATGTCATCATTTGTGCCAACATACTTCAGATATTTACAAAAAGAAAGTCGAAGAAGAGAGAGAAGAAGAAGAAGCCACTATTCATCATCGTCATCCTGTGGCCGAAAGGGAGTAGCCTACTTTTCACTTGCTCGTGTGATGAGATGTGGAATTGAAACAGTATTCCATGAACTTGTTGATCATGGGCCCTAGTTGATCACAGGAAGGATCCTTGTGTCACTCACTCGATCACTTCGCAAGTCTCTCGCTCGTCTATGAGATTCTCTGGGAGTTTGGAATACTCTTTCTCTCGCTTCATGAGGAACCCGATGAAGTCCCGACAGCCGTGAGTTATTGATGGACTCTGTGTCAAAAGAGACCTCGACCCCACCCTCGCGAAATAATCTCCTTGAAGATCTGAATTGTTTCATCGACTTTTCTTAAGGAAAAGGAAGGAGTAAGCAACCCTAGCGACATGTTGAGAATGATTTGTTCCATTTGGTGCATTGTGTCCAGGGCTTCTTCCTTTACCTTATCAATTTTTTCAAGGACAAACTCTAGTTGATCCATCTGGTAGTCCAGAGTGGAAATGACTTTATTGAGGGCCTTGGGATGGCGAAGATGCGAACTTGACCAGATCTTCGATTGAACAAGTCAAACATTTGTTAAAAGGTCTCATCTGCACCTAGCATGGTCCAGCTCTTCTGATATGGGTCCTGCTAGTGCTTGGAGCTCTTTATTCACCTTTTTGATGTTCAAATACAAACTAGAGAACTCGGCGATCACTTTTTCACTGTCTTTGAGGATCTGGCTCCTCTCTGCGAAACCGCCATACCACGATCGCCCATATTTACATATTCATTAATTTTATCCTGGCTTAGAGGCTCAAGGGTCTCGGCGGCATTGTGGGAGGTGCACTTGTCCATCTTACGTAAGGCTTGGAGCAGATGTTTATTTTTCTCTTTCAATAGCATTTTTCTTCTTTTGTTTCTTGAAGCTTCTTGCAGAGGGCATCAACTACAGATAAGGCTTCTCCTTGAAGGCTCTCAGAAGATGTACCCATTGTGACTTGAGTCACTATATAATCTATCGAGAGATAGATCCTTTTTATCCTTGAGGGGATTAGGGTATGTGATCTCCATCACCCTCTCTCCCGAAGCACTCTAAGAGAAGCATGTGACAGCTTCTGCTTCTTTGCCCCTTTGGACGGGATTACGAAAATTCCATCGGTGCGATGGGAACTTTCCTTTCTGCTGTGACTTATGTCTTTGGGAGATCCAGGCTGGACTTATGGGAGAAGGGCCGGAAACAGAGAAGGGGGCAGCTGCAGTAGTAGAAGGGAAAAATGTAGAGACACTTGGAGGCGGCATTGAGAGGGAGGCCGAAGAAGTGCTCACGGGAGGAAATGAATCTTGTTGGAGGGGAAGACATAGGAAGGGAAGGAGCTCGAGAGATGAGGAAGAAATGGAGGGGGACAGTGCAGTAAGAGAAGAGAAGATGGATGAAGAAGCGGGAGGAACAGTAGAAGAAGGGGAGAGGACACAACCAAAGGGATGGTCGCTTGAGTCACTCGAGGAGGAAGGAGGAGAAGAAGAAGGGACAGAAGGGACCTCAAGTGTTGTAGTAGTCTTTGACATCCCGAGTGGATGGGCCTATTGGGACATCCTCTTACGCTTCTTTCTGGAAGAGCTAGAGTTTCAACTTTGTTGCAGTGTAGCGGAAGGAGGGCTTTCAGGAGCTTCTTCTTGAGTGGTGCTGGATTCACCCTCTTTGCTTTTTCCTTTGCCTTTAGGCTACTGTTTTGATCTAGGAGGTGTGTTACCCAATGGGAGGTTATGAAATCGACCTCGAGGTAGATGAGCTCGTTCATTTGACACCAATGCTCTATTCTACCCGAGTTTCTTTGACCCTTTCCTCAATTATCTCGAGGCTCTTTGGTCCTATTGACTACCAAAAATGGCCAATCGTCCCCACCTGTATCAAGATATACTTGATCTACTTCCTCCTCGGTAGTTTGGTAGCCTTTGGGGATGATGGCTACCCCATATTGGATGATTTCTGCCAAGGCCAATCGAGAATGGTCCTTCCTCCTAAGCTCCACCTCATGATATAGGTCAATGTAAATATCCTCGATCTGAGGGATGTGGATTGGATCGAGCTTGGCCCTAGGAAGACAATTTCTTGGGTCGAAGGTAGGCCTGGCTAGGAAGTCATGTTTCAGATTGAGCAGCTCCAGCTCTGCAAACATGTCTTTTGCCTTGTGATGAGAAAGACATGTATATCTACCCACTGTGAGGGGGAAAGGAGTTCCACCCTTCTTTCTTTTGAGGCACTTCTCATGGTAGGTGATTAGCTGTCTTGACAGCTCTAGTAGAATCAACTTGGGTCCAACATACCTTGGCAGTCTAGTCAGCTCTCCCAAGAAGTTAGCTGCCCTTAGATAAGTGAACGTGGGGAATTGGGTGAACAGGGCCCCCCATTTCTCAGTGGCTGCTACTATGCTCTTGGTCGTGTGACCGTAAGTCATATTTGGCCTCAATAGGTAGATGATGAAGTAGAAAAATGCATCGTTGATCTTTGTAAATTGAGGGATGCTATTTTCCAGCTTCAATTCTGGATAGTATTCATATATTTTGACCTGGGGCCAAACCCCATTCTGCATCGAGCTTTGGATAGTCCCTCTCTGAAGCTGCAGTGTAAACAACATAGGAATTCATGTAAAATCTCCCAATTGTATTAAATTGTTGTAGCTGCTCAGAGATTGTGCTGCTTATAATTTCTACCAAAGAAAAGCATTGATCGGGCACATCCTTGTTCATCATTTCTAAGTACCGCAAAGATCCATTTTGGAAATAGTGGGTGTCAGGAAGCCCAAAGACCTGCTTAGGAATGTGATGGTGTCACCTGAGATCCTCTGAAAAATCACTGCGGTGAATGATTTGTGGCCAACGGGTCACTACCTTTTTGTTTTTCAGATAGACTTCGTTCATCAGCTGCATGCACTGATCTTCATTGTCGTCCCATGCCTTGATGCACTTGTCTCGGTGACGGCCAAAAAAAGTGCCGATGATGAGGAATGCCGAGTATTATCTCAAAGTGGCAGGCGGTGAGGTTGATTACAACCTCACCCTTTTCATTTACGACACACCTTGTGTCTTTGTTGTAGCACTGGGAAACCACCATCATGAATTCATTGTTAACAGCACTGACTGGGATTCCTCCAGCGAAGTGCAGGGCACTGCCTATTAGTTTTTCCATCCATGGACTTCTTGTGACCTTCTGAGTCCTGACCCAGAATTCCTCCATATCGATATGACCCAACTCTGAGTCTCTGATGTCCAGGTCACACTCGGCCTGGGAGTCGGGCATTCTGACCCTCTGATACTTATATTTCATTTCTTCCTCTGTAAGCTTGGCCTTGCCTTTGGATTTGGTAGGTCTCTTGCTTGATGTTGACATATGTTCTTCTGAGTTTAATTGCTGATCTGCAAGAATAAGACGTGAAACCCAATCGAAGAAAGTTGTGTCAGCTGCTTGATTTGCCATTGAAATGCTTGACAGAAGAAAGAGTTAGCAATTTAAAGGCCTCGGGGTGCATGGCGCACAGATATTGCAAATTGCAGAGCTAAATGGGTAAGGCACACAGGAAAAGGGTGTTGCAGGAGATAAATCAGTGCCAAAGGGCACATGGCGCATAAACACTGCAGGGTGCATTTTGTGTTGCTGTAAGGACAAGTGTGCCTGCGCCATGTGGATGTATTTTGTAAAGGGAACACGGAATCTTTATGTTACATAGAACTTTGGTGCGCCAAAAGTGCATATATGGTTTGTGTAATGTGTGTTTTTAGCGCACTTAAGGGAACTTGGCGCGGCGCATGGAGGGTCTACACAACATGATGTTGCTGCGATGAGGAACGTGCCTACATCTTTATAGCTTAGCACTTGGTGCATATGAAAGGGATATTACATGGGCGCAGGGTGTGCCAAAGGGCACAGGAATTCTTATGTTGCATCAAAGTTTGATGCACTAAGAGGGCGCATGGAAAGCATTTGCAGCATGCGAGGAAGTGCGCCATGAGGGCACATCTTTTTATGATGTAGCAGGTAGGGAAAGCGTGCCATTGGCGTGGCTGCTCTTTGTGCAACAGGGGCGATAGGTGTGCCAAGGGCGCAACTATTTTTAATGTTGCATGGCGAGCTCATGCGCCAAAGGAGAAAATAGTTTTCTTTTTAGTTTTGATCTTTCTCTCAGAGGTGTTTCCACATATGGCTTAGCTTTTATAACAAGGTTCATTGTAGGATATGAAGAGGTGCTATACCAAAAGGGTTTTCAAGCTATCATTTTTTAGGACAGAGCTTCCTCTTCCAGCAGATCTGGAAAGAGGAGGAAATGTGGAAAGACAGCAAGGGGGGGAAGCAAACTCATAATCTATTCTTTTCAATCCATACTGAACCAACCTAGCAGCCAAAAACCACAAAAACAAAACGCATGAAAGACAGAAGGCCACTTACCCGGATATAAATGATGAAAAAGCGTGAGAACGGGTCCACAAATCAATTCGAAAGTGACGGGGCTGGTGCGCTGACAAGCTCAGAGAAAAATCACGTGTTTTGCATCGGTGACAATGACAGCGCAGACGCGCCTATTTATAGGCGAGGCAACAATAAATGTGCCACCAACTTTTTAAAAGGGCGTACTCAAATGAGTCATCGACATGAGAAATGTAACACTTCCTCTTCCTCCTAAGAATTCAAGTGTTGATATATGATTTCTTCTGTAAAAGGATGTGTTCCTTTGATTGTGAAGTCATGCTTGATATGGACTGTATCTTCTTTACAATTGAAGATATTTGACTGAGTCGGAATATGATTGGACTCTTTTATTTCTTTCATTTTGCACCTGAGTTTAATCTGATCTTGGAATGAATTGTGGATTTATCCATCTATAAGAATCACCTTGGATCGAAGTGGCATTGATCTAAGAGATGCTTTAAGTTTATTCGGGATGAACAAAAATTATAGACCTTACGTAGGTTGCAAGGTCTGAATGCGTTGAATAAGCTATTCCGGAGTCTAACTCAGGCTGATCGTGTTAAATGAATTGGTTCCCGATATCGTAATATCAGGAAGGTCTTGATCATGGGCCAGGTAATAAATTCAGATACATTTATTCAACTAGCTTATTAGCAGTGCTGGAATGAATCCTTTCGTGAATGTATATTTGTTGGTTCTTATACTGAACATTCTATATGTTAGACCTAAACTAGATTTATTAAGGTTAATAACCTAAACCTAAACTATAACCTATGGGTTAGATTAGTGCTAATCTAACCTAGGCCTAAACTATAAACTAAATGCACTAAGGTTAGTGACCTAGCGCTAAGGAAGTTAGACTAAGTATCATCTTATGATCTAACCTATGTTTCTAACCTAACTAATGATAGTGGAGGAAGGGACCTATGAAGGGGTGTGAGCCATGGGTGGTAGTTTCTATGGCATTAAATGGGATGGATAAGTATGAAGGACGAGGGATTTGGTGGAAGTTTCAAACGGTTAGTGAGGCCGACATGGTAGAGTCGCCAAAGTTAGAAATGGTCTTTGATTTGCATTTGTCCATCGCCAACTATGGCAGTCGGTGGCAATGGAGATTGAGTGGGAATTTTGGAGTTAATGCAATTAATGAACTTGGTCTTCGAGCTTGGATTTCTCAGGAAGACATACAAAATGGAAAACTGGTAGTTTGTTTGGTTTTTCATGCACTCCGGGTTTCCCTCTGTTTGATCACTGGTTCTTCGCACCATGGGGTGGTTATTGATACTTGTTGGGTTTCATTTTGTCTTTTAAAGTTTTTTGGGAAGAGGTAACTATTGTGTTACAGTAGTCATTACGACCCTGTGGAAGTTGTTTTTCCTTTTTATTGTGGTAATGGGATTCAACCCGTTGACAGTATACAATATGGATATATGTATTTTATTTGAACGACTCTGTAGAGTCCATTAAATGATTCGTATAAATTGGGCCACTGTGGAAGCTACATATATATATATATATATTTGAATGTTGGAAATTGCTTTGTCTGAGTCTTGTTGGAGTAACAGGTAAGGCGACTTCTATTATTTGGTAATGAATACTTTCGTTTTACAAGGAATTTGTGGTTCAGACTCAGTTGGGCATTTAAATATGTATTCCACTCTATGTAAGCTTGGAGCAAATATAGTTATACGGGCTCCGTTGGATTCCTTGTTACTAAATCATTATATAGCTTTTGTATAAACCTGATTTTAAAGGCTTGCCAATGTTGGCACGGATGGAATCATTATCTTCTATGTATTTTGTTTACTGTTGTTGGGACTCAGTTGAATTCTTGATAGATAAACAGTGTAACTGCTTCAAATTATAACTGTTGGGTTTACTTTGTTTTTGACTTGTTGGGTTCTGTGAGTATGGGAAGATATCTTGTATGTCAGCTTCTGGAAAAGCTAAACTGTGAATATTGTTTATGGACTTAGTTTTAATTCCTCGAATGGTAATCTATGTCACTGTTTTCCGTATAAGCCTGAGTATGAACATGTAATGTTCTTGGCTTTGTTGGTTTTCTTTAATTAAGCTTGATAACATGAATTATGGCCTTTTAAGTAGGTCGCGAATACCATACTTTCAACTCTGATTTCGTTCAGGGGTGATTACGATATTCTGTGTATGTTTTCCTTCTGATTACATTCCAGTTTGATGTGGCTGTGCATGCTGCTTGGATTTCGTTTAAAAATCCCTTCGCATAGTCGTAGGGAAATGTCATTTCTTAAATGATCTTGAGTCTTTGGTTGACTGCTATAGCAAAGGAGTTCTTTGATTTCGACCTTGTGTCTAAAATCCTTTCAGTGCTAATTTTCTTATCTGTCGCTTTTGCGTAAGGTCATACTGAGTCCGCTTGGTAGATAGACGTCGTTGTTTGGCAAGAAGGCTACTGTACTGTAGTTGCTTTATTGTAAGTTTTAATAAAACGGTGGTGTTGATGATGGACTCAACTGATTTATTAGCATGTGTATTAAGTGAATGCCTTGCTTTTGGAAAGATGGTATAGACATGAGCTAGTTCAGAGGGAAACATGTACAATTTGTTTATTTCTCTTCTGTTGTAAATTATAAGTTGATATAATTGTTTAACTAACATCTGTAATTGATTTTACATAATGACGGTAACTGGATTGATATGATATTCCTCTTTTTAAGTTGAATATAATGATTGTCTGATGTTTGTTCAACTTGGGATTTACAATGAATAATTGCTTAGGACACTTTTGTTCTTCTTGATCCCTAATATTTTGATGAAATATTTGAGAAGTATATAGGACTACTCCGTAACGAAAATTATTGTTACACGTTATAGACATGATATATTCTTAACGTATAGTCTGAGTCATGTTTATTTGATTGGTGATTTTATATCATTTAAACAGGGTGTTTAATGAAAACAATTGATGGATTGCAATTGTTTTAAAAGTTAGTGCTTATCATGCTCAGTTCATCGAACTGACTCATGTTGACTATTTTTGCAGATGGTTGCCGTAAGTGGTAAAAGCATGCAGATCTGATAGGATAATCAGATTGATTAAATTTGATTTTAAGTAGAATTTCAGATAGATTCTCTAAAATGTATTATATGAGGAAAGATGTCCTTTTTCCGTTGAGCATTGTATTAAGTATGCTGATTGTACAAAATGTATCTGTATAGATCTGAAAAGAATGGAAATAAGTATTTGCTACTTATGTGTTGTATTCTTATTCTGATTGTTGACCTTCTTCGGTTTATATACCGGAGGGGCATTGTTATCATTGTATAAATTGGAGACTTTGTGATTGTCAATGAAAGTTACAAGAATATGAGATTGAATTCTTATGAGTGTTTAGTAGTTCTAATTTGTTCTATCGAAAGCAAAAATTGAATTTTAAATCTTTGTCTTTCTAAAAGATAGGGTTAAAATGAACCTAAGCAGAACGCTAATCAGGCTGAATTAAATTACTAATCCCTAGTCTTGATTATGACAGGACAACATTAAATTGGATTCTTAATCATTGATATCTTGTTACTAATAAGTATGATATAAATTCAGTTAGGAGAACTGATATAAATCTAATGGGGTTCAGATGGCAATCTCATGTGAAGGTTATGAGTTATTGTTCAATTCTGTTGTTTTAGAATCATGTATATTCTAAGAACTCCTTGATGAGACCTTGGCCTTAATATCTCCACCATGTAATGGGTTTTATTGAGGAAGGCCATCCTTAGATGAAGAATCCAGGGATCGGGAAAGGCTAACCTTAGGGGAACGTCTTTAATATAATTTAAACTCAATGTGCGTAACGCATATTAATAAGTAGATCTTTTCGAGGCGGATTTAAAGGTTGATGGCACAAGTCAACTGCAGGGTTGTACCTCCGAGAAGATTAGGATCTTCTCGAAGTTACAACAATGCAGGTGACTTATGATGACACCCTTTGCATTGATCGCTAAGATTTACACTTTGATCTCGAACGAGTTACTCAGGGACCGATTAGGAATGTGGTCACGTTATAAGGCTGCCTAGGAGATTCGGGGTATCTTGACACACTGGTTTAACTAGGATTGAACCAGTATGTCATCATATCCCTAATCCTCGTGGGCATCCATATAACATTATCACCTTGTTAATCTGTCTCCGAGTGATTAAGTTGAGATAGGAAGGACTGACAGAAGTCGGTATAAGACATTCTACATAACATAAGAATGGGGTGAAGGGCGTATTCTAGATTGACGAGTATGCCGTTAAGGAATACGAGACATAAATAGTATGTTTCAAATCTTTGGCCAAAGTATCACAAGCTGCTGATTGCATTGTCCTAATTCACCTAGTCTAAGGGATGAGATGCCGATGAATAATGGTAACAATTATTCATTAGGTTCCTTAGACGAGCATTCGAATCCCGAGAATAGGGAAGAGAACCGCAAGAGTGAAGTGTTAAATAAAAATTCCAACTCTTATTACTCATGAATAGATCGGTAGATTACCGAGTCATGGAATGAATAGATCGGAGGTACTCCGAGTCATTACAATGCTGCATATAGTTGTCTGTTATAAGAATGGTTATTTGATTTGTGAGTTCTAAATTATGTATTTAGAACCAAGATGCAATTTTCAAAAAAAAAAAAAAATTCACTTGTTCTAAGGTATAAAATGAGGACGTTACACTACTAGATGAGCTCAAGGTGAGTTGGAAAGGTGAGCTGTCAGGTGATCTCCTATGTGAGTTCCTAACTAAGTTACTCGATGAGCTCTTGGGTGAGCTCAACTCAAGCTGATCGGAAAGCTCCTAGAAGATCTCCCAAGCAAGCTACTTGGTGAGCTATTTCATGAGCTCCTAAGTGAGCTGCTAGGTGAGCTCCCAAGATATTGATATGGTGAGTTCCCATGCAAGGTCCTGGTGAGCTACTCGGTGAGCTCACAAGTGAGCTCAAAATTGAGGTCAAGTCAACCTACTCGATGAGATACTCTGTGAGATCCTAGGTGAGCTGCTAGGTGAGCTCCTAGGTGAGCTACTTGGCTAGCTAGTCGATGAACTCTGAGGTGAGCTACTAGACAAGCACAAGGCAAGTTGGCAAGGTGAGTTCCACAAAGGTGAGCTCAAGGAAAGATGGTAAGGTGAACTTATAGGTGAGCTACCATGTAATTTTTTAGGTGAGCAACTTGATGAGCTCCTTGGTGAGCTCAAGTCAAGCTTCTCAAAGGCAAGTTCCCGTATGAGTTGTCACATGAGCTCCCGGTGAGTTTCTAGGTAAGATCAAGTCAAGCTACTTGACAAGATCCTAGGTGAGATATTTTCTAAGATAATGGTTGAGCTCCTAAGTGATCCACTTGGTGAGCTCCCATTTGAGCTCAAAGGTGAGCTTGTCAACAATCTCTGAGGTTAGCTTACATGTGATCTACCGATGAGCTCAAGGTGAGTTGGCAAGGTGAGCTTAAGGCAAGTTGGCATGAGCTCAAGGTAAGTTGGCAAGGTAATCTATTAGGTGAGTTCATATGAAATTTCATAGGTGATTTACTCCGACGATCTCCCGGGTGAGATCATTTCAAGAGCTGATCGTCGAGCTCCCAAAAGAGCTCTCTTGTGAGCTACTTTGTGAGATTTCGATGAGTTCAAAGGTGAACTCCCAAGTGAACTACTTGGTGAGCTCCTAGGTGAGGTCCTGAAAGCTTCTTGGCAAGCTCACAAGTAGGCTGAAGTCAACCTACTCTATGAGTTACTCGTTTAGATCCTAGGTGAGCTACTTGGCGAGCTACTCGATGAACTCGAGAGATGAGCTATAAGTCAAGATCAAGGTGAGTTGGCAAGGCGAGCTCCCATTCGAGTTGGTAAGGTGAGCTATCAGGTGAGCTCTCATGTGAGTTTTTGGGTGAGCTACTTAGTGAGCTACTTGATGAGTGCAAGGTGAGCTCTGAGGTGAGTTTCCATGTAAGCTCAAGTCAAGCTACTCAATGAGCACCTAGATGAGCTTCTTACCAATCTCCTAGGTGAGCTACTCTTTGGGCTCTTAGGTGAGCTCAAAGGTGAGCTTCTCGGCAATGTCTAAGGTGAGATTCTATGTGAGCTACCAAGTTATCTGAAGGTGAGTTAGTAAGGAAAGCTATCAGGTGAGCTCTCAGGTGAGTTCCTAGGTGAGTTACTCGAAAAGCCCTAAGGAGAGCTCAACTCGAGCTGATTGGTTAGCTCGTAGAAAAGCTCCTAGGTGACCTACTTAGCAAGTTGTTTCATGAGCACCCAGGTGAGTTTCTAGGTGAGCTCCTAAATGGGCTACTTGGCAATCTCCCAAGCGAGGTCCCTGGTGAGCTCACAAGTGAGCTATTAGGTGAGCTCCCATGAGAGTTGTTAGGTGAGCTCCCAGGTGAGCTACTTAGCGAACTACTCGATGAACTTTGAGGTGAGATACCAGATGAGCTCAAGGTGAGTTGGTAAGGTGAGCTCCTTAGTGAGCTCAAGGTGAGCTCCCATGTGAGTTTTTAGGTGAGCTGCTTGACCAGATGTGAGTTCCCAGGTGAGTTACTTAATGATCTTCTGGGTGAGATCAACTTGAGATGATCAACGAGGTCCAAGAAGAGATCCTAGGAGAGGAACATGATAAGATACTTGGCGAGCTCCCATGCGAGGTCCCCAGTGAGCTGTTTGGCAAGATCCTAGAAGAACTCCAAGGTGAGCTACTAGACAAGCTCAAGGTGAGTTAGCAAGGTGATCTCCTAAGTGAGCTCAAGGTGAGTTGGTAAGGTAACCTAATAAGTGAGCTCCCGTGAGAGTTTTTAGGTGAGATACTTGAGGAGCTCTTGTGTGAGCTCAAGTTGAGCTTCTTGGTTAGCTCCTGTGTGAGCTCAAAGTGAGTTGGTAAAGTGAGTTGTCGTGTGAGATCCAAGGTGAGTTTTGACCAAGCTCAAGTTGAGCTGCTCCATGAGCTCCTGGGTGAGTTTCTTTCAAGCTCCCCACCAAGCTCCTAGGTGAGTTACTCGGTTAGCTCGAGGTGAGCTCAAAGATGAGCTTGTTGGTAATCTCCGAGGTGAGCTTACATGCGAGCTGCTAGATGAACTCAAGGTGAGTTGGCAAGGTGAGTTATCAGGTAAGCTCCCAAGTTATTTCCCGGTGAGTTACTTGACAAGCTCCTAGGTGAGCTCAAGTTGAGCTTCTCGGTGAGCTTCGGGTAACCTTAAGGTTAGCTAGCAAGGTAAGCTATCATGTGAGCTCCCATGTGAATTTCCAGGAAAGCTCAAGTCAAGTTGCTCGATGAGCTCCCAGGTGACCTATTACTAAGCTTCCA
This sequence comes from Taxus wallichiana var. yunnanensis, assembly GCA_018340775.1. Lineage (NCBI taxonomy): Eukaryota > Viridiplantae > Streptophyta > Pinopsida > Cupressales > Taxaceae > Taxus > Taxus wallichiana. The sequence goes on along the minus strand of CM031243.1, from coordinate 562,439,991 downwards.
GGCTGAAGCTTCTAGGTAAGCTACTTGGTGAGCTCTCAGGTGAGCTCAAAGGTGAGCTTGTTGGTAATATTTGAGGTGAGATTACATGCAAGGTACTAGATGAGCTCAAGGTGTGATACCAAGGTGACTTGGCAAGGTGAGCTCAAGGTGAGTTGGCAAGGTGAGCTGTCAGGCAAGCTCCTAGGTGAGTTCCTAGGTGAGTTACTTGATGAGCTCCCAGGTGAGCTCAAGGTGAGTTAGTAAGGTGAGCTGTCAGGAAAGCTCCTAGGTGAGTTCCTAGGTGAGTTACTCGATGAGCTCCCAGGTGAGCTCAACTTGAGCTGATCGGTGAGCTCCCAGAAGAGCTCCCAAGTGAGCTACTTGGTGAGCTATTTGGTGAGCTCTCGAGGTGAGCTACTAGGTGAGCTCCTGAGTGAGGTACTTGGTTAACTCCCAAGTGAGGTCCCCATTGAGCTACTCAGTGATCTCAAAAGAGATCTCAAGTTAACCTACTCGGTGAGCTACTCGGTGAGCTCCTAGGTGAGCTGTTAGGTGATCTCCCAGGTGTGATGTTAGTTAAGTTCCCATGCTAGCTACTTGGAAATCTATACTCGATGAACTCGATAGGGTAGCCGATAAGGGAGATCCCATGTGAGTTGGTAAGCCAAGCTGTCAAGCAATCTCCCATGCACATTTTTGGGTGATCTACTTAACGAGCTCCCGGTGAGCTCAAGTCAACCTACTCAGAGAGCTACTCGGTGAGCTACTTGGCAAGCTCCTTGATGAACTTTGAGGTGAGCTACCAAACGAGCTTAAGGTGAGTTGGCAAGGTGAGCTCCTTAGTGAGGTCAAGTCAAGCTGGTAAGGTGAGGTGATAGGTGAGCTCCCATCCGAGTTGGTAAGGTAATCTTTGAGAAGAACTCCCATGTGAGTTTTCACATGAGCTACTTGACAAGCTCTGGGAAAGATACTTGATGAGCTACTTAGTGAGCTCTTAGGTGAGCTCCTGTGTTTTTTTGTTTTGGAAAGCTCAAGTCAACCCGGTCGATGGGCTTCTAGGTGAGCTACTTAACAAGCTCCTAGTCAGCTCCTAGGCCCGAGCTACTTGGTGAACTCCCGTGAGCTTAAAGGTGAGCCAATTGGCAAGGTGAGCTATCAGGTGAGCTCCCAGGTGAGTTCCTAAGCAAGTTACTCAACGAGCTCCTAGGTGAGCTCAAGTCGAGCTGATTGTTGAGCTCAAGTTGAGATGATCGGTGAGCTACTTAGTGAGTTATTTTGTGCGCTCTTAGGTGAGCTGCTAGATGAGCTCCCAAGTGAGCTACTTAGTAAGCTCACATGCGAGTTGGAATGGTGAGCTCCTAGGCAAGCTGTTAGGTGAGATCTCAAACAAGTTATTAAGCAAGCTCCAAGGTGAGGTACTTGCGAGCTGCTTGAAAAAAATCTAAGGCGAGCTACCTTCTTAGCTCAAGGTGAGTTGGTAAGGTGAGCTACTCGGTGAGCTTAAGGTGAAGTGGTAAGACAAGCTGGAGTGAGCTCCCATGCAAGATTTTGGATGAGTTCCTTGATGAGCTCCCGAGAGAGATCAAGTCAAGCCGCTTGGCAAGATCCTGGATGAGCTAACAAGGTGAACTGTAAGGTGAGTTCCTAGGTGAGTTTCTAGGAAATCTCAAGTTGAGCTGCTCGACAAGCTCTGGTGAGTTGTTTACTAAGCTCCTAGTCGAGATCCTAGGTGATCTACATGGTGAGATCCCAGGCAAGCTCAAAGGTGAGCTTATCGGTAATCTCTTAAGTGAGCTTACATGCAAGCTACCATATGAGCTGTAGGTGAGCTGGAAATGTGAGCTTGAGTTGAGTTGGCAAGGTGAGCTCAAGGTGAGTTGGCAACATGAGCTGTCAGGAAAGCTCCCAAGTGAGTTCCCAGGTGAGTTACACGATGAGCTCTCGGGTGAACTCAACTCAAGTCGATGAGCTCCTAGAAGTGCTCCCAGGTGAGCTACTTGGCGAGCTATTTGGAAATCTCCTAGATAAGATATTAGGTGAGCTCCCAAGTGAGCTACTTAGTGAGCTCCTAGGCAAGGACCCCAGTGAGCTACTTGGTGAGCTCACAAATGAGCTCAAGTCAACCTACGTGGCAAGCTTCTCGGTGATCTCCCAGGCAAGCTATTAGGTGAGCTCCCAGGTGAGCTATTATGTAAGCTACATGGTGAGCTACTCGTTGAACTTTAAGGTGAGCTACTAGACGAGCTCAAGGAAAGATGGCAAGGTGAGCTCCTCAAGAAGCTCAAGGTGAGCTGATAGGTGAGAACCCATGCGAGTTGGCAAGGTGAGTTTTCAGTGACATCCCATGTAAGTTTTTAGGTGAACTACTTGATGAGCTCCCGGTGAGCTCAAGTCGATCGCTCAGTGAGCTCAAGGTGAGCTAGAAATATGAGCTATCGGGTGAGCTCCCAGTGTGAGTTTTGGGCAAGCTCAAGTTGAGCTACTTGATGAACTCTTAGGTGAGTTGTTTGTCGAGCTCCCAACCAACCTCTAGGTTAGCTTTTCATGAGCTCCCATGCGAGCTCAAAGGTGAACTTGTCGAATATCCGAGGTGATCTTACATGTGAGATACTAGATGAGATGAAGGTGAGTTGGCAAGGTGATCTCAATGGGAGTTAGCAAGGCAAGCTCAAGGGGAGTTAGCAAAGGTGAGCTATCAGGTGAGTTACTTGATGAGCTCGTAGGTGAGCTCAACTCGAGCTTATCAAAGTGAGCTCCTAGATGAGCTTCTAAGCTAGGTACTTGGCGAGCCATTCATGAGCTCCTAGGTGAGCAGCTAGGTGATCTCCCAAGTGAGATACTTAGCAAGCTCCTAGGTGAGGACCCCAAAGTGAGCTACTCAAAGTGAGCTCAAAAGTGAGCTCAAGTTAACCTACTCGGTAAGCTTCTTGGTGAGCTTACAAGTGAGTTTTAGGAGAGTTCCCAAGCAAGTTATTAGGTGAGCTACTCGATGAACTCTAAGGTGAGACACCGATGAGCTCAAGGCAAGATGGCAAGGTCAACTCCCATTCGAACTCAAGGTGAGATGGCAAGGCAAGCTCCCATGTGATATGGCAAGGAAAGCATCGTGTGAGCTCCCATGTTAGTTTTTGGGTGAGCTCAAGTTGAGGTGCTCGAAAGGTCCCGGTGAGCTCAAGTTGAGTTAGAAATGTGAGCTCCTAGTTGAGTTTCTAAGTAAGCTCAAGTTGAGCTGCTCAATGAGCTCCTAGGTTAAGCTACATGCTGAGCTCTCAACCGAGATCCTAGGTGAGCTTATCAGTAATCTCTGAGGTGAGCTTACATGTAAGCTACCGGATGAGCTCAAGGTGAGTTGGCAAGGTGAGCTCAAGGTGAGTTAGAAAGGTGAGCTCAAGGTGAGTTAGTACAGAGAGCTATCAGGAGATCTCCCAGGTGAGTTCCTATGCGGGTTACTTGATGAGCTCCTAAATGAGCTCAACTTGAGCCAATCAATGAGATCCCAGAAGATATCCCAGGTGAGTTACTTGGCGAGATGTTGAATGAGCTCCCAGGTGAGCTACTAGGTGAGCAATAAAGTGAGCTACTTGGCGAGCTCCCAAGTGATGTCCCCGATGAGCTACTTAGTGAACTCACAAGCAAGTTCAAGTTAGCCTACTCGGTGAGTTGCTCAATGAGCTCCCATGTGAGTTGTTAGGTGAGCTCCCAGGTGAGCTACTTGGTGAGCTACTCGATAAAATCCAAGGTGAGCTACTCGATGAACTCTAAGGCGAGCTACCAAATGAGCTCAAGATGAGTTGGCAAGGTGAGCTCCTTAGCGAGCTCAAGGTGAGCTGATAGGTGAGATACTCCTTGGTGAGCTCAAGTTGAGCTGCTTGGAAAGCTCCTGGGGAAGGTCAAGGTGAGCTAGAAAGGTGAACTATCAGGCAAGCTCCTAGGTGAGTTTTTGGGAAAGCTCAAGTCGAGCTACTTAACAAACTCCTAGGTGAGTTGTTTGTCGAGCTCCCAACCATGCTCCTAGGTGAGCTATTTGGTGAGCTCCTAGGTGAGCTTGAAGGTGAGCTTGTCACCAATCTCTTAGGTGAGCTTACATGTGAACTACCAGATGAGCTCAAGCAAAGTTTGTAAGGTGAGCTCAAGGTGAGTTGGCGAGGCGAGATGTTAGGCAAGCTCCCAAGTTAGTTCCCAGGTTAGTTACTTGATGAGCTCTTGGGTGATCTCAACTCGAACTTATCAACAAGCTCCCAGAAGAGCTCCTAAGCTAGTGACTTGGTAAGCTATTCGGTGAGATCCCAGGTGAGCTTCTTGGTGATCTCCCAAGTGAGTTACTTTTCAAGCTCTCAGGTAAGGACCCCAACAAGCTACTCGGTGAGCTCACAAGTGAGCTCAAGTCAACCTTCTCGATAAGATTCTCGATGAGCTATTAGATGAGCTACTCAATGAACTCTGAGGTGAGCTACTAGATGAGCTCAAGGAAGGATAGCAAGGTGACCTCCTCATCGAGCTCAAGATGAGCTGACAAGGTGAGCTCCCATGTGAGATGGAAAGGCAAGCTGTTAGGAAAGCTCCCATGTGAGTTTTTGGGTGAGCTTCTTGATGAGATCCAAGGTGAGATCAATTCTTGGTGCTTGGAAAGCTCTTTGGTGAGATCAAGGTAAGCTAGCAAGGTGAGCTCCCAAGTGAGTTTCTAGGCAATCTCAAGTTGAGCTACTCGATGATCTCCTGGGTAAGTTATATGTTGAGCTCTTAATTGAGCTCCTAGGTGAGATGCTCAGTGAGCTCCCATGTGAGTTCAAAGGTGAGTTTGTCATTAATATCTTAGGTGAGCTTACATGCAAGCTACTAGATGAGCTCAAGGTGAGTTGGCAAGGTGAGCTCAAGGTGAATTAGAAAGGTGAGCTTAAGGTGAGTTGGCAAGGTGAGCTCAAGGTGAATTAGAAAGGTGAGGTTAAGGTGAGTTAGAAAGTAGAGCTTTCAGGGAGATCCCAAGTGAGGTCTTATGTGAGTTACTCATGAGCTCCTAGGAGAGCTCAACTCAAGCTGATCAGCGATCTCCCAGAAGAGCTCCTAGGTGAGCTACTTAGCAAGCTATTCAGCCAGCTCCTAGGTGAGATGCTAGGCAAGCTCCCAAGCGAGCTACTTAGTGAGCTCCTAGGTGAGGTCCCTTGTGAGCTGCTCGGTGAACTCACAAGTGAGCTCAAGTCAACCTACTCGGTGAGATACTCAATCAGCACCTAGGTGAGCTATTAGGTGAGCTCCTGAGTGAACTACTTAGTGAGCTTCTTGATAAACTCTGACGCGAGCTACAAGACAAGCTCAAGGTGAGTTGGCAAGGTGAACTCCTTAGTGAGCTCATGGCGAGCTAGCAAGGTGAGCTCCCATATGATTTTTTAGGTGAGCTACTTGACGAGCTCCTGGATGAACTGTGAGTTCCCATGTGAGTTACTCGATGAGCTCCTGGGACGAGCTCAACTCGAGCTTATCAATGAACTCATAGAAGACCTCCCAGGTGAGCTACTTAGTAAGCTATTTTGTGAGCTCCCAGGTGAGATGCTAGGTGGGATCCCAAGTGAGCTACTTGCCAAGCTCCCAGGTGAGGTCCTCGATGAGCTACTTGGCAAGCTCACAAGTGAGATCATCAAGTGAGCTCAAGTGAGCTATTAGGTGAGCTCCTAGATGAGCTGTTAGATGAGCTCCCAGGACAAGTTGTTAGGTGAGCTACTTGACAAACTCTTAGGTGAGGTACCAGAATAGCTCAAGAAGAGTTGCCAAGGTGAGCTCCTTAGTGAGCTCAAGGTGAGCTGGCAAGGTGAGTTGATAAGTGAGGTCCCATGCGAGTTATTAAGGTGACCTATCGGGTAAGATCCTATGTGAGTTTTTAGGTGAGCTACTTGCGAGCTCTCGGTGATCTCAAGTTGAGCTACTCGGTGAGATCCTAGGTGAGCTCAAGGTGACTTGCCAAGGTGAGCTATCGGTGATCTCCCAAGTGAGTTTCAAGGGAAGCTTACATGTGAACTACAAGATGAGCTCAAGGTAAGTTGGCAAGGAAAGCTCAAGGCAAGTTTGCAAGGTGAGCTAAAGGTAAGTTAGTAAGGCAAGCTATCGTGTGAACTTCCAGGAAAGTTGGTGAGGTGAGTTCCAGTGTGAGTTACATGATGAGCTCCCACATGAGCTCAACTCGAGCTGAACGGTGAGCTCCCAAAAGACATCCTAGGTAAGCTATTTGGTAAGTTGTTCAGAAAGCTCCTAGGTGAGTTGATAGGCAAACTCCCAACCGAGCTACTTGGCAAACTCCTAGGTGAGATCTTCGGTGAGTTGGTCGATGAGCTCACAAGTGAGCTCAAGGCAACCTACTCACTGAGCTTCTCGATGAGCTCCCAAGTGAGCTGTTAGGTAACCTCCTAGGTGAGCTACTTGGTGAGCTACTTGATGAACTCGAGGCGAGCTACTGCAAGCTCAAGGTGGGTTAGTTAGGTTAGCTCTTGAGTGAGCTTAAGGCAAGCTGGCAAGGTGAGATGATAGGTGACCTCCCATGCAAGTTAGTAATGTGAGCTCTCATGTGAGTTTTCGGGTGAGATACTTGATGAACTCCTAAGTGAGCTCAAGTCGAGCTACTCGGTGAGCTCCTGGGCAAGCTCAAGTTGAGATGGCAAGGTGAGATATCAGGTGAGCTCCTGGGTGAGCTACTTTTCTGAGCTCCTAGTTAAGCTCCTAGGTGAGCTGATCGGTGAGCTCCTAGGTGAGCTCAAAGGTGAGCTTGTCAAAAATATTTGAGGTGAGATTACATGCGAGCTACCACATGAGCTCAAGGTGAGTTAGAAAGGTGAGCTTAAGGTGAGTTGACAAGGTCAACTCAAGGTGAGTTAGTAAGATGAACTTTCGGTGAGCTCCTAGTTGAGTTCCTAGGTAAGTTACTTGATGAGCTCCCAGGTGATCTCAAATCAAGCTGATCGGTGGGATACCATAAACAACTCCTAGGCAAGCTACTTGGTGAGTTTCTAGGAGAGATACTAGGTGAGCTCCTAAGTGAGCTACTTGGTAAGCTCCTAGGTGAGGTTCCCGATGAGCTACCCGGTGAGCTCATAAGTGAGCTCAAGTTAACCTACTCGGCGAGCTACGCAGTGATCTCTAAGGTGAGCTATTAGGTGAGCTCCTAGGAAAGTTGTTAGTCGAGCTCCTAGGTGAGCTACTATGTGAGCTACTTGATGAACTTTGATGTGAGCTACCATATGAGCTCAAGGTGAGTTGGCAAGGTGAGCTCCTAAGAAAGCTCAAGGTGAGATGGTAAGGCAAGCTGATAGGGGAGCTCCCATGCAAGTTGGCAAGGTGAGCTATCATGTGAGATCCCATGCAAGTTTTTTGGTGAGCTACTTGATAAGCTCCCGAGTGAGCTCAAGTTGAGCTACTTGGAAAGATCCTGGTGAGCTCAAGGTGAGCTGGCAATGGGAGCTATAAGGTGAGCTCCCAAGTTAGTTTTTAGGAAAGGTCAAGTCGAGATGCTTGATGAGTTCCTTGGTGAGCTACTAGCTAAGCTCCCAGTTGAACTCCTAGGTGTGCTACTTGATAAGGTCCCATGTGAGCTCAAAGGTGACCTTGTCGATAATCTTTGAGGTGATTCTACATACAAGCTACAAGATGAGCTCAAGATGAGTTGGCAAGGTGAGCTCAAGGTGAGTTAGTAAGAAAAACTCAAGATGAATTGGCGAGGTGAGCTTTCAGGCAAGCTCCCACTCAACGAGCTCCTAGTGAGCTACTTTTTGAGCTCCCAGCCAAGCTCATAGGTGAGCTCCCAGTGAACTCAAAGGTGTGCTTGTCGGTAATCTCTAAGGTGAGATTACATGCAAGCTACCAAATGAGCTTAAGGTGAGCTAGCAAGATAAGGTCAAGGAAAGTTGACAAGTTGAGCCATTAGGCAAGCTCCCAGGTGAATTCCCAGATGAGTTACTTAAATATCTCCTAGACAAGCTCAACTTGAGCTAATCAGAAAGCTCACAGAAGAGCTCTCAAGTGAGCTTATCAACAATATTTTAGGTGAGCTTACATGCGAGCTACCAAATTAGCTCAAGGTGAGTTGGAAAAATGAGCTCAAGGTGAGTTGGCAAGGTGAGCTCAAGGTGAGTTGTTAAGGTGAGCTATTAGGTGAGCTCCAAGGTGAGTTCCCAGGTGAGTTTCTTGATGAACTACTCGGTGAGCTCACAAGAAAGCTCAAGTCAACCTACTCAGAGAGCTACTCGGTGATCTCCTATTTGAGCTGTTAGGTGAGCTACTTGGAGAGATACTTAATGAACTTTGAGGCAAGCTTCTAAAGGAGCTCAAGGTAAGTTGGCAAGGTGAACTACTCACCAAGCTCAAGGTGAGCTGGCAAGCCAAGCTGATAGGTAAGATCCCATGCAAGTTGGCAAGGCGATCTGTCATGTGAGCTCCCATGTGATTTTTTGAGTGAGCTGCTTGACGAGCTCCTAATCAAGCTCAAGTCAAGCTGCTTGGTGAGCTCAAGGGAATTTGGCAAGGTGAGATTTCATGTGAGCTCCCAAGTGAGTTTCAAATAAATATAAACTTGAGCTACTTTACGAGCTCCTAGGTGAGATGTTTGCTGAGCTCCCAGCTAAGCTCCCAGGTGAGTTACTTGACAAACTCCTGACTAAGCTCAACTTGAGCTAATCAGTGAGCACCTAGAAGAGCTCAAGGAAAACTACTTCGCGAGTTATTCGGAAAGCTCCCAGGTAAGTTACTAGTTGATCTCCCAAGTGAGCTACTTGGTGAGATCCCAGGTGAGTTCCCCATTGAGCTGATCGGTGAACTCACAAGTGAGCTCAAGTCAACCTACTCAGTGAGTTGGTCAGTGAGATCCCTACCAAGCTGTTAGGCAAGCTCCTAGGAAAGATGTTCGGTGAGCTCCTTAGTGACCTACTTGGAGATTTTCTTGATGAACTCTAAGGTGAGCTACCAGATGAGCTCAAGGAAAGTTAGCAATGTGAACTCCTCGGCGAGCTCAATACAATATGGCAAGGCAAGCTCCAATGTGAGTTAGCAAGGTGTACTATCAAGTGAGCTCCCATGTGAGTTTTTGGGCAAGCTACTTGACGAACTCACGGTTGAGCTCAAGTCGAGTTACTCGGAAAGATCCTGGGAAAGCTCAAGGAAAGCTTGTAAGGTGAGCTATAAGGTGAGGTCCCAGGTGAGTTTTTAGGTAAGCTCAAGTTGAGCTGCTCAAAGAGCTCCTCAGTGAGCTACTTGTTGACCTCCTAACTAAGCTCCTAGGTGAGATACTTTGTGAGCTCCTAGGCGAGCTCAAAGGTGAGATTTTCGGTAATCTCTGAGGTGAGCTTACATATAAGCTACTAGATGAGATCAAGGTGAGTTGGCAAGGTGAGGTGTTAGGTAAGGTCCCAGGTGAGTTCCCAGGTGATTTACTTGATGAGCTCCTATGTGAGCTCAAATTGAACTTATCGTTGAGCTCATAGAAGAGCTCCCACATGGGCTACTTAGCGAGTTATTCGGTGAAGCTCCTAGGGGAGTTACTAGGTGAGCTCCCAAGTGAGCTAGTTGGTGAGCTCCCAGGTGAGGTCCCCAGTAGCTACTCGGTGAGCTCACAAGTGAGATCAATTCAACCTACTCGGTGAGTTACTCGGTGAGCTCCTAGGTGAGCTATTAGGTGAGCTCCTAGGTGAGCTATTAGTCAAGTTCCCAAGCAAGCTACTTGGCAAGCTACTCGATGAACTCTTATAGGGGAGCTGATAGGGGAGAACCCATGTAATTTAGCAAGGCAAGCTATCAGGTAATCTCCCATGCATGTTTTCAGGTGAGCTACTTGTTGAGCTCCTAGGTGAGCTCAATTCAACCTACTCAGCGAGCTACTCAGTGAGCTCCCAGGCGAGCTACTTGGTGAGCTGCTTGACAAACTTCGAGGTGAGCTACCAGATGAGCTGAAGGCAAGTTGGCAAGGTGAGCTCCTTAGTGAGTTAAAGACAAGCTTGTTAGGTAAGCTGATAGGTGAGCTCCCATCCAAGTTGGTAAGGTGAGCTGTCGGGCAAGCTCTCATGTGATTTTTGTGTGAGCTACTTGAAGAGCTCCCGTGAGCTCAAGGTTAGCTCATGGTGAGCTGTCAGTGAGCTCCCAGGTGAGGTTTTTGGGCAAGCTCAAGTTGACCTAGTTGACGAGCTCCTGAGTGAGCTACTTGCTGAGTTATCAGCTGAGCTGCTCGGTGAGCTACTAGGTGAGATCAAAGGTGAGCTTTTGGAAAGGTGAGCTCAAGGTGAGTTGGCAAGGTGAGATTTTATGTGAGCTCCTAGGTGAGTTCCCAGGTGAGTTACTCGATGAGCTCCTAGGTGAGCTCAACTCAAGCTGATCGGTGAGCTCCCAAAATAGCTCCCAGGTGAGTAACTTGGCGAGCTATTTGATGAGCTCCTAGGTGAGCTACTAGGTAAGCTCCCAAGCGAGCTACTTGGTGAGCTCCCGAGTGATGTCCCTAGTTAGCTACTCAAAGAGCTCATAAGTGAGCTCACAAGCAACCTCAATTCAACCTATTCGGTGAGCTCCCAAGTAACTTGTTATGTTAGATGTCAAACGAGATGTTAGGAAAGATCCTAGGTGAGCTACTTGGCAAGTTACTTAACAAACGCTGAGGATAGCTACCTTCCAAGCTCAAGGTGAGTAGGTAAGGTGAGCTCCTCTCAAATGCGAGCTCAAGGTGAGTGAGTGTGAGGAAGCCGATAAGTCAAGCTCCCATGTGAGTTATTAAGGTGGCTTATCGGTGAGCTCCCATGTGAGTTTTTTGATAGGAAAGCTCCCATGGAGATAACAATATGAGCTATCGTGTGAGCTCCCATGTGAGTTTTTGGGTGAGCTGCTTGACAAGCTCCTGGGTAGCTCAAAGTTAAACTACTTGGAAAACTCCCAGGTGAGCTCAAGATCAGCTAACAAGGTGAGGTGTAAGGTGAGTTCCCAGTGTGAGTTTCATGGAAAGCTCAAGTCAAGCTGCCCAATGAACTCCTAGGCAAGCTACTTGCTTGAGCTCCCGATAAAAGGTCCTACATGAGCTACTTGGTGAGATCCTAGGTGAGATCAAAGGTGAGCTTGTCGGCAATCTCTTAGGTGAGCTTTCATGCAAGCTACCATATGATATCTAGGTGAGTTGGCAAGGTGAGCTCAAGGTGAGGTGGCAAGGTGAGCTTAGGGTGAGTTGGCAAGGTGAGTTATTAGGGGAGCTCTCAGGTGAGTTCCCAGGTGAGTTACTCATTGAGATTTTGGGTGAACTAAACTCGAGTTGATTGAAATCTCCTACAAGAGCTCCCAGGTGAGCTACTTGGTGAGCTCTTTGGTGAGCTCCTAGGTGAGCTATTTGGTGAGCTATTCGGTGAGCTCCCAAGTGAGCTCCCAAGTGAGCTCCTAGGTGAGGTCCCTAGTGTGCTACTCGGTGATCTCACACATGACCTCAAGTCAACCTACTTGGTGAGCTTCATGGTGAGCTCCCATGTGACCTGTTAGGCAAGCTACATGGTGAGCTACTCGATGAACTCTAGGTGAGCTACCGAGGCGAGCTCAAGGTGAGTTGGCAAGGTGATCTCCTCAATGACGTCAAGGTGAGTTGATAGGTGAGCTCCCATATGAGTTAGTAACGTGAGTTGTCGGGAGCTCCCATGAGTGTTTTTTGGTGAGCTTCTTGATGAGCTCCCGTGTGAGTTCAAGTCGAGCTACTCGGCGAGCTCTGGGCAAGATCAAGGTGAGCTAGAATGGTGAGCTAGAAAGGTGAGCTGCTTGATGAACTCCTCGGTGAGCTGCTTACCAAGCTCCCAGCCAAACTCCTAGGTGAGCTATTCGGTGAGCTCCCAGGTAATCTCTAACGTGAGCTTACACGTGATGTACCAGATGAGCTCAAGGTGAGTTGGTGAGGTGAGCTCAACATGAGTTGGGAAGGTGAGCTCAAGGTAAGTTGGCAAGGTGAGCTCAAATTGAGTTGGCAAGATGAGCTCAAGGTGAGTTGGTAAGGTGAGTTGGTAAGGTGTGTTGGCAAGGCAAGTTCCTAGGTGAGTTACTTAATGAGCTCTCAGGTGATCTCAACTCGAGCTTAACAGTGAGCTCCCAGAAGAGCTCCTACGCAAGCTACTTGGCGAGCTATTGATGAACTCCTAGGTGAGCTACTAGGCAATCTCCCAAGTGAGCTACTTGGCAAGCTCCTAGGTAAGGACCCCAGTGAGCTTCTCAGTGAGGTCAAAAGTAAGCTCAAGTCAACTTGCTTGACAAGCTTCTTGGTGAGCTCCTAGGTGAGTTGTTAGGTGAGCTCCCGGGTGAGTTGCTCGATGAACTCTAAGGCAAGCTACTAGATGAGCTCAAGGTGAGATGGCAAGGTGAGCTCCTCAGTGAGTTCAAGGTGAGCCGGCATTGAAAGCTCACATATGAGATGGTAAGCCAAGCTATCGGTGAGCTCCCATGTATGTTTTTAGGTGAGCTATTTGACGAGCTCCCAGGTGAGCTCAAGTTGAGGTGCTCGGTAAGCTCCTAGGTGAGCTCAAGGTGAGCTGGCAAGGTGAGATACTCAGTTATCTCATAGGTAAGCTCAAAGGTGACCTTGTCAGCAATATTTGAGGTGAGCTTACATGCAATCTACAAGATGAGCTCAAGGTGAGTTGGCAAGGTGAGCTCAAGGTGAATTTGAAAGGTGAGCTCAAGGTGAGTTGGTAAGGACAGTAGTCAGGCAAGCTCCCAGGTGAGTTCCTATGTGAGTTACTCTATGAGCTCCCAGGTGAGCTCAACTCAAGCAGGTCGGTGAGCTACTTGGCGAGCTATTTGGTGAGCTCCTAGGTGAGTTACTAAGTGAGCTCTCAAGAAAGGTACTTGGTAAGCTCCCATGTGAGGTCCTTTGTGGGCTGCTTGGTGAACTCACAAGCAAGCTCAATTAAACCTACTCGGTGAGCTAATCAATGAGCTCTAAGGTGAGCTATTAGGTGATCTCCCAGGTGAGCTACTTTGTTAGTTGCTTGATAAACTCTGAGGTGAGCTACCAGACAAGCTCAAGGTGAGCTGGAAAGCTGAGCTCCTTAGTGAGCTCAAGGCAGGCTGGCAAGGTGACCTCCCATGTGAGTTTTTAGGTGAGCTACTTGATGAGCTCCTAGATGAATTATGAGTTTCAACATGAGTTACTCAACAAGCTCTGGGTGAGCTCAACTCAAGCTTATCGGTGAAGTCCCGAGAAGACCTTCGAGGTGAGCTACTTTACAAAAGCTATTCGTAGAGCTCCCATGTGAGCTACTAGGTGAGCTCCTGAGTAAGCTACTTACTGAGCTCCCAAGTGAGGTAACCAACGAGATGCTTGGTGAGCTCACAACTGAGCTCACAACTAGCTCAAGTCATCTTACTGAATAAGCTATTTGGTGAGCTCTTAGGTGAGTTTCCAGACAAGCTGAAGTTGAGATGCTCGATGAGATCCTAGGTGAGCTACTTACTGAGTTCCTATCTAAGCTCCTAGGTGAACCACTTGGTGAGCTCCCATGTGAGCTCAAAGGTGAGATTTTTGGTAATCTCTAAGGTGAGCTTACATGTGAGCTACTAGATGAGCTCAATGTAAGTTGACAAGGTGAGCTCTATGTGAGTTGGCAAGGCTAGTTGTCAAGTGAGCTCACAGGTGAGTTACTCGATGAGCTCCCAGATGAGCTCAACTCGAGTTGATTAGTGAGTTCCTAGAAGAACTCCTAGGTGAGCTGCTATGTGATCATTTTGGTAAGCTCCCGGGTGAGATATTAGGTGAGCTCCCAAGTGAGCTACTTGGAAAGTTCCCAGGAAAGGTCCTTGACGAGCTCACAAGTAAGTTCAAGTGAACCTACTCGGTGAGCTGTTAGGCAAGCTCCAAGGTGAGCTGTTAGGCAAGCTCCCAGGTGAGCTGTTAGGTGAACTTCTAGGTGAGCTACTTGGTAAGCTACTTGATGAACTTCAAGGAAAGCTACTAGACAAGCTTAATGTGAGTGGGAAAGGTGAGCTCCTTAGTGAGCTCAAGGCAATCTAGCAATGCGAGCTAATAGGTGAGATTCTATGTGAGTTAGAAAGGTGAGTTATCAGGCAAGATCCCATATGAGTTTTCGGGTGGGCTTCTTGACAAGCTCTCAAGTGTGCTCAAGTCGAGTTACTCAGTGAGCTCCTGGGTGATATCAGGGTGACCTACCAAGGTGAGCTATCAGGTAATTTCCCATGTGAGTTTCTAGATAAGCTCAAGTCAAGCTGCTCAATCAATGAGCTCCTGGGTGAGTTGTTTGTTGAGCTCCTAGCCTATCTCCTAGGTGAGTTTCTTGGTGAGCTAACAAGCGAGCTGAAAGGTGAGGTTGTCAACAATCTTTGAGGTGAGCTTACATGTGAGCTACTAGATGAGCTCAAGGTGAGTTGGTAATGTGAGATTTTAGGTGACCTCCCAGGTGAGTTCCCAAGTGAGTTACTCGATGAGTTCCCAAGTGATCTCAACTTGATCTTATCGGTGAGCTCAAAGAAGAGCTCCCAAGAAAGCTACTTTGTGAGTAGTTCTATGATATCCCAGGTGAGCTACTAGACTAGCTCCTAAGCAAGCTACTTGGTGAGCTCCTAGGCAAGCTACTCATCAAGCTCATAAGAGAGCTAACAAGCAAGATCAAGTCAACCTATTCGGTGAGCTACTTGGTGAGCTCCTAGCTGAGCTGTTAGGTGAGCTCCAAGGTGAGCTACTTGGTGAGCTACTCGATGAACTATGAGGTGAGCTACCAGATGAGCTTAAGGTGATTTGGCAAGGTGAGCTCCTTAGCGAGCTTAAGGAAATCTGGGAAGGCAAGCTGATAGGTGAGCATCCATCTGATTTGATAAGGTGAGATCCCATTTGAGTTTTCACATGAGGTACTTGACGAACCCTCAGGTGAGCTCAAGTTGAGCTATTCGGTGAGCTCCTAGGTAAGCTCAAGGTAAGCTAGCAAGGTGAGCTATCGGTGAGCTCCCGTGAGTTTTCGGAAAGGTCAAGTCGAGCTAGTCAATGAGCTCCTGGGTGAGTTACTTGCCAAGCTTAGGTGAGCTCCCAGGTGAGCTCAAAGGTGAGCCATTTGTCAAGGTGAGCTCAAGGTGAGTTGCCAAGGTGAGATGTCACGCCAGCTACTAGGCGAAATCCTAGGCTAGTTACTTGATGAGCTCTTGGGTGAATTCAACTCTAGATACTCAATAAACTTTGAGGTGAGCTACCTTCTGAGCTCAATGCAAGTTGGCACGGTGAGCTCCTCACCAAGCTCAAGGTGAGCTGGCAAGGTGAGTTCCCATGCGAGTTGGCAAGATGAGCTGTCAGGTGAGCTCCCGTGTAATTTTTTGGGTGAGCTGCTTGATGAACTCCCGGGTGAGCTCAAGTCGAGCTACTCATCAAGCTCCTAGGTGAGTTCAAGGTGAGTTGGCAAGGTGAGCTATTAGGTGAGTTCCTAGGTGATTTTTTGAGAAAGCTCAAATTGAGCTACTCGATAATCTCCTAAACAAGCTACTTACTGAGCTCCTAGCTGAGCTCCTAGTTGAGCTGTTTAATGAGATCCCAGGTGAGCTCAAAGGTGAGCTTGTTAGTAATCTCTAAGGTGAGCTTGTTAGTAATCTCTAAGGTGAGCTTACATGCGAGCTACCAAATGAGCTCCAACTGAGTTGGCAAGGTGAGCTCAAGGTGAGTTGGCAAGGCAAGCTCAAGGTGAGTTGGTAAGGTGGTGTCATGTGAGCTCCCGGCATGTTACTTGATGAGGTCTTAGGTGAACTCAACTCGAGTTAAAGCTCCCAGTGAGTTCCTGGTGTGTTACTCGATGAGCTCCTAGATGAGCTCAAAGTGAGTTGATCGAGAGAGCTCCCGTAAGAGCTCCTGGTGAGCTACTTGGTGAGTTATTCACCGAGATCCCGTGCTAGCTAGGTGAGCTCCCAAGTGAGCTACTTAGCAAGCTCCCAGGTGAGGTCCTTTCCGAGCTACTCAGTGAGCTCACATGTGAGCTCAAGTCAACCTACTTGGTGAAGTTCTCAGTGAGCTCCAAGGTGAAATGTTAGGCTAGCTCCCAGGTGAGCTGTTAGGTGAGCTCTCAGGGGAGCTATTAGGCAATCTACTTGACGAACTCTGAGGTGAGATACCGGATAAGATCAAGGTGAGTTGGCAAGGTGAGCTCCTCAGTGAGCTCAAGGTGAGCTGTACATGAGCTCCCATACAAGTTGGCAAGGTGAGTTGTCAGGTGATCTCCCATGTGAGTTTCTGAGGAAGTTGTTGGGTGAGCTCCTGGGTGAGCTCAAGGTGAGCTAGTAAGGCAAAATATCGGGTGAGCTCTGGTGAGATCAAGGTGAACTAGAAAGGTGAGGCTGTCGAGTGAGCTCCTTGGTGATTTTCTGGGAAATCTCAAGTTGAGATGCTTGATGAACTCCTAGGTGATCTCAAAGGTGAGCTTGTCAGCAATCTCTGAGGTGAGCTTACATGCAAGCTACTAGATATGCTCAAGGTGAGTTGGCAAGGTGAGCTGAAGCCAAGAGTTGGCAAGGCGAGCTCAAGGTGAGTTAGCAAGGCGAGCTATCAGGTGAGTTCCCGTGTGAGCTGCTAAGTGATCTCATAAGTTAGCTCAAGTCATCTTACTCAATGACCTAATTCATGAGCTCCTAGGAAAGATC
>CM031243.1:562372975-562423301 GCA_018340775.1 Taxus wallichiana var. yunnanensis | reverse complement strand
CTCACATGTAAGATCACCTCAAATATTACTGATAAGATCACCTTTGAGCTCACCGAGTAGCTCACCTAGGAGCTCAGCTTAGGAGCTCGGCTTGAGCTCAACTTGACCTCAAGGGAGTTTGTTGTTAACTTAGGACCTTTCACCACCACTTTAGATCTCTGCATACTTCCTTTGGGCTCGTATGGAGTCATTTTAGGCATGGATTGGTTGTTTGCACATAGGGCTAGGATGGATTGCTATCATAAGACTATATCTTGTGTAGATGATCTTGGAGTTGAGTCAGTGATTTCTGGGGTCAAGAGACCTATTTCTATTCACACTATCTTCACTATGTAGTGTAAGAGGTGTGTGTGTGATGGGATTTTCAGATGTTTGTGGGTCATCGCTAGATGACCATCCCATTTTGAGAGAGTATGCAAATGTTTTCCCGGAGGGGAGCTACCAAGGATGCCACCCCACGTGAGATTGATTTCCATATTGATATGGTTCATGGAGTAGAGACTATCTCATGAGATCCTTAACAAATTACCACCCCAAAGCTTTGTGAGCTCAAGTTATAGCCAGAGGGCCTTCTGGAGAAAGGCCTTATCCATCCTAGTGTATCCACTTGGGGTGCACCAATTATATTTGTGAAGAAGAAGGATGGATCCTTGCGGTTTTGCATAGATTACATCCAGTTGAACAAAGTGACGATCAAGAATCATTATCCCCTGCCTCACATTGATGAATTATTTGATCAAATGAGGGGAGCCACGGTGTTCTCTAAGATTGATCTCAAGTTAGGGTACCATCAGTTGAGGATTATGGAGGTAGACATCCATAAGACTGCTTTTCGTACAACGTATGGGTGCTATGAGTTCACAGTGGTGCCTTTTGGTTTGAAAAATTCCCCCACAGTGTTTATGAGTTTGATGAATGGGGTATTCAAGACCTTTTTAGATCACTTCATGCTCATCTTTCTTGATGACATTCTAATTTACTCATGTATGTGTGAGGAGCACAAGGGGCACCTTCGTTAGGTTCTTCAGTGTCTTCGTGAGTAGCAGCTTTACAGAACTTGGAGAAGTGTGCTTTTTTTAAGTCAGAGGTTTAGTACATGGGTCATATCATCTTAGGGGAAGGTATCACAGTCAATCCTTCCAAGATTAGAGCCATTATGGATTGGCTAGCACCCACTATAGTGATAGAGGTGTGCAGCTTCATGGGGTTAGTAGGTTACTATAGGATATTTGTTTAGGATTTCTCTCGGATAGCGCACCCCATCACCTCCCTTTAGTAGAAAGGGAAGAAGTTTGTTTGGTTAGACAAGTGTGAGTAGGCCTTGGGACCCTAAAGGAATGCCTCACTATAAGCACCTATCCTTGCAGTGTCGACCCACATGGTGAGTTCTTTGTGTGCATGGATGCTTCATTGGCAGGCCTAGGAGGTGTTCTTATGTAGGAGGGCAGAGTTGTAGCCTTTGAGTCTTGCAAACTCAAGGATCATGAGCTTAACTATCCGACCCATGATCTTGAGCTTACGGTAGTTGTGCATGATTTAGTTTGTTGGAGACACTTCCTTCTTGGTCAGAGATTCATACTCGGATAGATCATTTGAGTCTTCGCCACCTCTTCATGCAGTCCAATCTAAACATTGGTCAAAGGCATTGGATGGAGTTTCTTTGTGAGTATGACATAGAGATAGAGCATGTGAAAGGGAAGGAGAATGTGGTTGTAGATGCTCTTAGTAGATAGAGGCATTTGAGCATGGCTACTTCAGTGAGCACAGATTTGTAGAGTAGGATCCTTCAGTAGCTTCCTCTTGACAGTTTCTACATTACAACTCGAGTAGAGATTGAGTCCCAGAGATCCCTTGAGGGGAAATTTGATGGTTTCTCTCTAGAGGTAGATGGTCTTCTCAGGCACAAAGGTCAGATATATGTTCCTAAAGATGGAAGCTTGAGGCAGGACATCTTGACAGAGGCACATCATGCACCCTATTCAGCCCATGTTGGGGTGAAGAAGATGCATGCCACTTTGAGACATCTATATCACTAGAGAGGTCTTCGCAAGGATGTGGCTCACTTTGTGTCATGTTGTTTAGAGTGCTAGAAATTTAAGGTCAAGCATCAGCATCTAGCTAGCCTTCTCTATCCTCATGCTATACCGAAGTGAAAATGGGACACCATTTCCATGGATTTCATTGTTGGGTTAGCTGATGTCAAGATATCACCATGATGCCATCATGGTAATGGATTATAAATTGACAAAATTAGCTCACTTTTCTCTGGTGTAGACCACCTATAAATCTAGTGTGGTGGCACATGTTTACTTGGATGAGATTGTCAGGTTGTACAAGATTCTCATGGAAGATCATTTGTGACCACGATCCTTTGTACACTTCCCATTTCTAGACTACCATGCAGTATGTTCTTGGGATGAAGATTAACTTTAGAATAACTTATCACCTAGAGATAGATGGACAGACTGAGAGGGTGAATCAGATTTTGGAGGACATGCTCAGGATGTACGTGATGGATCACCAAGGGAGATGGGAGGAGTATCAAAGACTTAGAGTCACCACCACCACTACCTCCACCACCTCCGCCACCACCACTACCTCCACCACCACCACCACCACCAGCAGACCAAGGTTTAGCTGCTATCCTACCACATATTTTGTAGACTCTCCAAGATGTTAATGTTGCCCTACGTGGAGGATCAGTAGGAGGGCACTCAGGTAGGCATGATAGAGATACTTCCATAGAGGGACATGCACCTCCTCCACCCAGTGAGGAGGATGGAGGAGAGAATTTTCATGGAGAGTTAGCTAGAGTAGAGTCTCCCTTGAGGGGACATGGTGACCATATTTTAGGACAAAGAGAGAGGTCTCGAGCCCTAGGCTTGGGGATAGGTAGGTGGAGAGGCCCAGAGGCCATCAGACCATAGTTGCAGATCACATCAGGGAGATCCTGAAGCTTAGGCCCTCACATTATTCAGGTGACATAGGGGGATTCTAGGTAGAGGCCTAGCTGGTTAGCTTGAGCGGTTGCTTCAAGATTTTTCCTTTTTCTAGAAACAAGAAAGCTTGTGTTGTGATTCATCTACTAAAGGATGGAGCTAGAGTATGGTGGAGGACAGAGGAGTAGAAGCTCCATATAGATTCAGAGACAGTCACTTGGGAGTTGTTTGAGGAGAGATTCAGGAGAAGATACTTGCCATGAAGATTCATACAGTAGAGGATTGATGAGTTCCATGATATTCGATAGTCTTCCCTTACATTGGTTGAGTATGAGAGTAGGTTCCTAGACCTACTTCAGTATGTTGATTACATGCAGGATGAGAAGGTGCAGATCCATAGGTTCATTTGGGGCCTTAATATAGACATTAGAGGTGTAGTTCTAATCCACTTCCCATAAACATTAGCATAAGCCGTTGAGAATGCCTACATTATAGAGGATACTCGGGTAAAACCTAGTAGGCTAGAGACCAAGTTAGGTGTCATATTTAGTAGTTACAGGATAGTAGATTGAGGTGGTCAGCTCCTCCTCCTCATGGTGGTCAACATTCTTTGTAGTCATCTTTCAAACCACAGCAAAAACAACAACAATAGTAGTCCCACCCACCGTTTAGGCCTCCTCAGAGAGATGATGCACAAAGAGGTCATAATATGGGGCCTCCTCCTAGGGGACCCACCAGGACACAAGGTGGAGCTAGAGCTCAGTTGACAGGAGCTCGACCATAGAGGCCACAATAAACTATAGCTAGATCATTAGGATCCACAACACCTACCTCTAGGAACCTTCCTGGAGGTGCTTCTATTTAGAGAGGTTCAGGTGGTGGTTGTTTGAGGTGTGGAGGAGTGGGACACTTTTGGAGAGATTACCCCTAGAACCCTAATAAGGGTAAGGTACCCATCTCAGAGCCTACAATCGAAGACATGGTATGGAATCACAGGATCTATGTAGCAGTCAAGAACCACCAGGCTAAGCATCAGAGCATGGTCATTAAGACCATAGGTAGTATTGGAGGTGTTCCTACCTCCATATTGTTTGACTCTAGTTCTTCTGATTCATTTATTACACCATCCTTAGTAGAGCGATGTAGGCTAGTGGATGTTAGACAGGGTCATAGTTGGGATGTCGAGATGGCTTCTTGGTGAGCTACCAAGTGAGCTCAAAGGTGAACTTGTTGGAAGTCTCTAAGGTGAGCTTACATGTGAGCTACAAGATGAGCTAGCAAGATGAGCTATCAGGTGAGTTCCTAGGTGAGTTACTCGATGATCTCCTAGCTGATCGGAAAGCTCCCAGAAGAGCTCCCAGGTGAGCTACTTAGCGAAATATTCACCAATATCCTTGGAGAGATACTAGGTGAGCTCCCAAGAGAGCTACTTCATGAGCTCCCAGGTGAGGTCCCCAATGATCTGCGCGGTGAGCTCACAAGCAAGCTCAAGTCAACCTACTCGGTGAGCTACTTGGTGAGCTACTCAATAAACTCTAAGGTGAGCTACTAGATGAGCTTAAGGTGAGTTGGTAAGGTGAGCTCCTCAGTGAGCTTAAGGTAAGCTGATAGGTGAGCTCCCATGAGAGTTGGCAAAGTAAGTTGTTAGGTAAGCTCCCATATAAGTTTTTAGGTGAGCTGCTTCACGAGCTACCAAGTGAGCTCAAGTCAAGCTGCTCAGAAAGCTCCTACGTGAGCTTAAGGTGAGCTGAAAAGGTGAGATCTCAGTTGAGTTTCAAGGCAAGCTCAAGTTGAGCTACTTGACGAGCTCCTAGGTAAGCTACTTGCTAAGCTCCCAGTTAAGCTCCTAGGTGAGCTTCTTGATGAGCTCCCAAGTGAGGTCAAAGGTGATATTTTCAGCAATCTCTAAGTTGAGCTTACATGTGAGCTACTAGATGAGCTCAAGGAAAGTTGGCAAGGTGAGCTCAAGGTGAGTTGGCAAGGAGATCTCAAGGTTAGTTGGTAAGGGGAGCTATCGGGAGCTCTCAAGAAAGTTCCCAGGTGAGTTACTCAATGAGCTCTTGGGTGAGCTTAACTCGAGCTAATCGTAGAGCTCCTATAAGAGTTCCCAGGTGAGCTACTTGGTGAGTTATTCAAGAGCTCCCACGTAAGCTGCTAGGTGAGCTCCCAAGTGAGCTACTTGGCAAGCTCCCAAACCAGGTCCCTGGTGAGCTGACCATTGAGCTCACAAGAAAACTCAAGTCAACCTACTCACTGAGCTACTTGGTGAGCTCCCATGTGAGCTGTTAGGTGAGCTACTAGGTGAGCTACTTGGTGAGTTTCTTGATGAACTCTGAGGTGAGCTATAAGATGAGCTCAAGGAAAGTTGGTAAGATGAACTCCTTAGCAAGCTGGGAAGGTGAGCTGATAGGTGAGCTGACATGTGAGTTAGTAGAGCAAGCTATTAGGTAAGCTCCCATGTAAGTTTTTAGGTGAGCTACTTGACGTGCTCCCGAGTGAGCTCAAGTCGAGCTACTCGGTGAGATCCTGGGTGACCTCAAGGTGAGATGGCAAGGTGAGCTCTCAAGTTAGCTCCCAGGTGAGTTTCTGGGTAACCTCAAGTCAAGATGCTCGATGAGATCTGGGTGATCTTCTAAATGATATCCTAGCCAAGCTCCTAGATCGATACTCGGTGAGCTCCTGTGTGAGGTCAAAGGTGAGCTTGTCGACAATCTCTGAGGTGAGCTTACATACGAGCTACTAGATGAGCTCAAGGTAATTTGGCAAGGTGAGATCCTAGGTTAGTTAGCAAGGTGAGCTCCTTAGTGATCTCAAGGTGAGCTGAAAAGGTGAGCTTATAGGTCAGCTACCATGCGAGGTTATAAGGAGAGCTCCCATGTGAGTTTTTGAGTGAGCTGCTTGATGAGCTTCTGGTGAGCTCAAGTTGAGCTACTCGGTGAGCTCCTAGGTGAGCTCAAGGTGAGTTAGCAAGGTGAGATGTCAGGTGAGTTCCTAGGTGAGTTTCTATGTAAGCTCAAGTTAAGCTACTTGATGAGATCCTGGGTGAGCTTCTTACCGAGCTCCTAGCTAAGCTCCTTGGTGAGCTACTTGGTGAGCTACTAGGTGATCTCAAAGGTGATCTTGTCAAAAATATTTGAGGTGAGCTTACATGTGAGCTACTAGATGAGCACAAAGTGAGTTTGGCAAGGCGAGCTCAAGGTAAGTTGGCAAGGTGAGCTTAAGGTGAGTTGGAATGGTGAGCTATTAGGTGAGCTCCCAGAAGAGCTCCCAGGTGAGCTACTTGGTGAGCTATTTGGTGAGCTCCCAGGTGAGCTGCTAGGTGAGCACAGAATCAAGGTACTTGGTGAGCTCCTAGTTGAGGTGCCCGGTAAGCTAACTCAGCAAGCTCACAAGTGAGCTCAAGTCAACCTACTCAAAGATCTACTCGGTGATCTCCTTGGCAAGCTCCCAGGAAAGTGGCTAGGTGATCTCCCAAGTGAGCTACTTTGTGAGCTCCAAGGCAAGGTCCTAGGTGAGCTACTCAGTGAGCTCACAAGTGAGCTCAATTTAACCTACTCGACGAGCTACTTGGTGAGCTCCCATGTGAGCTGTTAGGTGAGCCCCCAAGTGAGCTATTTGGAAAGCTACATGATGAACTCTAAGGAAAAATAGCAAATGAGCTCAAGGTGAGTTGAGAAGGTGAGCTCCTAGGTGAGCTCAAGGTGAGCTGGCAAGGCAAGATGATAAGTGAGCACCCATGTGAGTTAGCAAGGCAAGTTGTCAGGTGAGCTCCAATGTGAGTTTTCTAGTGAGTTACTTGATGAGCTCCTAGGTGAGCTCAAGTCAAGATGCTCAACGAGTTCCTGGGTGAGCTAAAGGTGAGCTAACAGGGTGAGCTTCTAGGTGAGCTCATAGGTGAGTTTTATGGAAAGCTCAAGTCGAGATGCTCAACAAAAACCTAAGTGAGATGCTTCTTGAGCTCCCAACTAAGCTCTTAGGTGAGCTGCCAGGTGAGCTCAAAGGTAATCTTGGTGGTAATCTTTGAGGTGAACTTACATGCGAGCTACCAGATGATATCAAGGCAAGTTAGTAAGGTGAGCTCAAGGTGAGTTGGTAAGGTGAGTTGTCAGGTAACCTCCTGGGTAATTTTCTAGGTGAGTTACTCGATGAGCTCTAAAGTGAACTCAATTGAGCTAATCGGTGAGCTCCCAGAAGAGCTCCCAAGAGAGGTACTTGGTGAGTTATTTAGTGAGCTCCCAAGTGAGCTGCTAGGAGAGCTCCAAAGTGTGCTACTTGGTGACCTCCCAAGTGAGGTCCCTGGTAAGCTACTCGGTGAGCTCAAGTGAACCTACTTGATGAGCTACTCAATGAGCTCCCAGGCAAGCTGTTAGGTGAGATACGTGGTGAGATTCTCGATGAAATCTAAGGTGAGCTACCAGATGAGATCAAGGTGAGTTAGCAAGGTGAGATCCTTAGTGAGCTCAAGGTTAGCTAGTAAGGTGAGCTGATAGGTGAGCTCCCATGCGAGTTGGTAAGGTGAGCTGTCAGGTGAGATCCCATGTAAATATTTGGGTGAGCTACTTGATGAGCTCCTGGGTGAACTCAAGTGAAGCTCCTGGGTGAGATCAAGGTGACTTGGCAAGGTGGGCTATTAGGTGAGCTCCCAGTGAGTTTTCGGAAAGCTCAAGTCTAGGCTGCTCGATGAGCTCCTGGGTGAGATTTTTACTAAGCTCCTAGCTAAGATCCTAGGTGAGCTACTCGGTGAGTTCCCAGGTGAGTTACTTGATGATCTCATGGGTGAGCTCAACTTGAGCTAATGGGCGAGCTCCCATAAGAGCTACCAGGTGAGCTACATGACGATCTATTTGGTGAGCTCACAAAAAGCTCACAAGTGAGCTCAAGTAAACCTACTCAGTGAGCTCCCATCTGAGCTACTTGGTGAGCTGCTCGATGAACTCTAAGGTGAGCTACCAGATGAGATTAAAGTGAGTTGGTAAGGTGAGCTCCTCAATGAGATTAAGGTAAACTGATAGGTGGGATCCCATGAGATTTATCAAAGTGAGCTATCAGGTGAGCTCTCATGTGAGTTTTTGGGCAAGCTTCTTGATGAGCTCTGAGGTGAGCTCAAGTTAAGGCTGACAGACGATGAGCTCTAGGTGAGCTCAAGGTGAGCTAGAAAGGTGAGCTATCAGGAGAGCTCCTAGAAAAGGTTCTGAGCAAGATCAAGTTGTGCTACTCGATGAGTTCATGGGTGACCTACTTGCCAAGCTCGCAGCCAAGGTCCTAGGTGAGCTGGTCAGTGAGTTCCTAGGTGAGCTCAAAGGTGAGATTGTCAGTAATATTTGAGGTGAGTTTACATGTGACCTACAAGATGAAATTAAGGTGAGTTGGTAAGGCAAGCTCAAGGTGAGTTGGTAAGGTAAGCTGAAGGTGAGTTACCAAGGGGAACTGTCAGGTGAGCTCCCTGATGAGTTCCTAGGTGAGTTACTTGAGAAGCTCCCAAGTGAGCTCAACTCAAGCTAATCAGAAAGCTCCCAGAAGAGCTCCTAGGTGAGCTACTTGGTGAGCTATTTGGTGAGCACCCAGGTGTGTTTCTAGGTGAGCTCCCACATGAGCTACTTGGCTAGGTCCAAGGCGAGGTCCTCGGTGAGCTACTCGGTGAGTTCATAAGTGAGCTCAATTCAACCTACTCGGTGAGCTACTCGGTGAGCTCCCATGTGAGCTGTTAGGTGAGCTCTCAAGTGAGCTACTTGGTGAGCTACTCGATAAACTCTAAGGGGAGCTAATAGATGAGCTCAAGGTGTGTTGGTAATGTGAGCTCCTCAACAAGCTCAAGGTGAGCTGGTAAGGGGAGCTGATAGGTGAGCTCCCATGTGAGTTGGTAAGGAAAGATTTTAGGTGAGCTCCCATTTCAATTTTTGGGTGAGTAGCTTGAAGTGCTCCCGGTGAGCTCAAGTTGAGCTACTTAGCAAGCTCTAGGTGAGCTCAAGATGAGCTAGAAAGGTGAACTATCAGTGATCTCCTAGGTGAGTTACTAGGCAAGCTCAAGTCAAGCCAGCTTGACGAGATCCTAGGTGAGTTGCTTGGCAGCTCCTAGATGAGCCCCAGTGAGCTCCTAGGTGAGCTACTCAGTGAGCTTCCAAGAGAGCTTAAACATGAGCTTGTCTATAATATCTGAGGTGACCTTACATGTGAGCTAGTAGATGAGAACAAGGTGAGTTAGAAAGGTGAACTCAAGGTGAGTTGGCAAGGCGAGCATAAGGCGAGTTGGTAAGGTGAGTTGTCAGGTGAGCTCCCACATGAGTTCCTCGGTGAGTTACTCAATGAGCTCTTGTGTGAGCTCAACTCAAGCTGATTGGTGAGCTCTCAGAAGAGCTCCCAGGTGATCTACTTGGCAAGTTGTTCGGCGAGCTGCTAGGTGAGCTCCGAAGTGAGCTACTTGGCAAACTCCTAGGAGAGGTCCCCAGGCAAGCTGCTTAGTGAGCTCATAACTAATCTCAAGTCAACCTATTCTATGAGCTTCTCTGTGAGATCCCAGGTAAGTTGTTAGGTGAGCTCCCAGGTGAGCTACTTGGCGAGCTACATAATGAACTCTGAGGCAAACTACCAAATGAGCTCAAGGTGAGTTAGCAAGGTGAGTTTCTCAGCAAGCTTAAGGTGAGCTGATAAGTGAGCTCCAATACAAGTTGGCTAGAAAGCTCTCATGTGAGTTTTCGAGCGAGAAATTTGACAAACTTCCGAGTTAGGTCAAGTCGAGCTATTCAGTGAGCTTATGGGTGAGCTAAAGGAGAGCTATCGGTGAGCTCCTAGGTGAGTTTCCAAAATCTCAAGTTGAGCTACTTGATGAGCTCCGGGTGAGCTACTGGCTTGAGCTCCCACCGAGGTCCTAGGTGAGCTACTCGATGAGATCCTAAGTGAGCTCAAAGGTGAGCATGTCAGCAATATCTGAGGTGAACTTACAGGTGAGCTACAAGATGAGTTCAAGATGAGTTAGTAAGGTGAGCTCAAGGTGAGTTAGTAAGGTGAGATCAAGGTGAGTTGGTAATATGAATTGTTAGGCTAGCTCCTAGGTGAGTTCTTAGGTGAGTTACTCAAGCTAATCAGAAAGCTTGAAGAAGAGCTCCTAGGTGAGCTACTTGGAGAGCTATTCGGCGAGCTCCAAGATGAGCTACTTAGCGAGCTCCTAGGTGAGGTATTTGGTGAGCTGCTCAGTGAGCTCACAAGTGAGCTCAAGTAAACCTACTCGATGATCTCCTAGGTGAGCTGTTAGGTGAGCTCCTTGGTGAGCTACTTGGCAAGCTACTTGACAAACACCGAGGTGGCTACCAGACGAGCTAGAGGTGAGTTGACAAGGTGAGCTCCTCACCGAGCTCAAGGTTAGCTTAGGCAAGGGGAGCTGAAAGGTGAGCTCCCATGTGAGTTGGTAAGGCAAGTTATTAGACAAGCTCCCATGTGTGTTTTCGGGTGAATGATTTAACGAACTCTCGAGTGAACTCAAGTTGAGCTACTCAGTGAGCTCCTGGGTGAGCTCAAGCCGAGAGCTTGGTAAGGCAAGCTATAAGGTGAGTTGGCGGTGAGTTTCAAGGAAAGCTCAAGTCAAGCTGCTCGATGAGCACATTTTTGAGGTACTTACCGAGAGCTCTTAGCCAAGCTCTTATGTGAGCTACTCAGTGAGCTCACAGGAGAGCTCAAAGGTAAGCTTTTCTGTAAGGAGAGTTGGTAAGGTGTGTTGTTAGCTGAGCTCCCCCGTGAGTTCTTAGGTGAGTTACTTGATGAGCTCCCATGTGAGATCAACTTGACCTAATTGGTGAGCTCCCAGAAGATCTCTCAGGTGAGCTAATTGGTGAGTCATTTAGCGAGCTACTAGGTGAGCTCTAAAGTGAGCTACTTACTAAGCTCCCAGGAGAGGTCCCTGATGAGCTGCTTGGTGAGCTCACAAGTGAGCTCAAGTTAACCTGCTCAGTGAGATGCTCGCTGAGTTCCAAGGTGAGCTATTAGGTGAGCTCCCAGGTGAGCTCCTTGGTGAGCTACTTGATATAATTTTAGGTGAGCTAATAGGTGAGCTCAGGGTGATTTTACAAGATGAGATCCTCGCGAGCTCAAGTTGAGTGGCAAGGAGAACTAATAGGTGAGCTCCCATGTGAGTTGGTAAGGTGAGTACATCGGGTGATCTCCCATGTGAGTTTTCAGGTGAGCTACTTAACGAGCTCCTAGGTGAGCTCAATTCAAGCTACTTAGTGAGATCTTGGGTGAGATCAAGGTGATCTAGCAAGGCGAGTGTCGGAGAACCCTAGGTGAGTTTTGGGTAAGCTCAAGTTGAGTGCTCGATGAGCTCTGGGAAAGCTACTTATAGAGCTCCAAGTCAAGCTCCTAGGTGAGCTACTTGATGAGCTCCCAGGAGAACTCAAAGGTGAGCTTGTCAGCAATCTTAGATGTGAGCTTACATATGAGCTACCAGATGAGCACAGGTGAGTTGGCAAGGTAAGCTCAAGGTGAGTTGACAAGGTGAGCTCAAGATGAGTTGACAAGGTGAGTTGTCAGGTGATCTCCCATGTGAGTTTTTCAATGAGTTACTCGATGAGATCCTAGGTGAGCTGAACTCCAGCTAATCGGTGAGCTCTTAGAAGAGCTCACATGTAAGCTACTTGGCAAGCCATTCGGTGAGCTGCTAGGTGAGCTCCGAAGGCGAGCTACTTGGTGAGCTCCCATGAGAGGTCCCTAGAAAGCTACTCGGTGAGCTCACAAGTGATCTTAAGTTAACCTACTCGGCGAGCTACTTGGTGAGCTCCCAGGTGAGTTATTAGGTGAGCTCCTAGGTGAGCTACTTGGCGAGCTACATAAAGAACTCCAAGGAAAACTACTAGATGAGCTCAAGGTGAGTTGGCAAGGTGAGCTCCTTAGTGAGCTCAAAGTGAGATGGCAAGGCAAGCTGATAGGTGAGCTCCTATGCGAGTTATCAAGGTGAGTCATTTGAGTTTTCAAGTGATCTTCTTGATGAGCTCCTAGGTGAGTTTTAGGAAAGCTCAAGTCAAGCTACTCGATAAGC
Source organism: Taxus wallichiana var. yunnanensis (assembly GCA_018340775.1). Lineage (NCBI taxonomy): Eukaryota > Viridiplantae > Streptophyta > Pinopsida > Cupressales > Taxaceae > Taxus > Taxus wallichiana. The sequence continues at coordinate 562,411,337 of CM031243.1, read as the reverse complement.
TCCTAGGTGAGCTGTTTGTCAAGATCATAGCCAAGCTCCTAGGTGAGCTACTCGGTGAGCTCCCTGGTGAGCTCAAAGGTAAGATTATCACCAATCTCTAAGGTGAGCTTAAATGTAAGTTACTAGATGAGCTCAAGGTGAGTTCGTAAGGTGAGCTCAATGTGAGTTGGCAAGGTGAGCTATCAGGTGAGCTCCCAGGAGAGTTCCCAAGTGAGTTACTTGATGAACTTGAGAGCAAGATCAACTCGAGCTGATTAGTGAGCTCCCAAGCAAGCTACTTGGTGAGCTATTTAGTGAGCTGCTAGGTGAGCTCCCAAGTGAGCTACTTGGTGACCTCCCAGGTGAGGTCCCCAAGCCGAGCTGCTCAATGAGATCAAGTTAACCTACTTGGTGAGCTACTCAATGATCTCATAGGCAAGCTAATTCTGAACTCCTTGATGAACTCCAAGGGGAGCTACCAGAAAAGATCAAGGTGAGTTAGCAAGGTGAGCTCCTTAGCGAGCTCAAAGTGAGCTGGCAAGGTGAGATGATAGGTGAGCTCCCATGCGAGTTAGCAAGGTGAGTTGTCATACGAGCTCCCATGCAAGTTTTCAGGCAAGCTACTTCATGAGCTCCCATGTGAGTTTCTAGGCAATCTAACTTACTGAGCTCCCAACCGAGCTCCTGGTGAGCTACTCTATGTGCTCCCATGTGAGCTCAAAGGTGATCTTGTCAGTAATATCTGAGGTTAGATTAGATGTGAGCTACCATATTAGCTCAAGGTGAGTTGGTAAGGTAACCTCAAGGCAAGTTGGCAAGGTGAGCTCAAGGTGACTTGGCAAGGTAAAATCAACTCAAGCTGATCGGAAAGCTCCTAGAAGAGCTCCCAGGTGAGCTACTTGGTGAGCTGTTTGGTGAGCTACTAGGTGAGCTCCCAAATGAGGTACTTGGTAACCTCCTAGGTGAGGTCCCCGGTGAGTGATGAGTGATCTCACAAGTGAGATCAATTCAACCTACTCAGTAAGCTATTCGGTGAGCTCCCAGGCAAGCTACTTGGCGAGCTACTTGATGAACTCTAAATCAAACTACCATACGAGCTCAAGTCAAGTTTTTAAGGTGATATCCTTAGTGAGAGAAACATGAGATGGAAAGGCGAGCTGATACGTGAGCTCCCATGTAAGTTTCTAGGTAAGGCTCAAGTGAGTTCCCATGTGAGATTTTAGGCAACTGTTTGACGAGCTCCTAAGTGAGCTCAAGTTGAGCTACTTGGTAAGCTCCTAGGTGAGCTCAAGGTGAGCTGGTAAGGTGAGCTATCAGGTGAGCTCCCAGGTGAGTTTTGGGAAAGCTCAAGTTGAGCTACTCGATGAGCTCCTGGGTGAGCTGCTTGCGAGATCCCAACCAAGATCCTAGGTGAGCTACTTGGTGAGCTCCCGTGGGAGCTCAAAGGTGAGCTTATCGGTAATCTTTGAGGTGAGCTTACATGTGAGGTACAAGATGAGATCAATGTGAGTTGGCAAGGTGAGCTCAAGGTGAATTGGTAAGATGAGCTGTCAGGTGAGCTCCTAGGTGAGTTCACAAGTGAGTTACTCGATGATCTCTTGGGTGAGCTCAACACAAGCTGATCAATGAGCTCCTAGAAGAGCTCCCAGGTGAGGTACTTTGTGAGCTATTCACCGAGCTCCCAGGTGAACTACTAGGTGAGCTTCCAAGTGAGCTACTTATTAAGCTCCTAGGTGAGGTCCCCTGTGAGTTGTTCGGTGAGTTCACAAGCGATCTCAAGTCAACCTACATAGTGAGTTACTCAGTGAGCTACTTGAAAATTTTTGAGGTGAGCTACAAGATGAGCTTAAGGTGAGTTAGCAAGGTGAGCTCCTCAGTGAGCTCAAGGCAAGCTGATAGGTGAGCTCCCATGAGATTTGGTAAAGTAAGTGTTAGGTGAGCTCCCATACAAGTTTTGGGTGAGCTACTTGACAAGCTCTTGGGTGAGCTCAATTCGAGCTGCTCGAAAAACTCCTGGCTGAGCTCAAGGTGAGCTGACAAGGTGATTTTCTAGGTAAGCTCAAGTTGAGTTGAGCTGCGAGCTCTTGGGTAATATACTTGTTGAGATCCCAATCGAGCTCCTAGGTGAGCTTCTCTGTGAGCTCCCAGGTGAGGTCAAAGGTGAGCTTGTTGGCAATCACTGAGGTGAGCTTACATACAAGCTACAAGATGAGCTCAAGGTGAGTTGGAAAGGTGAGCTCAATGTTATTTGGGAAGGCAAGCTCAAGGTGAGTTGGTAAGGTAAGCTATCAGGTGAGCTCCCAAGCGAGTTCTCAGCAAGTTACTTGACGAGCTCTCGGGTGAGCTTAACTCAAGCTGATTGGCAAGCTTCCGGAAGAGCTCCCAGGTGAGCTACTTGGTGAGCTATTCAGTGAGCTAGCAGGCAAGCTTCTAGGTGAGCTCCCAAGTGAGCTACTTGGCAAGCTCCTAGGTGAGGTCCCCAATGAGCTACTTGGTGAGCTCACAAGCAAACTCAAGTCAACCTACTCACCGAGCTACTCGGTGAGCTCCTAGGTGAGCTTGTTAGGCAAAGCTCCTAGGTCGAGGTAATTGGAAAGATGCTTGATAAACTCTAAGGTGAGCTATAAGAAGACCTCAAGGTGAGTTGGCAAGGTGAGATCCTTAACGAGCTTAAGGTGAGCTAGGAAGGTGAGCTGATAGGTGAGCTCCCATGTAAGTTTTTGGGTGAGATGCTTGACGAGCTCCCGGGTGATCTCAAGTCGAGCTACTAGGTGAGTTGTTTTCCGAGCTCCAAGCCCTACTCCTAGGTGATCTGCTTAGTGATATCCTAGGTGTGCTCAAAGGAAAGATTTTCGGCAATCTCTAAGGTGAGCTTACATGCAAGCTACTAGATGAGCTCAACGCAATCTGCAAGGTAAGCTCCCGGTGAGTTAGCAAGGTGAGCTCTTTAGTTAGCTCAAGGTGAACTAATAGGTGAGCTGCCATGTAGCAGGTAAGGTGAGCTCCCATGTGAGTTTTCAAGTGAGCTACTTGACGAGCTCCCGGGAGAGCTCAAGTTGAGCTGCTCGGTGAGCTCCTGGGTGAGCTTAAGGTGAGCTAGCAAGGTGAGTTGTCAGGTGAGTTTCTATGCAAGCTCAAGTTGAGCTACTCTACAAGTTCTTGGGTGAGCTGCTAGATGAGCTCCTAGGTGACCTACTCGGTGAGCTCCTAGCGAGCTCAAAGGTGAGCTTGTCTGTAATCTCTGAGGTGAGCTTATATGTGAGCTACTAGATGAGCACAAGGTGAGTTGGCAAAGTGAGCTCAAGGAAAGTTAGTAAAGTGAGCTCAAGGTGAGTTGGAAAGGCAAGCTGTTAGGTGATCTCCCAGGTGAGTTACTCAACACAAGCTCCTAGGAAAGCTCAACTTGAGTTGATCAGAAATCTCCCAGAATATCTCCCGTGAGTTTCTTGGTGAGCCATTTGGTGAGCTCCTAGGTGATCTGCTAGGTGAGCTCAGAATTGAGCTACTTGGTGAGCTCCCAGTTGAGGGCCCTAGTGAGCTACTCGGCAAGCTCACAAGTAAGCTCAAGTCAACCTACTTGTAGAGCTACTCAGTGATCTCCCAGGTGAGCTATTACCTAAGCTCCCAAGAGAGTGGCTAGGTGAGGTCCCAAGTGAGCTACTTTGTGAGCTCCTAGGTAAGGTCCCTAGTGAGCTACTTAGCCAGCTCACAAGCAAGCTCAAGTCAACCTACTCAACAAACTACTTAGTGAGCTCCCAGGTGAGCTCCCAGGTGAGCTACATGGCAAGCTACATGATGAACTCCGAGGTAAACTACCGATGGGCTCAAGGTGAGTTGGAAAGGTGAGCTCCTAAGTGAGCTCAAGGTGAGCTAGCAAGGTAAGCTGATAGGTGAGCACCCGTGCGAGTTGGCAAGTCGAGCTATCAAGTGATTTCCCATTTGAGTTTTCTGGCAAGGTGAGCTCCTAGGTGAGTTTTCGACCAAGCTCAAGTCCAGCTACTCGACAAACTCCTTGGTGAGCTACTTACCGAGCTCCCAGCCGATATCCTAGGTGAGTTACTCGGTGAGTTACTAGGTGAGTTCAAAGGTAAGGTTGGTGGTAATTTCTAAGGTGAGCTTACATGAAAGCTACTAGATGAGCTCAAGGAAAGTTGGTAAGGTGAGCTCAAGGTGAGTTGGTAAGGTGTCTTTGTCAAGTGACCTCCCGGTGAATTCCCTAGTGAGTTACTTGATAAACTTCCAAGTGAGCTCAACTCAAGCTGATCGGTGAGCTCGTAGAAGAGATCCCAGGTGAGATACTTAGTGAGGTATTCGGTGAACTCCTAGGTGAGTTGCTAGGAGAGATCCCAAACAAATAGCTCTGTGACCTCTGAGGTGAGGTTCTCAGTGAGCTCAAGTCAACCTACTCAGCCGAGCTCCTTAGTGAGATCCCAGGAAAGCTATTAGGTGAGCTCCCAGGTGAGCTACTTAGAGAGCTCCTCGATGAAATCGAGGTGAGCTACTAGATGAGCTTAAGGTGAGTTGGCAAGGTGAGCTGATAGGTGAACTCCCATGCGAGTTGGCAAGGTGAGCTGTCAGGTGAGCTCCCATGTGAGTTTTTGGGTGAGCTGCTTGACGAGCTCCTCGTGAACTCAAGTTGAGCTACTCAGTGAACTCCTGGGTAAGCTCAAGATGAGCTAGCAAGGTGACCTGTCAGGTGAGCTCTCAGGTGAGTTTCCAAGTAAGCTCAAGTTGAGCTACTCGATGAGCTCCTAGGTGAGATACTTTATGAGCTCCCAGTTGAGCTCCTAGGTGATCTACTCGGTGAGCTCCCAGGCAAGCTCAAAGGTGAGCTTGTCAGTAATATTTTAGGTGAGCTTACATGTGAGCTACCATATGAGCTCAAGGTGAGTTGGCAAGGTGAGCTCAAGGTGAGTTAGCAAGGTGAGCTTAAGGCGAGTTGGTAAGATGAGTTGTAATGTAAGCTCCCAGGTGAGTTCCTGGGTGAGTTAATGAGCTCCCAGGTGAACTCAACTCAACTTGATCAGCAAGATCTAGAAGAGCTCCCAGGTGAGCTAGTTGGCAAGCTGTTCGGTGAGATCCCAAGCAAGCTGCAAGGTGAGCTCCCAAGCAAGCTCCCAGGTGAGGTCCCCACAAGCTACTTGATGAGCTCACAAGTCAGCTCAAATTAACCTACTTGGTGAGTTGTTCAGTGAGCTCCCAAGTGAGGTGTTAAGTGAGCTCTTAGGTGAGCTACTTGGTGAGCTACTCGACGAACTCCGAGGCAAGCTACCAAACGAGCTCAAGGTGAGTTGGCAAGGTGATCTCCTCACCGAGATTAAGGTGAGCTAGCAAGGTGACCTGATAGGTGAGCTCCCATGTGAGTTTCTGGGTGAGCTATCAGGTGAGCTCCCATGTGATTTTTGAGCAAGCTACTTGACAAGCTCATGGGTTACTTCAAGTTGAGCTACTCGGTAAGCTCCTGGGCAAGCTCAAGGTGAGATGTTAAGGTAATTTGTGAGGTGAGCTCCCATGCAAGTTTCTAGGCAAGCTCAATTCGAGCTGCTTGATGAGATTCTGGATGAGCTACTTACCAAGCTCCCAGCCAAGCTCCTAGGTGAGCTACTCGGTGAGCTCCCAGGTGAGCTCAAAGGTGAGCTTGTCGGTAATCTCTAAGATGAGATTACATGTGAGCTACCAAATGAGCTCAAGGTGAGTTGACAAGGTGAACTCAAGGTGATTTGGAAAGATGAGTTGTTAGGTGAGCTCCTAGGTGAGTTCCCAGGTGAGTTACTCAACAATCTCTGGGTGACCTTAACTCAAGTTGATTGTTGAACTCCCGAAAGAGCACCTAGTTGAGCTACTTGGTGAGCTATTGGGTGATAACCCAGGTGAGCTGCTAGGTGAGCTCCCAAGTGAGCTACTCTGTGAGCTCCCAGAGTAAGTTATTAGGAGAGCTATAAGGTCAGCTACTTGACAAACTCTGAGGGGAGCTACTAGATGACCTTAGGGCAAGTTGGCAAGGTGAGCTCCTCAGTGAGCTCAAGGAAAGCTGATAATTGATCTCCTATGAGATTTTTCAAAGAGAGATTTCAGGTATGATTCCATGTGAGTTTTCAGATGAGGTACTTGATAAGCTCCTGGTGAGCTCAAGTTGAGCTACTTAGTAAGCTCTGGGGAGCTCAAGGTGAGCTAGTAAGGTGAGCTCCCAGGTGAGATTCTAGGTAAGCTCAAGTTGAGCTGCTTGACGAGCTCTGGATGAGCTATTTTTGAGCTCTCATGTGAGTTTTCAGTGATCTACTTGATGAGATCTCAAGCGAGCTCAAGTTGAGCTACTCAAATGAGCTCCCGGTGAGCTCAAGGTGAGTTGGAGAGGTGACTTGTTAGGTTAACTCCCGGTGAGTATCCGTAAGCTCAAGTTGAGATAATCGATGAACTCTGGGAAAGCTACTTTTTGAGTTCCTAGTTGAGATCTTAGATGAGCTCCTAGGTGAGCTTGTCAGTAATCTCTGAGGTGAGCTTATATGTGGGTTACCAGATGAGCTCAAGGTGAGTTGGCAAGGTGAGCTCAAGGTGAGTTGGCAAGATGAGCTGTCAGGCGAGCTAATAGGTAAGATCCTAGGTGAGTTACTCGATGATCTCCCAGGTGAGCTTCAACTTGAGATGATCGGAGAGATCCTAGAAGAGATCCCAGGTGAGCTACTTGGTGATCTGTTCGATGAGTGCCCATGCGAGCTACTAGGTGAGCTAACAAGTGAGCTACTTGACGAGCTCCCAGGCAAGGTCCTAGGTGAGCTCACAAGTAAGCTTAAGTCAACCTACTCGGTGAGCTTAAGGTGAGTTGGCAAGGTGAGCTCCTTAGTGAGCTCAAGGTAAGCTGATAGGTGAGCTCCCATGAGAGTTAGAAAAGTGAGCTATCAGGTGAGATCCCACACAATTTTTCAGGTGAGCTTCTTGACAAGCTCCTGGGTGAGCTCAAGTTGAGCTACTCGAAAGTTCCTGGGTGAGCTGAAGGTGAGCTGACAAGGTGAGCTCCCAAGTGAGTTTTTGGGAAAGCTCAAGTTGAGTTGTTTGATGAGATTCTGGGCAAGCTACTTACTGAGATCCCAGCTGAGCTCCTAGGTGAGCTTCTCGGTGAGCTCCCAGGTGAGCTCAAAGGTGATCTTGTTAGTAATATTTGAGGTGAGCTTACATACGAGCTACAAGATAAGCTCAAGGTGAGTTGGCAAGGTAAGCTCAAGGAAAGTTAGCAAGCTGATCTTAAGGTGAGGTTATAAGGTGAGCTATCAGGTGATCTCCCAAGTGAGTTCCCAAGTGAGTTACTTGATGAGCTCTCAGGTGAGTTCAAATAAAGCTGATCAGTGAGCTCCCAGAAGACCTCCTAGGTGAGCTACTTGATGAGTTATTTGGTGTGCTATTCGGTGAGCTTCTGGTAAGCTACTAGGTGAGCTCCCAAATGAGGAACCCGATGAGCTAGTTGGTGAGCTCACAAGCAAACTCAAGTCAACCTACTTGGTGAGATCCCAGGTGAGTTGTTAGGCAAGCTCCCGAAAGCTACTTAGTGAGCTACTTAATGAACTCGAGGTGAGCTACAAGATGAGCTCAAGGTGAGTTGGCAAGGTGAGATGGCAAGGTGAGCTCTTAGGTGAGCTCCCAGGTGAGTTTCTGGGAAAGGTCAAGTCGAGCTACTTCATGAGCTCCTGGGCAAGCTACTTTATGAGCTCTAGCCGAGCTCCTAGGTGAGCTCCTAGGTGAGCTCAAAGGTGAGCTTGTTAGGAATCTCTAATGTGAGCTTACATGCGAGATCAAGGTGATTTGACAAGTTGAACCATCGGTGAGCTCCTGGCAAATTCCTAGGTGAATTACTTGATGAGCTCCCGGGAAAGCTCAACTAAATCTAATCGGTGAGCTCTTAGAAGAGCTCCCAGATGAGCTACTTGGCGAGTTGTTTGGCGAGCTCCCAGGTGAGTTGCTAGGTGAGCTCCAAGGTGATCTACTTGGTGAGAACCAAGAGGAGGTCTCCGATGAGCTTCGTAGTGAGCTAAAGTCAACCTACTCACCGAGCTACTCCTTGAGCTTCCATACAAGTTGTCAAGGGAGCTCCAAGGTGAGCTACTTGGTGAGCTACTTGACAAAATCTGAGGTGAGCTACCAGAAAATCTTAAGGTGAGTTATCAAGGTGAGCTCCTCAGTGAGATCAAGGCAAGCTGTAAGGTGAGCTGATAGGTGAGCTCCCATGTGAGTTGGTAAGATGAGCTCCCATGTGAGTTTTTAGGTGAGATACTTGATGAGATCCTGGGTGAGCTCAAGTCGAGCAGCTTGGCGAGCTCTTGGGTGAGCTCAAAGTGAGCTGGCAAGGCAAGCTATCAGGTGAGCTCCCAGTGAGTTTCTATGTAAGTCAAGGTGAGCTAATCGATGAGTTCTTGGGAAAGTTACTTGCCATGCTCCTCGCTGAGATCCTAGGTGAGCTACTTGGTGAGCCCCAAGAAAGCTCAAAGGTGAGCTTGTCGGTAATATCTGAGGTGAGCTTACATGTGAGCTACTAGATGAGCACAAGGTGAGTTGGCAAGGTGAGCTCAAGGTGAGTTGAAAAGGTGAGATGTTAGGATAGCTCCCAAGTGAGTTAATCAATGACCTCCCGAGTGAGCTCAACTTGTGTTAATCAGCAAGCTCCCAGAAGAGCTCCTAGGCGAGCTATTTCATGAGCCATTCGGTGAGATCCCATGTGAACATCTAGTTGAGCTCAAAATTGAGCTACTGGCGAGGTCCCTGACATGTTTCTTGGTAAGCTCACACGTGAGCTCAAGTCAACCTACTGAGAGAGCTACTTGGTGAGCTCCCAGGTGAGATATTAGGTGAGCTCCTTGGTGAGCTCCCAGGTGAGCTACATAGCGAGTTCCTAGTAAGTTGCTAGGTAAGCTTCTAAGTGATCTACTTTGCAAGCTCCCGGTGAGGTTCCCGATGAGCCACTCAGAAAGCTCACAAGTGAGCTCAAGTCAACCTACTCAACAAGCTACTCGGTAAGCTCCAAGGTGAGCTGTTGGGATAGCTACACAATGAACTCTAAGGCAAACTACTATATGAGCTCAAGGCAAGTTGGCAAGGTGAGATCCTTAGCAAACTTAATAAGAGCTAGCCAGAAAATCTAATAGGATAGCACCCATGTGAGTTGGAAAGGTGAGCTATTAGGTGAGCTCTCATGCGAGTTTTCTAGTGAGCTGCTTGACAAGCTCCTAGGTGAGCTCAAGTCAAGCCACTCAGTGAGCTCCTGGGTGAGTTCAAGGTGAGCTGGCAAGGTGAGCTGTCGGTAAGCTCCTAGGTGAGTTTCCCGGTAAGCTCAAGTCAAGCTACTTGACGAACTCTTGCATGAGCTGCTTGTCGAGCTCCTAGCTGAGCTCCTAGGTAAGCTACTTTGTGAGATTTCAGGTGAGCTCAAACGTAAGCTTGTTGGTAATCTCTGAGGTGAGCTTACATGAAAGCAACCAGATGATCTCAATGTGAGTTAGAAAGGTGTGTTGTTATGTGACCTCCCAGGTGAGTTACTCGACAAGCTCCCGAGTGAGCTCAACTCAAGCTGATCGAAGAGCTCCCAGGTGAGCTACTTGATGAGTTGTTCGGTGAGCTCCTAGGTGAGCTGCTAGGAGAGCTCCTAAGTGAGCTACTTGGAAACCTCCTAGGTGAGGTCCTTTATGAGTTACTCGAAAGCTCAAGTCAACCTACTTAGTGAGCTCCCAAGCGATCCGTTAGGTGAGCTCCCAGGTGAGCTACTTGGTGAGCTCCTAGATGAAATTTGAGGTGAGCTACTAGACAAGCTCAAGGTGAGTTGGCAAGGTGAGCTCCTTAGCAAGCTCAAGTCGAGCTGACAAGGTGAGCTGATAGATGAGCTCCCATGCGAGTTGGCAAGGTGAGTTGTAAGGTGAGCTCCCATGAGAGTTTTACGATGAGCTTCTTGACGAGCTCCCAGGTGAACTCAAGCTGAGTTACTCGATGAGCTCTTGGGTGAGATCAAGGTGAGATGGCAAGATGAGCTATCACGTGAGCTCCCAGGTGAGTTTCTGAGAAAGATCAAGTCAAGCTACTCGACGAGCTCCTAGATGACCTGCTTGTCGAGCTCCCAACCGAGCTCCTAGGTGAGCTACTCTGTGAGTTTGCAAGGTGAGCTCAAGGCGAGTTGGAAAGGTGAGCTCAAGGTGAGTTGCAAGGTGAGCTGTAATGCAAGCTCCTAGATGAGTTTGCATGAGAGCTCACCTTACCAACTCGACATGAGGTCACCTAGGAGCTCATCAAATAGCTCACCCAAAAATCACATGGGAGCTCACCTGACAGCTCACCTTGCCAACTCCCATGGGAGCTCACCTATCAGCTCTACTTGCCAGCTCACCTTGAGCTCGCTGAATAACTAACCTTGCCAACTCACCTTGAGCTTATCTGGTAGCTCACCTCAAATTTCATCAAGTATCTCACCAAGTAGCTCACCTAAGAGCTCACCTAACAGCTCACCAGGGACCTCACCTGGGAGCTTTCCAAGTAGCTTGCTTGGGAGCTCACCTAGCAGCTTGCCCGGAGCTCACCAAATAGCTTGCCAAGTTGTTTACCTAGGAGCTCTTTTGGGACCTCTTTGATTAGCTCAAGTTGAGCTCACCTGGGAGCTCATTGATTAATAAACCTAGGAACTCACCTGGGAGCTTGCTTGATAGCTTGCCTTACCAACTCACCTTGAGCTTGCCTTGCCAACTCACCTTGAGCTAACCTTGCTAACTCAGCTTGAGCTCATCTAGTAGCTCGCATGTAATCTCACCTCAGAGATTATTAACAAGCTCACCTTTGAGCTTTCCTGGAAGCTCACCAAGTAGCTCATCTAGGAGCTCAGCTGGGAGCTTGGTAAGTAGCTCACCCAAGAGCTCATCAAGTACCTCAACTTAAGCTTGCCCAAAAACTCACCTGGGAGCTCACCTTACCATCTCACCTTAAGCTCACCTAGGAGATTACCAAGCACCTTGACTTGAGCTCACTCAAGAGCTCATTAAGCAGCTCACCTAAATACTCGTATGGGAGATTTCCGATAGCTCACCTTGCCAACTCGCATGGGAGCTCACCTATAAGCTTGAATTTCTAGCTCACTGAGGAGATCACCTTGCTAACTCACATTGAGCTCATCTAGTAGCTCACCTTAGATTTCATCGAGCATCTCACCAACTAGCTCACCTGGGAGCTCACCTAATAGCTTACCTAGGAGATCACTGAGTACCTCATAGAGTAGGTTGACTTGAGGTCATTTTTTAGCTCACCAAGCAGCTCATCGGGGACCTCACCTGGGAGTTCACCAAGAAGCTCGCATGGGATCTTCCCTAGCAGCTAACACAGGAGCTTGCCAAATAACTCATGAATGATCTCCTCCATAGGAGCTATTTTAGGAGCTCACCGATTAGCTCAAGTTTAGTTCACCTGGGAGCACATCGAGTAACTCTCTTAGGAACTCACCTGGGAGCTCCCCTGATAGCTCACCTTGCCAACTCACCTTGAGCTCACCTTGCCATCTCACCTTACCAACTCACCTTGAGCTCATCTGGTAGCTCACATGTAAGCTCACATCAGAGATTTCTGATAAGCTTGACTTTGAGCTCACCTAGGAACTCACCAAGCATCTCACCTAGGAGCTTGGCTAGGAGCTTAGGAAGAAGTTCACTTAAGAGCTCGTTGAGTAACTTGACTTGAGTTTTCTCGAAAACTCACCTGCGAGCTCACCTGACAGGTCACCTTGCCAGCTCACCTTAAGCTCGCTAAGGAGATTTTTGAGTAGCTCAACTTGAGCTCACCCAAGAGCTCATTAAGTAGCTCACCAAAAATTACATGGTAGCTCACCTGATAGCTCACCTTGCCAACTCTCATTGGAGCTCACCTATCAGGTCACCTTGACCTCTCTAAGGAGCTCACCTTGCCAACTTGCCTTGAGCCCATCTGGTAGCTCACCTTGGATTTCATCAAGCAGCTCATAAAGTAGCCCACTTGGAAGCTCACCTAACAGTTTGCCTAGGAGCCTACCTAATAGCTCACATGGGAGCTCACCGAGAAGCTCACCGAGTAGGTTAACTTGAGCTTACTTGTAAGCTAACTTGTAATCTCATTAAGGACCTCACCTCGGAGCTCACTAAGTAGCTCTCTTGGGAGCTCACCTAACAGATTGCCTAGGAACTCACCAAACAGCTCACTAAGTAGCTCACCTGTAAGCTCTTTTGGGAGCTCACCAATCAGGTCTAGTTGAGCTCACCTAGGAGCTCGTCAAGTAACTCACCTGGAAGCTTACCTTACCAACTCACCTTGAGCTCATGTTGCCAACTTACCTTGAGCTCATCTGGTAGCTCACATGTAAGCTCACCTTAGAGATTACTGACATGCTCACCTTGAGCTTGCATGGGATCTCACTTAGGAGCTCACCTAGGAGCTTAGCTGGGAGCTTAGCAAACAGTTCACCTAGGAGCTCGTTGAATAGCTTAACTTGAACTTGCCTAGAAACTCACCCGACTCACCTTGCCGGCTCACCTAGAGCTCACTCGGCTCGGCTCGACTCGAGCTCACCCAGAGCTCGTCAAGTAGCTCACCTGAAAACTCACATGGGAGCTCGTGTTATAGCTCACCTTGCCAACTCACATGGGATCTCACCTATGATCTCACCTTTCCATCTCACCTTGAGTTCGATGAGGAGCTCACACTACCAACTCACCTTGAGCTCATATGGTAGCTCACCTCAGAGTTCATCGAGCAGCTCGCCAAGTACCTCACCTAACAGCTCACCTAGAAGCTCACCTAACAGCTCACTTGGGAGCTCACCGAGGAGCTTACCAAGTAGGTTGACTTGAGCTCGCTTGTCAACTCACTGAGTAGCTCACCAGGGACCTCACCTAGGAGCTCACCAAGTATCTCCCTTGGGTGCTCACCTAGTAGCTCACCTGGGAGCTTGTCGAATAACTGACCAAGTAGCTCACCTGGGAGATCTTCTGGGAGCCCACCGATTAGCTCGAGTTGAGCTCACTCTGAGCTTATCAAGTAACTCACCAATGAACTCACCCAGGAGCTCACCTAGCTCACCTTACCAACTCACCTTGATCTTGCCTAGCTAACTCACCTTGAGCTCACCTTGAGCTCATCTAGTAGCTCACATGTAAGCTCACCTCAGATATTGCCGACAAGCTCACCTATGAGCTTACTTAGGAGCTCACTAAGTAGCTCACCTAAGAGCTTGGCTCAGAGCTCGGTAAGTAGCTCACCCAAGAGCTCATTGACTAGCTCAACTTAAGCTTTCTTGAAAACTCACTTGGGAGCTTACCTGATAGCTCACCTTACAAGCTCACCTTGAGCTCACCCAGGAGCTCACCGAGTAGCTAGACTTGAGGTGAGGTCCCTTGCGATCTCCTCGGTGATCTCACAATTGAGCTCAAGTCAACCTACTTAGTGAGCTACTCGGTGAACTCCCAGGAAAGCTATTAGGCTAGCTCCCACATGAGCTATTAGGAGAGCTCCTAGGTGAACTACTTGTCATGCTACTCAACGAAATATAAGGTGAGATACGAGATGAGCTCAAGGTGAGTTGGCAAGGTGAGCTCCTCAATGAGCTCAAGATGAGCTAGCAAGGTGAGCTGCTTGAGGAGCTCTCAGGTGAGCTCAAGTCGAGCTGCTTCGTGAGCTCAAGGTGAGCTGGAGAGGTGAGCTATCAAGTGAGCTCCCAGGTGAGTTTCTGAGCAAGCTCAAGTTGAGCTACTCGACAAGGTCCTTGGTAAGCTACTTACAGAGCTCCCAGTCATGCTCCTAGGTGAGCTACTCTGTGAGCTCCTAGGTGAGCTCAAAGGTAAGCTTATAGGTAATCTCTGAGGTGAGCTTACATGCAAGCTACTAGATGAGATCAAGGTGAGTTGGCGAGGTGATCTCAAGGTGAGTTAGTAAGGTGAGCTCAATCTGAGTTGGAAAGGTGAGCTATCGGTGAGATCCCAAGTGAGTTAATCGATGAGCTTCTAGAAGAGCTCCTAGGTGAGCTACTTGGCGAGCTATTCGGTGAGCTCCCAGGCGAGCTACTAGGTGAGCTCCCAAGTGAGCTACTTGGTGAGCTCTTAGGTGAGGTCCCCAGTGAGGTGCTCGGTAAGCTCACAAGTGAGCTCAAGTCAACCTACACGGTGAGCTTCTCATTGAGCTCCAAGGTGAGCTCCCAGGTGAGTTGTTAGGTGAGCTCCTAGGTGAGATCTTGTGTGAGCTCCTTGATGAAATCTGAGGTTAGCTACAAGATAAGCTCAAGGTGAGTTGGCAAGGTCAGCTCAAGGTGAGATGGCAAGACGAGCTGATACGTGAGCTCCCATGTGAGTTAGAAAGGTGAGCTATCAGGTGAGTTCCCATTTAAGTTTTCGACGAGCTACTTGCAGCTCCCGGGTGAGCTCTAGTCGAAGCTTCTCGGTGAGCTCTGGCGAGCTCAAGGTGAGATGGCAAGGCAAGCTATAAGGTGATCTCCCAGGAATTTTTTCAGAAATCTCAAGTTGAGATGCTCAACGAGCTCCTAGGTGAGTTAGCAAGGTGAGCTAAAAGGTGAACTTATCAAAAATATTTGAGGTGAGGTTACATATGAACTAGCAGATGAGCTCAAGGTAAGTTAGTAAGGTGAGCTCTACGTGAGTTGACAAGGTGAGCTACTTGGTGAGCTAATTGGTAAGCTCCCAGAAGAGCTCCTAGGTGAGCTACTTGGTGAGCTAATCACCGAGCTACAAGAAGAGTTCCCAGGTAAGCTACTTGGTTAGCTGTTTAGTGAGCTCCCAGGTGAGCTACTTAGCGAGATCCCAGGTGAGGTCCCCGGGAGAGCTGCTCAGTGATCTCACAAGCAAGCTCAAGTCAACCTACTCGGTGAACTACTCGGTGAGCTCCCAGGTGACTTGTTAGGTGAGCTCCCAAGCAAGCTACTTGGCGAGCTACTCGATGAACTCTGAGGTGAGCTACTAGACAAGCTCAAGGAAAGTTGGCAAGGTGAGCTCCTTAGTGAACTCATGGTAAGCTGACAAGGTGAGCTGATAGGTGAGGTCCCATGTAAGTTTTTGGGTGAGCTACTTGACGAGCTCTCAAGCGAGCTCATGTCGAGCTGTTCGGTGAGCTATTGGGCGAGCTCAAGGTGATTAGTTAAGGTGAGCTGTCAAGTGAGCTCCCATGTGAGTTTTGGGTAAGCTCAAGTCAAGCTACTCGATAGGCTCTTATGTGAGCTACTTGTTGAGCTCCCAACTGAGCTCCTAGGTGAGCTACTCGGTGAGCTTCTAGGTGAGCTTCTAGGTGAGCTTATTGGAAATCTCTGAGGTTAGCTTACATGTGAGATACCAGATGAGCTCAAGTCGAGTTGGCAAGGTGAGCTCAAGGTGAGTTGGCAAGATGAGCTATTAGGTGAGCTTCCAGTTGAGTTCCCAAGTGAGTTACTCGATGAGCTCCTAGGTAAGCTAAACTCGAGCTGATCGAGAGCTCCCAGAAGAGCTCCCAGGTGAGCTAATTAGCAAGTTGTTTGATGATCTCCTAGGGAAGCCACTAGGTAAGCTCCCGAGTGAGCTACTTGGTGAGCTCCCATGTGAGGTCCCCGTGAGCTCACAAGAGAGCTCAAGTCAACCTACTTGGTGAGGTCCTAGGTGAGCTATTAGGTGAGCTCCAAGGTGAGTTGTTAGGTGAGCTCCCATGTGAGCTACATGGTGAGCTGCTTGAAGAACTCAGATAGGAAAGATCCTATGTGAGTTTCTGGGCGAGCTCAAGGTGAAGGCAAGGTGAGCTCAAGGTGAGCAGGTAAGGTGAGCTGATAGCCAAACTCCTATGTGAGTTTCTAGGTGAGCTCCCATGTGAGTTTTCAGGTGACCTCAAGGTCACTGTCGTGTGAGCTCCTGGTGAGTTTCTCAGGGCAAGCTCAAGTTGATCTACTCGATGAGCTTTTAGGTGAGCATCTTACCAAGCTCCCAGTTGAGCTCCTAGGTGAGTTACTCAGTGAGCTCCTAGGTGAGCTGCTTAGTGAGCTCCTAGGTGAGCTTAAAGGTGAGCTTGTCGGTAATCTATAAAGTGAGCTTACATGTGAGCTACCAAATGAGCTCAAGGAGAGTAAGTAATGTGAGCTATTAGGTGAGCTCCTAGGTGACTTACTCAATGAATTCCTGGGTGAGCTCAACTTGAGCTGATCACTGAGCTCCCAGAAGAGCTCCTAGGTGAACTACTTGGTGAGTTGTTTGGTGAGCTCCCAGGCAAGCTGCTAGGTGATTTCCTAAGTGAGCTACTTGGTGAGATCCCATGGGAGGTCCCCGGTGAGTTGCTCAGTGAGCTCACAACCGATGTCAAGTCAACCTACTCGGTGAGCTATTCAGTGAGCTCCCAGGCGAGCTGTTAGGTGAGCTCCCAGGTAAACTACTTGGCGAGCTACTCGATGAACTCTAGAGGTGAGCTACTAGAAAATCTTAAGGTGAGTTGGCAAGGTGAGCTCCTCAGCAAGCTCAAGGTAAGCTGGAAATGTGAGTTTTTGGGTGAGCTTCCTCGGAGCCTGCCTAACAGCTTGCCTGGGAGCTCACCGAGAAGCTTACCAAGTAGGTTGACTTGTGCTCACTTGTGAGCTAACTTGTAAGCTTTTCGGGGACCTCACCTAGGAGCTCACCAAGTAGCTCTCTTGGGGACTCACCTAGCAGCTTGAATTGAGCTTTCCTAGAAACTCACCTGGGAGCTCACCTGACAGCTCACCTTGAGCTCACATGAGCAGTTGACTTGAGCTCACCCAGGAGCTTGTCAAGTAGCTCACCCAAAAAATCACATGGGATCTCACCTTATAGCTTGCCTTACCAACTCACATGGGATCTTTCCTTGCCAACTCACCTTGAGCAAACTAAGGAGCTCACCTTGAGGTCATCTGGTATCTTTCCTTAGAGTTCATCGAGTAGCTTACCAAGTAGCTCACCTTGGAGCTAACTTAGGAGTGCAACGAGTAGCTCACCAAGTAGGTTGACTTGAGCTCGGTTGTGAGCTCACCAAGCAGCTCGTTGTGGACTCGTATACATACCAAAAATTATAGGGTACTTGCATCATTGAAACAACGTAACACGTACCCCAATGATGATTCAAATCTCCTTGCAAGGTGTTCGGGATTTAGAAAAGCTCCCGAAGTGTGCATTAACATCCCACATGCCCCACTTAGCCACCGCATGCTTTATTTTTCTCTTTTTCCCTCTTTTCTTGTAATTTTTCTCTTTAGTTACGAAACCACCACCCTAAGCGGGGTGGTGGTCTGCTGCTAACCACCACACCTTAACTGCTAAGGGTGGTGGTCCTTTATGCATTTTCTAGAATGATCTTTTAACATGACTCACATAAATTTCAATGTTTACCAACTTTTTTCACCGCCATGAGATTGCATTAATGATTCCGGTTCCCTAGAATAGTGTTTTGCCATTGTTTATAGTTTAAGAGATCAATTTGGTTTTACCTTGGGTAAATGCAAATGCTATAAATAGTTGGCTTGTGCTCAAGCAAATGGCCCCCTCAAATTTGCCTTTAAATTTCTCATTACAATAGATTAGTCTTTCATTTTACTTAGAATTCTTATTTTCTTTCATTACATGCTAAGTTAGTGTTGTTTTGCTATTAGGAAGCCACATATCCATCTTGTACAAGTGTTGTTGATATTATATCCAATCCATTTAAGTATAGTAGTTTATTTTCAATAGGAAGCCATTAAAGTTCCAAGTTTTGTTCTTCAAACAGATAGTTTTAGGTTCGGGCGTTTTATGTTGCATGACTCGTAATAAATCCCGCTAGGAATTGCATAAGCCAAAATCTATACTCTTGCACTATCTCTCTCTTACTCACATTGTATTCGGTTTGTATCCTAAGTTGCCTTTGTCCCAATATCTACTTCTATTGATGTTAGCATTACACGCTTTTATAGATCCATGTGAACATGAAGGAATGAGGAGATCACACTAAGGGGAAAAGATCACACACACCATCGATTCACCACTATTCTAAAGAATCGAGGTTCTAGCTTTCAAAGTTCTAATTACAATCATATCAAATAGAGTATCCAATCACTTTATTTCAGTCAATTTTACTTTCAATATTTCTACAAGTCATGGGGATTGATAGTTTCTAGAGACTATGATTCTTTCCTCATTTCTAAGGTAGGATCAAGAGTCTTTCAAATAGATTAGATCAGTTATTTCATTATTTAGAATAGATTTACAACTGCACAGGAAAGTAGCTATACTCGGTTGCTTTGTTTATTTTAAAATTTGACACTAGGTTAATTGTCAATTTCTAGATATATTAAAATAGTTGCTCTTTCAAATTCATTTACAAAATTCATCAGAAAATAACAAAAATATAGAAGTTATATATGTTATAGATATACTTCGCATAGTTAATTTTATTTTACTACTTTTAGGTTACATTATTACTTTTATATGACAATCATGGGACCTAGAGAGCCCAGGGAATACGTATTCGAGCCAATCATGCCCCAACCCAATCTCATCACAACCATAACTGATATAGATCAGAATCTCAGGATCCAAGTCTTCCAACAATGGTAAACTTACAACAAATCAGTTTCCAACTACATGGGTTAAACATAGAAGATGACCAAGCACACACATTTTGGTCAAATCAACCAAACTACAGATTACCCTAGATTCATATCTGCATGACTGTGGAAGGGTTTGAAAGAGAGTAAACCTTTGGTTGTGATCCTTTGGTCCCACAGCTAGATGTAGGAGATACTCTCATAGATATAGATACCAGCTTGAGAATTCAGGTTTCACAAACACCTATAAGATATTCTGAGAAGATCATACAATTATTAATTCTAAATATAGAAGTTGAAAAGGTATATGACTATTGGATACTAAGGATTAGGGATTGATTATGCAAATGACCATAGTAGGACCACAATAAATACAAATCTATAGTTGTGACCCACAAATCCCACAACCCAATGAGTCCATAGGTGAATCGGACATAGATGCTTTGCCTACGTACACTAGTATTCGATATACTCCACTTCCACCTATCATCATTGAACAGCTTATCCTTGCTAGACACAACAATGCTAAAAAGTCAAGGAGTTCTAGACTAGGCCGAGATAATTGCTCATAAAGTCAATTATATTTACCATCCGCCCTATGACCTTATCTCGAAATATACATGAAACTATCCTGTGTCATTTTCATGTATTCCACAACCTATAGACCAAATCATGCCGAGCTCGATATTGATTGGAGCCTTCGAGTAGTCATCCTTGTCAATCGATCTATCACACCGATTTAGGTTAGGAGGGCATTCTTTGCCTTAGATTTGTAATTTCCATTAGTGCGTGTTGAAGACATCAAATTGCCCAATTAGCTTGTCTGCATCCCACACATATTTAATCCCCATTGGCTATCTCAAAGCATGACCTCGGGAGGTCGAGTGTGAGAAAAGTTACTTGTAGATTCCTATGCTCGCTTGTCACTTTTCCATCATACAAAATTGGTGAACCCAACATGAACCTTTCTACTTTCTGTGCAGGAGTCGATTTCTCTTGGTTCTTTCAAATTAAAACGAATCTTTCATATTTACTACGTAATTAGATTTCACCATCACCTTCGCTCCTTCCCATTATTCTGTGGGTATTCATATACCCCCGAATATGTTGGGATTCAATGCATATGGTAGGCCTCTCTTAGGTCTTGAGGCATACTACGTTTAAATAAATGGACAATCATCACCCTCGCTCTCAGTATGGGGTGACAACTACTCAAATAAACAGTTGTCAACACAAACTCCAAGGGTTAGATATAGCCCATCTTTCCAAATAGAGGAGTTGGATCAATTTGCTTAAACCAAATAAATAGATCCTTCGAGCTCAAATAATATGACGCTCACGGGAGAGTCTAGTTCATCTCCTCAGGTACTACTTAGACCAAAAATTAGTAGACAAACTAATCCATACCTGGTTTTATAAAATGAACATTTAACACATTATCCTAGGAATGAAAAACATTCCCAAGGTATGTACCCACCTATAGGGAATTTACAAACATAACCCGATGTTTCTTTTCAAGAAAATAACTTCATACCATGCTACATACAGAAAATGCCCTCGGGGAAACTTGGTAGGGAAATGATCAATTCATATCGGGATATCACATGCTTATATAAAACCATGATATACGACAAACTCCACTAAAGCAAAACACCGTGACTTCACCAAATGAAGTCATTTCAACGTTAGTAGAGAAAGTGAGGGGGTTAGAACTCGCCCAAGTAAATCACCATTCTCAACTCATGTAGGCAGTAATTTACAAACCTAGCCAAATAGACCTCCTCACAGGAATAGGTACGTTAGGTGTGACCCCTCGTATTAACAACAAACATCGACTAGAACTCGACATTTATAACACCGATTTGACACCTCCCGGTCTAGTACAAAATAATCCTTTCTTGGACAATACCCCTTCCTACTTAAACATGTACTTCAAATCACCACAAGGGGATATGTTCTCCTCTCCCGATATTTTTACTCAACCATGAGGGTTCCCTTATGCACCTACCAATTCATATGCAACACCATGTCAATAACCCATTCCACCGCCACTCCCTCAACAGGCACCATCAATGGTCAAAACATATGCTATAGGGACTTACTCAGAATATTTGAAAGAGCCCTTAGATTTCACCATATGAAGCATCATGCTTCCAAGACCTCTTCCCGATTTTCCCAAGTACAAAGGTGAGGGAGATCCGAATGCACATATCAAAGCTTACGCCACAGCCATCCGAGAACTACTCCCATGGGATGGGGTTGTTGCTAAAATATTTACCAAAACCTTGGAAGGTATCACTCTCAATTGGTATTATAGAATACCTGAGGCTTCCATCCATTTGTTCAAGTAACTCATTTCAGAGTTCATCAAGGCCTTTGACATGAAAAAACTATTAAGGACAGAATCAGGGAATTCTTGCACATTAAACAAGAACACAATGAATCTGTCACCCATTTCATCCAGAGGTGGTGTATAGTTCTTTATTCTTTGGCAAGTGCTCCAAATATGGACCAAATGGAACTATGTGATTTATTCCTTCATTCTCTCAGCAGAGAAGTGAACGAAGAAGTCCAGAATTTCCCACTAAGAACTTATGATGAAGTACTTGAGAGTGCTCTCCGAATAGATCAAGCGGTAATTGATAGTGGTCGCAAAAACATATGGAGCAAATGGGAGGTTAATCACTTCCAACCAGAACACTACAACTTATCCTACTATCACAAATGTCAATCAAGGACCTAAAGTCCTTAATAAAAATTGTGGAGTGACAACGGATGGATTAACTGATTAGGCTAGAAAGGTAAATGTTGTGAATACTCCACCACAAATAAAAAATCAATGAAAAAATAACTTTACTCCAACAATCAATACAGTGGATTTTAATCATCCACAATAAAACAACAACAACAAAAATGGCGAAGCCCTACACGGGATCCAAATCAAAATTCAACTAGGTATCAAAACTAAAATTCAAACCAAAAACAACAAACACAAAACTTTAATAGGAAATGGTTTGATCAAATTTTAGGCCATAATATACAAGAGCCAAAAACTAGGAATTACAATCCTAATTCGTATTGTGGTTTTCACAAAATTGAGGCCATGACACTAGAACATGTCGTGACTATAATAAATTTAGGCAACGTTTTCCGAGGAACAAAGACAACTTTTTATAGTTATGTTCTTGGCAGATCCTACGTCACCAAAGACAAATAATTTTACGGGGTAGTTTCCCCTCAAAATGCACCCTCCGAGATCTTGAATGATCCGCTTCCAAATCAAAACAATAACAAGATAAATCTAAATGGGACAAACAAGGGTGTAATTATAGGAAACAATGATCATGAAGTCTCACCTTCACTGAATCCGTTAGTTGTGCCACAACTAGGAAGTCAGCAATGACCTAAGATAGTCAGTTTAGTGGAGTTAGATGCCGAACTACCCATAGAAGTTGTAACAAGGACACGAGAGTATTCCTCTCAGCTAAGTCCAAGCTACCCGCTAGAAACAGACAATATCCAATAAGTATTAATAAAACTCGTGGGTGCTTATGACTTAATTAATGATCTAACAAAACCTTCTCACACATCTCCTTTTTGGATTTGTTGAAGAACTCCCTACTTACATGGCTGCTCTTTTAAAAGCATTGGGTTTAGGTCATCTAATTAGCATCACTCCACCTCTCGAAACATAGGTAAACCATGTATACTTTGATATCCATCCTCCGGGGTAGTCGGATAGGGACACCAATTCATATTCAAAATAAACAAAATGCCAACAAATGCTAAGATCACACACCGAGGTGATCCACCTTTACACACTTGCAAGTGTTGTTTTATAACAATTATGTGAAACACACGATGGTTGACGACGGGGCAGTAGTCAACATAGTCCCTTTTTCTTTCCTTCAAAAGCTAGGGTACAGAGAAATGAATTGTTCCACAACCCGAAATACGCTAAGAGGCTATGACAGCCTTAAAGCCACTTCAATTGGAACTATAATACTACCGGTCACCTTAGGACCCAAAACAATCCTGACTAAGTTTTATATTATAGATTGGGAAACTAACTATAATATGATCCTCAACCGACCATGGATACACCGTATGAAGGAAATCCCTTCTACGCTATTTCAAGAAGTAAGATTCTTGCATTTAGGAAAGGTGTTCATAGCCAAAGGTGATCCAAAACCATTCGATGTACACCTAGCTGACCTAAAGAAAAGACTAGGCATGCACTCGGAGTTTGAACTCCCAACGAACCAACTTAATAAACCTATCGACACAAAACCAGAAGAAAATTTGGTACCTACTGACAGATCTTGAAACTATGAGCCTAGCCAAGGCAACCCCATCCCCCAAGGTGAGGCTAAGACTTTAGAAATAGTATCATTAGGAACTACTACAAAAATTGTTGAATTACTATAATAAGATCTACCAATGTTCCTACCATTTGATTACGTAGGCATGGGGTGCACCCTAGGTGTCGGTTCTCTCCCAGATGGTAGATCTCTGCATGGTAGAGGTAGAAGATGTTAACACAAAAAAATATCCCAGTGCCCATATTCCCAAATAAGTATTCGACTCTCCATTTTGATGGAGCTAAATGTCGTTCTGGAAAGCTGGGGCAGAGTAATCCTTACTTCTCCCTGAAGGAAAAGTCCTACCATTTTCCTTTAAACTAAATTTTAAATGCACAAAAATGGCGATGAGTAAAAACCCTCCTCCTTAGCCTCATCATAGCTAAGAGAATCAGTGTTGATAACATCAGAGTGTTAGGAGACTCATAATTGGTAGAAAATCAAGTTGCTGAGATGTATGAAACCAAAGCCGAGCACTTACAACTCTACAAAACAGCTATACTAAATTTAAGCAAAGAGTTTGACTTCATATCAATCAAAGCAATCCCACGAGAACAAAATCTTCTCACCAATTCAATAGCAACCTCAGCATCACGCTTTACTCCAAATAGTAAGTTAGAGGATACCCATTTCATGGTATCCCTTCGTGATGAACCATTGATAAAAAAAATGTCAAATCCTCTTTTAAATAGAAATGAAAACAAATCTACTATCCTAGACCACATCGATAGTGATACAACCACTCTTGATTTCTTAAATGCCTATGCGGCATTACATCTCACCCATCATGTAATAGATTTGTCTTTAATTCCACATTCATCTTCTTACTTCGGGAATCCCATGACAGAGCTTCCCCCACAAAAGGAACTCAACATATACACAGTCGAGAACGGAGATGATCTAGAACTACCTCTAGCCCCACCTAAGTTTGAAGAAGGTAACGCTTCTTTAATCAAAGAAACAATTGATATTAACATCGGAACGGAAGATGAACCAAGGATATTGAAGTTAGGATCCTCACTAACTCCATTAGAAGTAGAAACACACATTCGATCCTCAAGGAACATCAGAAGGATTTTGCATTTAATTATAAAGAAATGACAGGGGTTGCACCACACATTGTGGTGCATAACCTCATCACTAAATCTGATGCAAAACCAATTAAACAAAAATCAAGACCAATGAAACCCAAGGTAGCTCTCATGGTGAAAGAGGAGGTAATGAAAGTCCTCCAAGTAGGATTCATCAAACCAGTCTATTACTCTCGGTGGGTATCTAATATTGTTCCCATTCTCAAACAGAATGGGAAGATACACATCTGTGTAGACTTCTGAGACATTAACAAGGCATGTCCTAAAGATGACTTCCCATTACCATCTATAGATGTCATCATTGACACAAAAGATGGATTTGAGATTTTATCTCTCATGGATGGATTCTCGGGATACAATCAAATCAGAATATCCGAACAAGATCAAGCTAAAACCATGTTTATAACTCCTTGGGGAACCTATTGCTATGCTATTATGCCATTCGGTCTCAAGAACACCGGTGCTACATACCAGTGGGCTATGACGTATATATTTCATGATCTTATTCATAAAATTGTGGAATCCTACGTAGATGACTTGCTGGCTAAAGCCAAGAAACATTGTGACCATCCGGAAGTGCTTCGTATCATTCTTTCATGTCTGATAGAATATGGAGTCACGCTAAACCCTGAAAAATGTGTCTTTGGTGTGATAGGAGGGAAGCTCCTAGGTTACATTATATCATCACACGGGATCGATGTTGACCCAACCAAAATTAAGGTTGTTCTCGAAATGGTCCCACCTTTGGATGAATCTGGAATCAGATCATTTCTCAGAAAACTTGGTGCGATCCGAAGATTCATCCCGGACTTAAGTTTCACCATTCATCCAATCAACAATCTACTCAAGAAATATTATAGCATTGATTGGACTGAATATTGTAATGAATCTTTTAACGCAGTTAAGCATTTCTTGTTATCACCACCTACGCTAATGCCACCTAAGCCAGATCACCCATTAATTTTATATTCGTGAGCCACCAATGTCTCGCTAGCCTGTATGCTGGCTCAAGAAGATGATGACAATAGAGAACGTGTGATCTATTTCATTATCCGACATTACTTGAATATGAAACACACTACACACAAGCATAAACAAGAATGCCTCACCATAGTCTTTGTAATAAAACACTTAAGACATTACATGTTAAATCAAGAAACAAAGGTCATTGTAAAAATAGAACATTTACAAACCTTCCTCACACAAGGGTCCTTGTCTAAAAAGGCTGGAAACTTTATAACTTTAATGGGTGAATTTGAATTAAAGTTTGTAAATCAGAAGTTGGTTAAAGGACAAATCATCATGGATTGGTTAGCTGATAATCCATTAGACAGAGGTGATCTAGTAGATCTAGACTTTCCAGATGAGTGCGTATACTACATCAAAACCCGACCTTCTATCTCTGAGTGTCCTTGGTACACTGATATCATTAATTATATCATGGACCGTACATATCCAGAAGGTGCTACACCACAACAAAGAAGGTGGTTACACATTATCGTAGCTAAATACGTCATCATAGAACAAGTGCTCTATCGAAAAGTGTTTGATGGAATGCTTCTAAGATGCATCGACATAGAAGAATCCAAGAAGATTCTCCATGAATCTCATAGTGGAATGTGTGGAGGCCACTTCGGTGGCCATGCCACCACTCATAAAATACATCGAAGGGGCTATTTTTGGCCACTTGACTCTAGAGCACGACGCAATAGAGTTTGTATGAAGGTGTCATAAATGCCAAGAATTATCTCATGAGATTCACATGCCAGCACAAGCTCTACAACCAATCGCTACTCCATGGCCCTTTTCTATGTGGGGCCTAGATTTAATAGGGAAATTCCCTCCCTCATCTACAGATGGCCATAATTTTATAATCACGGCCACAGAATATTTTACCAAGTGGGTAGAGGCTATGCCTCTTACTACTGTACCAGGTTCTGTAATCACCAAGTTCATTTTGAACCAAATCATTTGTAGGTATGGTGTCCCGCAAGTCATTATCTTAGATAATGGGACTTCTTTTAAGAATGATAAAGTTTGTGAATTATGTAATAAATTTAAAATAATCCATCATACAGCCTCCTTGTATTACCCTCAAGCCAATGGACAAGCTGAGGTGACAAACAAAACATTAAAATCCATTCTCCTTAAAATGGTGAAAGAAAACAAATGAGATTGGCATTTGAAGTTATATCCGGCCTTATGGGCCCACCAAACCTCAATAAGGACACCAACAAGAGTGACTCCTTTCTCACTAGTATTTGGGGTAGAAGCAGTTCTCCCACTTGAGGTTGAAATACCCAGTCTCCGTATTTCATTACAAGGGATCCTAGATGAAGATGCTTATAGAGAAGCATGTCTCTCCCAACTAGAAAGCCTAGATGAAGCTAGGTTAGATGCTGAACAACGGCACAAAATCTATGCTGACCGGATGTGCCGGTAGTATAACAAGAAGGTCTATGAACGTGATATATATGAAGGTGATCTAGTTCTAAGGCTTGGATAATGGATCAACAAGAAGACCTAGCAAGGAAGGAAGTTCCGCCCAAATGGTTGGGCCCATACCGAGTCATGAAGGACTATGGAAATGGTGCATATCTCCTATGTACACTGGAAGGTGAGGAATTTGGTGAAATAGTCAATTCCCTACACCTCAAATGATTCTACGCATAAGCAACTAGCACTACTTGTATAATTATATCTACATTGCATCTTCATATAGATTAGGATCATTTTTTCCACTTGTTTCATACAAAAATCATGATCAAGGAATTTGTTCTCAAAGAAATTCATTACAAACTCATGATGTTGTTGGCATAAACACTCTAATCATACTTCTCTATTTCCATGATATCATCAAACTATTTCAGAATCATTTCATCAAATAAAGCTAGATATGACAAGGTCTTAACAGTAACCATGCCAAGATCTCAGGTTTATTCTCACTTTTGGTTTCTTCTTAGGATGGGTGTCTTGCCTATGGTCTGTTCTGGAAGCTTCATGGTGTCACATCTATCTTGTATATATATATCTTTGGAAATAAGAACACACTGACATTTTGCTCAAATAAACAAGTCAAGTATAGATCAAACAGAAAATTTTAAATTTACACATTTCCTTGCCCCACCAACCTTCGGTGATGAGCTTGCATCCCTTACTAGTGACGTAGGGTTGGGAAAGGATGGAAATTCCCTTACTCACCTATGCCTTGCCTATGGTGATAAACCCACGCTTCTTACTAGTAGCATGGGGCAAGGTGTGGGGGGTCCTCTTGACAAGAAAACGTAAAAGGTCATAAACAAACAATTCAAATCTTGAAGTCTTGAGTCAAAAGCAAATGAATCGGATGTCCAAAATCCCAAGAGAATTAAGAATCCTAAAACCCAATTTTTTTCTACCATATGGCCATCTACGGATCTAATTCTAGATAAACCGCAAAGCAAGTTGCATCCCAAAACTATGAAGTCACTCGAGTGGAGTAAGCTTGTAGCATCCTAATTTGATTCCGTCAAAGCTTTGTCTATCTTTCATCAATATCATTTCAACACATTTCATAACTTGTGCCCTTTTCAGCTCTCGGTGATGAGCCCTCGCATCTTACTAGTTGCATGGGGTTAGGAGATGGGCAGCAGCTTATATCTGCTTATCATACCATCTTATCTTCACCACTTTTCCAAAGAAAATATGAAGTATCCAAAATTGCTTACAGAAACTAAGATTCAAAATCACATTGTATCTACATTATCATATATCAGCATCATAAAATACAAAAAGAAAGTAAACACTTGCATCATTTGTTCTCCATTACATACATTCTAAAGAGCATATAAGCATAATATCATAGTTCACATGAGGAAATGGAAATGCAAGTAAGCCATAAATGCCAAAATTCTGATCCAAAAAGAATATATATATATATATATATATCAAATTCTTGTATAATGTCATCATGCGCTAAGAATGGTTAAAATACTCAAAGAGCCCGAGATATACAAAAATATCATGTAAAAATATAGGGAGCCAAGTGGCTTCTTAACCCCTATGAGACCCCTCTCAGGTGCACACCCATGCCTAAGACTCTGCTACGCCAAACGCTCTGAGTGCACGGAGGGCTCAAGATCCCGAGGGGCAGCGTAGTCTCACCATGAGAATGACTCCTCATTAGGTGCTCGGCTGTCTTATAGCCCACTAACTCTTTATGGAGAGTTGATACCATCCTGCCATGTGCCGATAGGGGAAAAATGTCGGTGTGTCTCCCTAGCTCGGCTGAGGGATCCCTGCATCCACAGACAACTCTGTGTGGGTCCTCTCCATGGGAATCATCAGGGTATCGGTGCATACCCTGTGAATTAGGTCCCGCCACTCATCGGTGGTCTCTGTAAATAAAGGAAAAAAAAACAAATTAGAAATGAAACAAGAGATAAAACACAGTGTAAACAAAAGGAGAGATAGCAACTAAGGAAATACTAACTAAAAACAAACATTAAAAGGAAGGGTGGTAACTTACTTGGATCACCGGGCCTCCAGGATGGATCTCTAGGGTCAGCAACTACCACAGATGCCGCCATTAAATGAGGTGCTCCCCCCATGGCTAAAGCAAAATAGCATCCTACAACGGACTCATCCTCCCCACCATGGCCCTGAGAGAGTGGCTCCTCTGAAACTAGAGTAACTCTCTCTTCACTCTACTCGGACCTCTCTACCTATATGATATCTTGAGTGTCATGAGACTCAGGATCACTATCCTCCTCAATCTCCTCCTCTGTCTCTCCCCTTGTGAACTCCTCGGACTTGGAGTCTATGTCGATGGGGCCATCGCTGCTATGGGCAGGACCCACAGAAATCCGAAGCAAGGGTGCCTTAGGTGCACCGCTCTCCCTCAGGCATGTACTACCCTCCTGGCCGTAATAGGAATGCCGGAGTAACAACTATCCAACCCCACCTCTAGGACCCCATCTAGCCTCTCTCTCGAAGATGGACTCTATATACCTATGCACTACCGGAAGCATGCCCATGTAGGGTAGGCCAAACTACTAAGGAACTTGGCCAAAGGGGTGTATCTCCACTCACCCCACTCTGTCAATAAGCTACCCTGTGGTGGAGCAGGAGTTCAAAGTAAGAGCCTCCTTGCCCCATATACCTGCAATGGTCTGATATGGTGTGGCCTCCATGTCATCGATGGTCAGAGAAGCAACTAGCTGATGAGGTGCTCGAGCACCGACATATCGTCCATCTGGTTACCCTCACAGCTTTGGGATCTGTCACCTCTACACCTCTACCATAAGGAATGAAGTGCTTTCATAAACCCAACTCATGACTTGGGTTGGGTGGCTCAAAGACTTCCCTATAAATAGAATACCCTATACAAGTCATGGTAGGTAGTCCCAAGTATGTTTACTCCCAGCGTAAATCCAGCATGGCCTTCGATTTGTGTAATGATAGGGGACAAGCAAATCTATAGTAATGTGTCTCCTCCCTTGTCCCTGATCATTTTGTAGGAAGTGGGAATTTTGGATGGCATCATTTCAACACACGGACGTACTAGGTATGACTTCCAACCTCCCATTTCAGGACCGCCATACTCATACCCACCATTTTACACCTCTTCATGGCTAAAATTCTTCTCTAAGGGGGCAATATGTATGTACCCAAAATTGTAGGGTACTACACCATCGGAACAACGTAACACGTACCCCAATGATGATACAAGTCTCCTCGTAAGGTGTTTGGGATCTGGAAAAGCTCCCCAAGTGTGTGTTAACATCCCGCATGCCCCGCTTAGCCCCCACGTGCTTTATTTTTCTCTTTTTCCCTCTTTTCTTGGCCTTTTTCTCTTTAGTTACGAAACCACCGCCAGTAAGCAAGACGGCGGTCCTGTGAACCACCACCCTGCTCAGGGCAGCGGTCCTTTACATGTTTTCCAGAATGCTCTTTTAACATGAATCATGTAAATTTCAATGTTTACAAGCTTTTTTTCACCGCCATGAGCTTGCATTATTGATTCTGGTTCCCTGGAATAGTGTTTTGTCATTGTTTATAGTTTAAGAGATTAATTTGGTTTTTACCTTGGTAAATGCAAATGCTATAAATAGTTGGTTTGTGCTCAAGAAAATGCCCCCCTCAAATTTGCCTTTGAATTTCTTATTGCAATAGATTAGTCTTTCATTTTACTTAGAATTCTTAGTTTCTTTCATTACATGCTTAGTTAGTGTTGTTTTGCTATTAGGAAGCCACATATCCATCTTGTGCAAGTGTTGATATTATATCCAATCCATTAGAGTAGAGTAGTTTGTTTTCAATAGGAAGCCATTAAAGTTCCGGGTTTTGTTCTTCAAACAGATAGTTTCCGGAGTTACTCCGATGTTTTATGTTGCATGACTCGCAATAAATCCCACTAGGAATTACATAAGCCAAGATCCGTACTCTTGTGCTATCTCTCTCCTACTTGCATTGTATTTAGTTTGTATCTTAAGCTGCCTTTGTCCCAATATCTACTTCTGTTGAGGATAGAATTACACGCTTTTCTAGATCCATGTGAAAACAAAGGAACAAGGAGATCACACTGAGGGGACAAGATCACACACACCATCAGATTTTCCACTGTTCTGTAAAATCCAGGTTCTAGCTTTCAAATTTCTAATTAGAATCATATCAAATAGAGTAGCCAATCACTTTATTTCACCAATTTACTTTCAATATTGCTGGGGAAGCTATGGGGATTGATAGTTTCTAAGAGACTATGATTCTTCCTCACTTCTGAGGTAGAATTGAGATTCTTTCAAATAGATTAGATTAGTTATTGAATTATTTAGAATAAATTTACAATCCATTGAAAGTAGCTATACTCGGTTGCTTTGTTTGTTTTAAAATTCGACACTAGGTTAATTGTCAATTTCTAGATATATTAAAATAGCTTCTCTTTCAAATTCATTTATAAAATTCATCAAAAAATAACAAAAATATAGAAGTTATATATGTTATAGATATACTTCACATAGTTAATTTTATTTTTCTACTTTTAGTTTACATTATTGCTTTTGTATGACAATCACGGGACCTAGAGAGCCCAGGGAATACGTATTCGAGCCAATCGTGCCCCAACCCAATCTCGTCACAGCCATAACTGATATAGATCAGAATCTTAGGATCCAAGTCTTCCGAACAACGGTAAACTTACAACAAATTAGTTTCCAATTGCACAGGTTAAACATAGAAGACGACCAAGCACACACATTTTGGTCAAATCAACCAAACTACAGATTACCCTAGATTCATATCCACATGATTGTGGAAGGGTTTGAAAGAGAGTAGACCTTTGGTTGTGATCCTTTGGTCCCATAGCTAGATGCAGGAGACACTCTCATAGATATAGATACCAGCTTGAGAATTCAGGTTGCACAAATGCATGTAATATATTCTGAGAAGATTACACAATTATTAATTCTAATATAGAAGCGATGAAAAGGTATATGAATATTAGATACTAGGGATTAGGGATTGATTCCACACATGACCATAGTAGGACCATAAAAAATATGAATCTACAATTGTGACCCAAAATCCCATGACCCAAACAAGTCCATAGGTGAATCGACATAGATGCTGGCCTACATACACTAGTATTTAGATCTACTCCACTTCCACCTATCATCATCAAACAGCTTATCTTTCTAGACACAAAAATAACAAAGCTAAGGAGTTCTAGACTAGGCAAGAATTTCCCATGTGAGTCAATTATATTTACCATCCAAAGCCTCTATGACCTTATCTAGAGATATACGTGAAACTATCCTAAGGTCATTTTCCACATATTCCACAACCTATAGAATGAATCACGCCAGAGCTCTATATTGATTGGAGCTTTTGAGCAGTCATCCTTACCGATTAATCTATCACACCAGTTCAGGTTAGGAGGGCCTTCTTTGCCTTAGATTCGTAATTTTCACTAGTGCGTGTCTAAGACATCAGATTGCCCAATTAGCTTGTCTGTATCCCACACATATTTAATCCCCACCGGCTATCTCTGCATGACCTCGGGAGTTTGGGTGCGAGGAAAAGTTACTTGTAGATTCCTATATATAGCAGCCTGACTTTTTTTTAATGTTTTTTTTTCACAAGTTTGGAGCAACATGGAGGTAAGTTCTTACCCCTGCACAAATGGTACATCCTCATTTCCCATTATTTTAGCGTTTATTTTCTGATCTATCTTGTCTATCTACACTTGAGTTCTCTTTTTGTTTTGTAGGAAGTGGGAATTTTGGATGGCGTCATTTCGACACACGGACGTATCAGGTATGACTTCCAACTTCCCATTTCGGGACCGCCATACTCAGACCCACCGTTTTACGCCTCTTCATGGCTAAAACGCTTCTCTAAGGGGGCAATATGTATGTACCCAAAATTGTAGGGTATTGCACCATCGGAACAACGTAACACGTACCCCAATGATGATACAGGTCTCCTCGCAAGGTGTTTGGGATTTGGAAAAGCTCCCCAAGTGTGCGTTAACATCCCGCATGCCCCGCTTAGTCCCCGTGTGCTTTATTTTTATCTTTTCCCTCTTTTCTTGGCCTTTTTCTCTTCAGTTATGAAACCACCGCCCTAAGCAAGATGGTGGTCTCGTGACCACCACCCGCTCGTGGCGTGAAACGCCCGCCTGCTCAGGGCCTTACGTGTTTTCCGAATGCTCTTTTAACATGAATCATGTAAATTTCAATGTTTACAAGATTTTTTTCACCGCCATGAGCTTGCATTATTGATTACTGGTTCCCCTGGAATAGTATTTTGTCATTGTTTATAGTTTAAGAGATTAATTTGGTTTTTACCTTGGGTAAATGCAAATGCTATAAATAGTTGGCTTGTGCTCAAGAAAATGGCCCCTCAAATTTTCCTCTGAATTTCTCATTACAATAGATTAGTCTTTCATTTTACTTAGAATTCTTAGTTTCTTTCATTACATGCTTAGTTAGTGTTGTTTTGCTATTAGGAAGCCACATATCCATCTTGTGCAAGTGCTATTGATATTATATCCAATCCATTGGAGTAGAGTAGTTTGTTTTCAATAGGAAGCCATTAAAGTTGCAGGTTTTGTTCTTCAAACAAGATAGTTTCAGGTTCTGGATGTTTTATGTTGCATGACTCGCAATAAATCCCACTAGGAATTACATAAGCCAAGCTCTGTACTCTTGCGCTATCTCTCTCCTACTTGCATTGTATTTAGTTTGTATCTTAAGCTGCCTTTGTCCCAATATCTACTTCTGTTGAGGATAGAATTACACGCTTTTCTAGATCCATGTGAAAACAAAGGAACAAGGAGATCACACTGTGAGGGGACAAGATCACACACACCATCAGATTTTCCACTTTGTTCAGTAAATCCGGTTCTAGCTTTCAAATTTCTAATTAGAATCATATCAAATAGAGTAGCCAATCACTTTATTTCAGTCAATTTTACTTTCAATATTGCCAGGAAGCTATGGGGATTGATAGTTTCTAAGAGACTATGATTCTTCCTCACTTCGAGGTAGAATCGAGATTCTTTCAAATAGATTAGATTAGTTATTGAATTATTTAGAATAAATTTACAACTGCATTGCGAGCAAGTAGCTATACTCGGTTTTTTGTTTGTTTTAAAATTCGACACTAGGTTAATTGTCAATTTCTAGATATATTAAAATAGCTTCTCTTTCAAATTCATTTATAAAATTCATCAAAAATAACAAAAATATAGAAGTTATATATGTTATAGATATACTTCACATAGTCAATTTTATTTTTCTACTTTTAGTTTACATTATTGCTTTTATATGACAATCATGGGACCTAGAGAGCCCAGGGAATACGTATTCGAGCCAATTGTTCCCCAACCCAATCTTGTCACAGCCATAACTGATATAGATCAAAATCTCAGGATCCAAGTCTTCCGAACAATGGTAAACTTACAACAAATTAGTTTCCAACTGCACGGGTTAAACATAGAAGACGACCAAGCACACACATTTTGGTCAAATCAACCAAACTACATATTACCCTAGATTCATATCCACATGACTATGGAAGGGTTTGAAAGAGAGTAGACCTTTGGTTGTGATCCTTTGGTCCCATAGCTAGATGCAGGAGACACTCTCATAGATATAGATACCAGCTTGAGAATTCAGGTTGCACAAATGCCTATAATATATTCTGAGAAGATTGCACAATTATTAATTCTGAATATAGAAGCTGAAAAGGTATATGACTATTAGATACTAGGGATTAGGGATTGATTCCACACATGACCATAGTAGGACCATAAAAAATATGAATCTATGGTTGTGACCCACAAATCCCACAGCCCAACGAGTCCATAGGTGAATCAGACATAGATTTTGGCCTACATACACTAGTATTCAGATCTACTCCACTTCCACTATCATCATCGAACAGCTTATCCTTCCTAGACACGGTAGCAGCTAACAAGCTAAGGAGTTCTAGACTAGGCGAGATAATTTCCCATAGAGTCAATTATATTTACTATCCGCACTATGACCTTATCTCGGAGATATACAAAAAACTATCCCAAGTCATTTTCCACATATTCCACAACCTATAGAATGAATCACACCAAAGATCGATATTGATTGGAGCCTTTGAGTAGTCATCCTTACCGATCGATCTATCACACTAGTTTAGGTTAGGAGGGCCTTCTTTTCCTTAGATTCATAATTTTCACTAGTGTGTGTCTAAGACATCAGATTGCCCAATTAGCTTGTCTGCATCCCACACATATTTAATCCCCACTAGTTGTCTCGGAATGACCTCGGGAGTTCGGGTGCGAGAAAAGTTACTTGTAGATTCCTATGCTTGCTTGTCACTTTTCCATCATACAGGGACCTCACCTAGGAGCTCACCAAGTAGCTTGCTTGGGAGCTCACCTAGCAAATTTCTCGCCTAAGAGCTTACCAAATAATTCACCAAGTAGCTCACCTGGGAGCTCTTTTGGAGCTCACCGATCAACTCGAGTTGAGCTCGCCTGGGAGCTCGTCAAGTAACTCACATGGGAACTCACTTGGGATCTTGCTGATAGCTCACCTTGCCAAACTCATCTTGAGCTCACCTCTCCAACTCACCTTGAGCTTGCCTTGCCAACTCACCTTGAGCTCATCTGGTAGCTCACATGTAAGCTCACCTAAGAGATTACCGATAAGCTCACCTTTGAGCTTACCTGGGAGCTCAACAAGTAGCTCAGCTAGGAGTTTAGCAAGTAGCTCACATGGGAGCTCATCAAGTAGCTCGACTTAAGATTGCCCAAAAAATCACCGGGAGCTCTCACGATAGGTCACCTTGCCGACTTTCCTTGATCTCACCTAGGAGCACACCGAGCAGAACTTGAATTAAGCTAGATTAGGAGCTCATAATCCAACTCACCCAAAAAATCACATAGGAGCTTGTATTACCAGCTTACCTTGAGCTCGTTGAGGAGCTCACCTTGCCAACTCACCTTAAGCTCATCTAGTAGCTCTCCTCGAGTTTGTCGAGTAGCTTAGCAAGTAGCTCACTTGGAAGATTGCCTAATAGCTCACCTGAGAGCTCACCAAGTAGCTCACTGAGTAGGTTGACTTGAGATCTCTTGTGATCTTGGTTGTGAGCTCACCGGGGACCTCACCTAGGAGCTCCCTAAGTATCTCACTTGGGAGCTTTCCTAGCAGCTTGCTTGGTAGCTCACTAAATAGCTTACTAAGTAGCTCACCTAGGAGCTTTTCTAGGAGCTCACCGATTAGATCAAGTTGATCTCGACCAAGAGCTTGTTGAGTAACCCACCTAGGAACTCACCTGGGAGCTCCCCTGATAGCTTGCCTTGCCAAATCAACTTGAACTCACCTTGCCAACTAACCTTGAGCTCATCTGGTAGCTCCCATGTAATCTCACCTAAGATATTAATAATAAGCTCACCTTTGAGCTCATCGAGCAACTCACCTAGGAGCTTAGCTAGGATCTCAGTAGAAACTCAACTTGAACTTGCCCAAAACTCACCGGAGCTCACCCGATCCACCTTACCACTCGCCTAGATCTCACTAAGAAACTCCACTTGAGCTCACTCGAGCTCGTCAAGTATCTCACCTAAAAAACTCACATGGGATCTCACCTGATAGCTCACCCAGAAAATTGAATGGGAAATTATCTAACAGCTCACCAAATAGCTCACCAAGTAGCTCACCTAGGAGCTCACCCTAATAGCTCGCATGGGATCTCACCGAGTGGCTTTCCAGTAGCTTGACTTGAGCTCACTTGTGAGCTCACCAAGTATCTTTTTAGGGACCTTTCCTGGGAGCTCACCAAGTAGCTTGCTTCAAAGCTCAACTAAAAACTTTCCTGGGAGCTCACCGAACAACTCACTAAGTAGCTCACCTAGGAGATCTTCTAGGAGCTTGCTAATCAGCTCATGTTGAGCTCACCTAGGAGCTCATCAAGTAACTCACCCTAGAGCTCACTGACACTCACCTTGCAACCTCACCTTGAGCTCACCTTACCAACTCACCTTGAGCTCACCTTTCCAACTCAACTTGAGCTCATCTGGTAGCTCTCATGGGAGCTCACCCGAAGCAGGCTCACCTAGAGCTCACCAGGAGCTTGGCAAGTAGCTCACCTAGGAGCTCGTTGAGAAAATCATCTTCAGAGCTTGCCCGAAACTCACATGGGAGCTTTCCTGATAGCTCACCTTCTAGCTCTCCTTGAGCTCCCCGTGGATCTCACCAAGCAGCTCAAATTGAGGTCACCTAAGTAGCTCATCAAGCGCCTCACTGAAAACTTCCATGGAGGTCACCTTACCAACTCACATGGAGATCACCTATCAGCTCACCTTAAGCTTACTGAGGAGATCACCTTGCCAACTCACCTTGATCTTGTCTGGTAGCTCACCTCGGATTTCATCGAGTAGCTCGCCAAGTAACTCTCCTGGGAGCTTACCTAACAGCTCACATGGGAGCTCACCAAGTAGGTTGACTTGAGCTTACTTGTGAGGTCACTTCAAGTAACTCACCCAGCACATCACCTAGGAGCTTGCAAAGTAGCTCCCTTGGGAGCTCACCTCGCATCTCACCTAGGAGCTCTCTCAGAACAACTCACTAATTAGGGGTCACTTGGGAGTTGTTCTGGGAGCTCTCTAATCAGCTCAAGTTGATCTCACCCAGGATCTCGTAGAGTAACTCACCTGGGAACTCACCTAGTAACTCACCTGGTAGCTCACCTTGCTAACTCCCCTTGAGCTTGCCTTGCTAACTCACCTTGAGCTCACCTTGCCAACTCACCTTTAGCTCATCTGGTAGCTCATATGTAAGCTCACCTTAGATATTACTAACAATCTCACCTTTGAGCTCACCTAGGAGCTCACTGAGTAGCTCACCTAAGACCTTAGTTGGGAGCTCGGTAAGAAGCTCACCTAGGAGCTCGTTGAGCAGCTCAACTTGAGCTTGCCTAGAAACTCACTTTGGAGCTCAACTTTAGCTCGCAAGGGAGCTCGTCAAGCAGCTCGACCGAAAACTCGCATGGGAGCTCTCCTGACAGCTCACCTTTCCATCTCACCTTTAGCTCATTGAGGAGCTCACCTTTCCAACTCACCTTGAGCTCATGTGGTAGCTTACCTTAGAGTTTGTCAAGAATTTCACTAAGTAACTCACCTTGAGCTCATGTGGTAGCTAACCTCGAGTTTGTCAAAGAATCTCACTAAGTAGCACACCTCAGAGCTCTCCTAATAGCTCACATGGGAGCTCAACGAGTAGCTTGCTAAGTAGGTTGTCTTGAGTTCACTTGTGAGCTCACTGAGTATCTTAATAGGGACCTTGACTAGGAGCTCGCCAAGTAGCTCACTTTGGAGCTCACTGATAAGCTCGAGTTAAACTCACACTCCGAGAGCTCGTCAAATAACTCACTTGAGAACTCACGTGGGAACTCACCTTGACTTATAACTCTCCTTGAGCTTTCCTTGCCAACTTACCTTGAGCTCATCTGGTAGCTCACATATAAGATAACTTAAGAGATTACTGATAAGCTTACCTTTGGGCTCACCTAGGAGCCCACCGAGTAACTCACCTAGGAGCTCGGCTAGGATCTTGGAAAGTTTCTCACACAAGAGCTCATCTAGCAGCTCGACTTGAGCTTGTCTAGAAACTCACCTAGGAGCTCACCTGAAAGATCACCTTGTCAGTTCACCTTGATATCACCTAGGAGCTCACTAAGTAGCTCGACTTGAGGTTACCTGGGAGATCGCCTGATAGCTCTCCTTGCCTACTCACATGGGAGCTCACCTATTAGCTTTCGCTTGAGCTCGTTGAGAGCTCAATTACCAAATCACCTTGAGCTCATCTAGTAGCTCATGTTGGAGTTATCGAGCAGCTTGACAAGAAGATCACCTGGAG
>CM031243.1:562294569-562372875 GCA_018340775.1 Taxus wallichiana var. yunnanensis | reverse complement strand
CTCACCTTTAGCTCACATAGGATCTCACCAACCAGACTCGACTTGAGTTCACCCTTGAGCTTGTCAAGCAACTCACCAAAACTCAAATGGTAGCTCACCTAATAGCTCACCACAGAAAGTCACATGGAAGATCACCTATTAACTTGCCTTACCAGGTCACCTTGAGCTTGCTAAGGAGCTGACCTTGTTAACTCACCTTGATCTCATCAGGTAGCTCACCTCTGAGTTGGTCAAGCAGCTCGCCAAGTAGCTTTCCTGGGAGCTAAC
The DNA here is from genome assembly GCA_018340775.1 of Taxus wallichiana var. yunnanensis. Lineage (NCBI taxonomy): Eukaryota > Viridiplantae > Streptophyta > Pinopsida > Cupressales > Taxaceae > Taxus > Taxus wallichiana. Next base: position 562,372,608 of record CM031243.1, on the reverse strand, counting down.
CTAACATCTCACCTAGGAGCTCACCAAGCGAGATCATTGAGTAGGTTGACTTGAGCTCACTTGTGAGCTCACCAGGGACCTCACTTGGGAGCTCTCCAAGTAGATCTCCATACATCTCTCTAAGTATCTTGCCTAGGATCTCTTCTAGGAGCTCACCAATTAGCTCGAGTTGAGCTCACTCAGGAGCTCGTCAAGTAACTCACCTTGGAACTTGACTGGGAGCTCACCTCATAGCTCACCTTGCCAACTTTCCTTGAGCTCATCTGGTAGCTCACATCTAAGCTCACCTTAGAGATTACTGACAAGCTCACCTTTGAGCTCACCTAGGAGCTCACCAAGAAGCTCATCTAGAAGCTCGGTTGGGAGCTTGATAAGCAGCTCACCTAGGAGTTCATTAAGAATTTCAACTTGAGCTTGACCGGAAACTTTCCTGGGAGCTTGCCGATAGGTAGCCTTTCTAACTTGGCTTTAGCTCACCCGGTAGCTCACTAAGTAGCTCAACTTGAGCTTACCTGGGATCTTGTCAAGCGGCTCGCTTGAAAACTTGTATGGGAGCTTGCCTTCCCAACTCACATGGGAGCTCACCTTGGGCTTGCTGAGGGATATCACCTTGCCCCAACTTGCCTTAAGCTCATCTCGGTAGCTTGCCTTAGAGTTCATCAAGTATCTCGCCAAGTAGATCACTTGGAAGCTCACCTAATAGCTCATCCGAAAGCTCACCTTACAACTCACTGGGAGCTCACAAATCAGCTCACCGAGTAGGTAGACTTGAGCTCACTTGTGAGCTCACCGAGTAGCTTACTCCTGGTACCTCACCTGGGAGCTCCTTGCCAAGTAGCCTACTTGGGAGCTTTCCATGACAGTTGCCTTGCTAACTCACCTTGAACTCACCTCTCTAACTCACCTTGATCTCACCTTGCTAACTCACCTTAAGATCATCTGGTAGCTCGCATGTAAGATCACCTCAGAGATTGCCAACTAGGTCACCTTTGAGCTCGCATGGGAGCTCATTGAATAGCTCACCTAAGAACTTGGCTGGAATCTTAGTAAACAGCTCATCAAGGAGCTTGACGAGTACCTTAACTTAAGCTTGCCTAAAAATCACTGGGAGCTCACATGATAGCTCACCTTACCAGGCTCACCTTGAGCTCACCCGAGAGCTCACCGAGTAGCCTCAACTTTAGCTCACTTGGTAGCTCATGAAGCAGCTCATCTAAAAACTCACATGGGAGCTATAACACCCATAATTTCACACATGTTAACAACATAAATAAATATAGGATAACTTTTCTTTTGACTTGCTTGACCTATGACATGACACAACATGCCATCACAAAGGTTACAACTAACTATGTGAACAACTTGATACAAGGATGACCACAAGGCAACATGAACACGTTCACACCCATCAAGGATAATACATTTTTTATTAACAAGACAACATAGAGGGCCAACCACATAACCACTTACAGTTAGAGCATACCACAATGAGAAAATTCTTGAAGGTGATTTATTTAGATAAAACATCTTGGAATTCTTGTCTTACATTTTCGAAAGATTCAAGATATGATTCGCACAATTCATCTTACCAAACTGAGTTATTTTCTTATACACTTTGTAGAGTAGTTCACTTAAAGTCTTCTCCTTTATGTAAATTATTTGTTTAATTTAATTATTTGAAAAAGGAGATAATTTAATTCCACAAGGCCATTCATTCATACTTACGCTACTAAAACTCATTCATGCCCTCATGACAACATGGGTTCACATTCAACACACTTAAGTGAAAATTACAAGGCACCTTGGAAAAAGTTAAAGGAAGAAGGTCAAGCTGAAATCATTTTGATACATCATTAGTTATTACCAAGATTTGATTGGAGCTTGAGGTTTTATCTATATATATTAAAGATGTTACTTAGGCTTCCCTGAAGAGCTTATAAAAGGAAACTATTTACTTCCACAAGGCTGAGATATAAGTTTCGTGGTTTCCAAATTGTTTTCTCCTACTTATTAACCTTATTATCTTTCCAGAACTAACCATTGATTTCCCTTAAGCTCGTTTAAGAATTCACCATATCAGGATAATGTTCGCTAGCTTAGCTAGGGTTAGCAAGTTATAAAATTTTATTTTGCAAGGATAGTTCTGCCTTTGATTACTTAAGGAATTGCTTGTTCTCAAGTAGGTCACCTTTTCATTAATTTGTTGCATATAATTTTTTTGTTTAGCTTCTATAAGAGTTATCCAACCCATTTTATTTTACTTAAACACATTATTATTAAGTCTTAGAAAGATTTAACTTAACACTTTATTCTCAAGATCAAGGTTTTACAATACTCATGTCAATGTAAAGATTTGAATATCATTTCTCACAAAGATAAGTTTCCAGTTTAACCATAAAAAGGACAAGACAACTTCATCACGTAGTTTCTAAACATTCCAAGGCAAGAGACCTTCTAAACTCCTTTGCAAGCAATGTTACAAAATTTACAACACATTGGACATTTTTACAAGGAACTTCATAAATTGTACTGATGAAACCTTTACACTTTTTCCTTTAATCTACTCACATAATCCATCTGCACAAATATTAACTAGAGTCAGTTCACTAGAACTGAGCATGTTAAGACTACCCATTGCAATAATAAGCTAACATTTTACAATATCATGAAAGGAATGTTCTAAATTCAAGAATGGGCCAAAGCACAACCCGCTAATCCAAAATGCTTCACACGAGAAAGAGATTTATACCAGCCAACAAGGAGGAAGCCAAAAAAAATACCAGTAAGAATAAAATCTCATTTATCAAGGCAAGACCTTATGGGTTGGGAACAAGAAGATCAAGAGTAAGGTAGAATGCCATTCGATATCACATAATATCTCAAACATACACACGTGAGTCTATCCTCGCTTGTAGCCAACAACACTTATAGTAGAGTTTTCACCAAGTATATACTATTCATTTCCTAAGTCTTTATGTTATCGTGGTCAAGGTAGGTTAGAGGGCTTATTTGACGTATTTGAGTGTTGTTAGCCTCGTAAATATGTTAACTATAACATAGATTATTTTTTTTAAAAAACCCATTGAACCAATCATATATATATAGTTTAAGAGATCAGTACATATATCCAACAATCTTAATGTAATTTTTAATTACCTTGAACCATTCGACGACCCCAATTTCATCCTTTTTTCTTTTTTACTATGGTCACATAAACATACAACCACCAACTAGTTTATCCACGTAAACCATCAAAGGAGTAACCACCACCAATCATGCATGAAATCTCTCAAGGATTTCTATATTTGGCATTTTATAGAAATTATTTCGAAGCCATAGCAACCACTATCAATTAAATGATCAATGACACCTCGCCTCCAACATAATCTTAATTGATACCAAATCAAGGAAAGAACTCAAATAGTTAAGCACGTAGGCATTAGAGTGCCTTCAGTATTGACAATAATACTGGAAAAATTGTACACTGATCTATCAAAACAGGTGTGGCTTAATCATTTCCATGGTCGAATCGACCTTTACACAAATAAAAAAACTCAAGACCGGTTGACAATGTTAAGGTAAATTTCATTTACCTTAACCATATCGAAACCCTTCAAAAACTTATAGCCACACTAAAATAGGAAGTCCATAATAGAGAACATTGACATTAATTGATATCAATACGATGGGTTCTCAACTATTTCCTAGAATATTTCCCATTAAATCATACTGAAAACTGGTAATAATCTATGCAAACATTCACAAAATATTCATAGCCTCACTAACATGCTAACAAAAGAGGAGATTCCAGGAAAGTAGCTTAAAACTTTTTTAAAGCATATAATTAACAAGTTGAAGATCAATCATTCAGATTACCCTCATTATTTAAAGCCCCGAATGGGTAACCAATCGATCAACTTTAAGGGACAAGAAAAAATGGTAAGACGATACACTCTCCAAACTGGCGGGCTGGAATAACTTATTCAGAACTCTAGGGAACCTTATGGGTTTTGTCATAAAATTTGTTCTAGGTTCCTAAACATGGAGTCAGCCTCATAGGTTTGAGAGAGAATATGAAAAACATAACAGTTTTAACCCTACGATGAAGCCAGAAGAAACCAATTTATATTTACCAGCCTAATTGCATACCATGAAATGGTAAGTCGAATCACGATTCTTCTATCATTCTAGTAAAACCCATTTCAAACAATCAGTTCCTAGAATGTAAAACCCAAAGAAAAAAATTCTTATTTATTCAAAACCCAAAGGCACTACGCACATTACCCATCAATAAAGTAAGCCATAGAATATATACATACCATCACAGTTGTTATCTGGGTAAGATAAACAAACAAATCCCAGTAGTATTTCCTTTCCTTCAAACTGGATTGATTCACAAAATAATGCAGAAGCCCATTTATACTAACGTGAAATGGAGTAAGCCATTAAAAGGGAAAAGAGAGCAATTCATGCAAAACTAGTGAATTTGGAAGGAGATTTAAAGGAACAACCAACACACTCAGCAATAATTTAAACAACCATGAAAACATTTTTTCTGGGTGCCATTTAAGGAAAGAAGAATATTCATTTCATGATATTAAAAGAAGGTAGTAGATTATTGCAAGGTGTAGATTTAACATGCCTGAATGGGGCTTCAAAAAGTAGTGACATCCACCAGTTATAACATCTTCTGCATCAAGACCAACGTTGGATGGAAATTTGACCTTTGTAGAAGTTGTCCCATGCCAAGAGACAAGTTTACCCTTGATCACCCAAAAAAACATTGAGAACCAGGTACTTAGTTGTGTCGACAACATCCACTGCAATAGCCAAATTGCTATCAAATTTACAGACCTCCAATTCAGGCCACAATCCAAGACATAGTGCTTTGGAACCCCAAGTTATATAATAGATACTCCTGAGCAGAACTACAGAATTTTTGCTAAAGCTTCCCCCACAGCTATAACCCCCTATCTAATGTGATTCAGAAGACAATAAAACATTCCTTGAATTTAATTCAAAATATAGAATCAAATTTTTAGTAATATGAATATTAATTAGCATATGACTAAAAAGGAGTGTGGCCAAGCAGTAAGGCAATAGGTTTGAATTCTTCCATCCAAGCACCATAGATTTGTCTCAATTTACACCATTCGATAGATTTCACACGTTATCTTTACTACAAAAATATCCACCTCAAAATAACCAATAGATTAAGGAAAAAAATTTAGAGAGAAACAAGGTTCATAGCCTAAGCGAGGATTCAAAATATCCTCACAAGAAAAACTCACGTGGCCAAAGCAGGATAAGGAAGCGGCCTAACTAAAAACATGGTCTACCTTTCCCTAGCTACATAGACCCAAGAATGAGCCAAGAACCTCCCAACCATACACATTCCCAACAGGATCAATGCCCCCTTCAAAACACAACACAAAACTACATAAAACTAGAGCACTACAGTCCTTGCGGCATCATACTATCAGGATTTCATTTTGCAGAAGAGAATCCAATGCGTGTGCTTTCAACAAAACCATTTAAGGAAAAAGGTAGGAGTCCATTTAAATTTCACCCACCTCTAGCCAACAAAGACCACAACAAACAAGGCCTTAGAGCTCATGTCTCCCTCACTCTAGGTAAGACATTAATGACCATAAAGACGTTTTCAACAAAAATAAAAAAATCCATCTCCTTTACTTTTCCAATCAACCACTTCACCGTAATCACTAAATGTTCACTTTTGATTAATTTATTATTTTGTTTTATCTTATTTTCTTCTTATTTTCTAATTTTTTTCCTTATTTTTCCTTATTTTATTTATTAATTACCGTAAATTTCCCTTCATTTAATTTACTCAATTTATTTTTAACACATCTTATTGTGTTGAGTCGTTAAAATTATTATTATTACAATAACTTACTCCATCCAATTCACATATGTTAAAAGGGTATAAGAAATTTTGTATGATTACTATTCAACTCCGAGAAGATTAAATCACACCCATATATCTAAGATAGAGGGGGTAATAATTAGTTTCTTGATTACTTTAAACGATAAGGAAAAAGAACACGATCACAAGCTAAAATGATCGACGGAGAACTAGAGATTGTCATTACGATGGCAACACAAGGCAACGACTGACTATGGCACCGCAATGGAAAAACTCTTCCTTTACGTGAAACAAGGTTCACGCTACATGAAAAATATCAATAATAAAATAGAACATCTTAAAGGTAATTAATAATAGTATTGATAAAAATTGACACTAAAATCAAATAATCACCAATCGAAAATTACATTTGTAATACTATTATTACCATTATTTATTATTATTATTTTCTATTATTTTTACGATTAAAATAAAAATAATGATAATAATTAATCATATTAATAACAATCAATAGGAAATATCGAGAAAGCAAGAACAATATTTTCTTTTAATAGGATAATCGTGAGGAACGTTGCACGGGCCAACAACAGAAAACATCGACACCAACACAAGTAGGAAAGATGAAGAGGGAGAATTCCAATCATTCTCTACAACAAGGGAAAATCCAACAAAATAATAACAGGGCACAATAATGTTAAACACTTAGCAACATGGTCATCAAAGAAGAAGGGAGAAAGAAAAAAAAGAATTATAAACGGGGCATTATAGGACCTCACCTGACAACTCACCTAGAAACTCACATGGGAGCTCGTCTATCAGCTCACCTTGCCAACTCACCTTGAGCTGCCGAGGAGCTCACCTTATAAACTTACCTTCATCTCGTTTGGTATCTCACCTCGAGTTCATCGAGCAGCTTGCCAAGTACCTCGACTAGGAGCTCACCTAACATCTAGCTTGGGAACTCACTTAGTAGCTTACCGAGTAGGTTGACTTGAGCTCACTTGTGAGCTCGATGAGTAGCTCATAGGGGAATTTTGTTGGGAGTTCACCAAATAGCTCACTTAGGAGCTTACCAAGAAGCTTGCCTAGGACCTCACCGAACAACTCGCCAAGTAGCTCACCTGGGAGCTCTTTTGGGAGCTCACCGATCAGCTCAAGTTGAGCTCACCCAGGAGCTCATTGAGTAACTCACCTAGGAAATCACCTAGGATATTTCCTAACAGCTCGGATTACCAACTCACCTTGATCTCATCTACTAGCTTGCATGTAAGGTCACCTCGTATATTGCCAAGAAGCTCACTTTTGAGCTCACCTGGGAACTCACTGAGTAGCTCACCTAGGATCTCGATTGGGAGCTTAGTAATTAGCTCACCTAAGAGCTCTTCGAGCATCTTGACTTGAGATTTCTATAAAATTCACCTAGGATCTTGCCTTACTAACTCACCTTGAGCACACTCGGGAGCTCACCAAGTAGCTCAACTTGAGATTTCTTGGGAGCTCGTCAAGTAGCTCACCCGAAATCTTACATGGGATCTCACGTGATAGCTCACCTTACCAACTCGCATGGGATCTCACTATCAGCTCTCCTTGTTAGCTTTCCTTGAGCTTGTTGAGGAGCTCACCTTGCCAACTCACCTTAAGCTCATCTAGTAGTTCACCTTGGATTTCATTGAGTAGTTCACCAAGTAGATCACTTAGGAGCTCACTTGGGAGCTCACCGAGTAGCTCGCCAAGTATATTGACTTGAGCTCACTTGTGAGCTCACCGAGTAGCTCACCAAGGACCTCACCTGAGAGCTCACCAAGTAGCTCACTAAGGAGCTCACCTAGCAACTTGTCTGGGAGCTTATAGAATAGGTTGCCAAGTAGCTCACTTGGGATCTCTTCTCGGGAGCTCACCGATCGCCAAGTTGACCTCACCCAAGAGCTCATCAAGTAAATTACCTAGGAAATTTTCTGGGAGCTCACTTGAAAGCTCACCTTACCAACTCACCTTGAGCTCATCTAGTAGCTAGCATGTAAACTCACCTCGGAGATTACTCGACAAGGTCACCTTCGAGCTCACTGGGAGCTCACTGAGTAGCTCACCTAGGAGCTCATCTAGGAGCTTGGAAAACAACTAACCCAGGAGCTCATTGAGTAGATCAACTTGAGATCTTTTGAAAACTCACTTGGGAGGTCACCTAATAGTTAACCATTCTAGCTCACCTTAGACTTGCCTAAGAGCTCACCGAGAAGCAAGACTTGACCTCACCTAGGAGCTTGTCGAGTAGCTTTCTGAAAAGTCACTTGGGAGCTCTCCTAATAACTTACCTAGAAACATGCATGGAGCTCACCTATTATCTCACCTTGTCAGCTCATTTTGTGCTCACCGAGGAGCTCACCTTACCAACACACCTTGACCTCATCTGGTAGATCACCTCATAGTTCATCGAGTAGCTCTCCAAGTAGCTTACCTAAGATCTTGCCTAACACTCACCCGGGAGCTCACCGAACATCTCACTGAGTAGGTTCACTTGAGCTCCTTTTTTAGCTCACTTGTGAGCTTTTCGAGTAGCTCAATGGGGACCTCACTTGGGAGCTTGCCAAGTAGCTCACTTGGGAGCTCACCTAGCAACTCACCTGGGAGCTCACCAAATAGCTTAGTAAGTAGCTCACTTGGGAGCTCTTCTAGGAGCTCGTTGATTTGATTGAGTTGAGCTCGTGTGGGAACTTTTCAAGTAATTCACCTCGAGAACTTTCCTAGGAGCTCTCTTGATAGCTCATCTTGACAAGTCACCTTGAGCTCACCTTGTCAATTCACCTTGAGATCATCTGGTAGCTTTCATGTAAGTTCACCTTAGAGATTACTAACAAGCTCACCTGTGAGCTCACTTGGGAGCTCATTAAGAAGCTCACCAAGGAGCTTGGCTGGGAGCTCAGAAAGTAGCTTACCTAGGAGCTCATCGAGTAGCTTGACTTGAGCTTACCTAAATACTCACCTAAGAGCTTGGATGATAGCTTTGTTAGCTAGCCTTGAGCTTTCCTTAAGCTCGCCCAAAAACACATGGGAGTTCACTTGATAGCTCACCCGAAACTTGTACAGAGCTCACCTATCCACTTACCTTGCCACTCACCTTGAGCTCACTAAGGAGCTCACCTTGCCAAATCACCTTGAGCTTGTCTCGGTCTCTCACCTCGAGTTTGTCAACTAGCTCACCAAGTAGCTCACCTAATAGCTCACATGGGAGCTCACCAACTAGCTCACTAAGTAGGTTAACTTGAGCTTGCTTATGAGCTCACCGAGTAGCTCATAGATGAATTCACCTGGGAGCTCACCTAGAAGCTCACCGAACAACTCTCTAAGTAGCTCCCTGGGAGCTTGTCAATCGATTCGAGTTGAGCTCACTTGGGAGCTTGTCCAGAACTCACACGGAACTCACCTAATAGCTCACCTTGCCAACACACCTTGAGCTTTCCTTGCCAACTCACCTTGAGCTCACCTTGACAACTTCCCTTGAGCTCATATGGTAACTCATATGTAAGCTCACCTTAGAGATTGTTGATAAGCTCACCTTTAAGCTCATGTGGGATCTCACCGACTAGCTCACCTAGGAGCTTGGATAGGAGTTCAGCAAGTAGCTTGACTTGAGCTTACCCATAAACTCACTCGGGAGCTCACCTATTAGCTTTCCTTCTTATCTTGCCTTGAGCTCACCTAGGAGCTCGCCGAGTAGCTCGAATTGAGCTCACTCCGGGAGATCATCAAGCAATTCATATGAAAACTCACTTGGGAGCTCACCTGACATCTTTCCTTACCAACTCACATGGGATCTCACCTATCAGCTCACCTTGCTAGATCACCTTGAGCTCACCTATAAGCTCACCTTACCAGATCACCTTGAGCTCACCTTAGAGTTCATTGAGTATCTCACCAAGTATCTCACCTAGGAGCTCACCTAACATCTCACTTGGGAGCTTTCCTAATATCTCATCTGGGAGCTCATTAAGGAGCTCATTAAGTAGCTCATAAAGTAGCTTGCTTAGGAGCTTTCCTAGCATCTCACACGGGATCTCATCGAATAGCTAACCAAGTAGCTCACTTGGGAGCTGTTCGAGAGCTCACCGATGAGCTTAAGTTGAGCTCACCGGGACCTCGTTGAGTAACTCACCAGGGGAGCTTGCTTGACAGTCACCCTTCTAACTTTCCCTAAGCTTTCCTTGCCAACTCACCTTGAGCTCATCTGGTAGCTAGCATGTAACCTTACCTTAGAGATTGCTGAAAATCTCACCTTTGAGGTCACCGAGGAGCTCACCGAGTAGCTCACCTAGGAGCTTGGCAAGCAATTCACGTAGGAGCTTATCGACCAACTCAACTTGAGCATACCTAAAAACTCACCTCGGAGCTCACCTAATAGCTCACCTTGCCAACTCACCTTGAGCTCACCTAGGAGCTCACCGAGTAGCTTGATTTAAGCTCACTTGGGAACTCATCAAGTAGCTCACATGAAAACTCTCTTGGGAGCTTGCTTATAAACTCACCTTACTAGCTCACCTTGAGCTCACTAAGGAGCTCACCTTATAACCTCACCTTGATCTCTTCTGGTAGCTCACCTTGGAGTTTGTCAAGTAGCTCACCAAGTAGCTTGCTTGGGAGCTCACCTAACAGCTCATCAAGCATCTCACTGAGTAGGTTGACTTGAGCTCACTTGTGAGCTCTCTGAGCAACTTGACAGGGACCTCTCCTGGGAGCTTTCCAAGTAGCTCACTTAGGAGCTTTCCTAGTAGCTTGTTTGGGAGCTCACTAAACACATTGCTAAGTAGCTAGCATGGGAGATCTTCTGAGAGCTCACCGATCAGCTTGAGTTGAGCTCACCTAAGAGTTTTTCGAGTAACTCACCTAGGAACTTACCCGGGAACTTACTCCGAACTCACCTTGCTAACTCACATTGAGCTCACCTTGCCAACTCACGTTGATCTCACCTTACCAACTTACCTTGATCTCATCTAGTAGCTCACATGTAAGCTCACCTCAAAGATTGCCAACAAGCTCACCTTTGAGTTCACCTGGGAGCTAATTGAGCAACTCACCTAGGAGCTTAGCCGGGAGCTCCGCAAACAACTTACCTAGGAGCTCGTCAAGCATCTCAACTTGAGCTTACCCAAATACTCACCTAGGATCTTACACGATAGCTTACCTTATCAGCTCACCTTGAGTTTACCCAGAGCTCACCGAGCAGCTCGACTTGAGCTCACTTGGGAGCTTGTCAAGAAACTTGCCCAAAAACTTACATGGGAGATCACCTGACACACTCACCTAGAAACTCGAAAGGGAGCTTGCCTATCTGATTGCCTTACTAGCTTACCTTGAGCTCATTCAGGGATATCACCTTACGAACTCACCTTGAGCTCATCTAGTAGCTCACCTTAGAGTTCATCAAGTATCTCACCAAGTAACTCACTTGGGAGATCACCTAACACTCACTTGGGAGATCACCGAGTAGGTTAACTTGATCTCACCTATGAGCTTGCTCAGCAACTCTTCGTGGGACCTCACCAGGACCTCTATAAGTAGCTTAGTTGGGATCTTGCCTAGCAGCTCACCAGGAAGCTCACCAAGTATCCCACCCGAGAGCTCTTACTGGGAGCTCACCAATTAGCTTCGAGATGAGCTCACCCAGAGCGCGTCATGTAACTCACCCGTGAGCTCACCTAACATCTCACCTTTTCACCTCACCTTGAGCTCACCTTGCCAACTCACCTTGAGCTTGACTTTCTAACTCACCTTGAGTTCACCTTTCCAACTTGACTTGAGCTCAACCGGTAGCTCGTATGTAAGCTCACCTTAGAGATTTCGACAAGCTCACCTTTGAACTCGATGGGAGCTCACTAACCAACTCACCTAGGAGCTCAAATGGGAGCTCAATAAGTAGTTCACCCATGTGCTTGTTGAGCATCTTGATTTGAGCTTACTCATAAACTCGCTTGGGAGCTCGCATGATAACTCACCTTCTTAGCTCACCTTAGACTTACCCAAGAGCTCACCGAGTAGCTTGAGTTGAGCTCACCCGGGAGATCATCAACCAACTAACATGAAAACTAACATGGGAGCTCGCCTGACAGCTCACCTTGCCAACTTACATGGGAGGTAACCTATCATCTCACCTTGCCATCTCACCTTGAGATCACTGAGGGTCTCACCTTACTAACTTGCTTTAATCTCATCTCGGTACCTCACCTCGAGATTTTTTTGAGTATCTCACCAAGTAGCTCATCCGGGAGCTCACCTAACAGCTCACCTGGTAGCTCACCTAATAGCTCACTTGGGTGTTCACTGAGTAGCTCACCAAGTACATTGAATTGAGCTCACTTGTGAGTTTTCCGAGTAGCTCACCAGGGACCTCACCGAGAGTTGTTCTAGGAGCTCACCGATCAGCTCAAGTTGAGCTCACCTGGTAGCTCATCGATTAACTCACCTGTGAACTCACCTAGGAGCTCATCTGAAAGCTCACCTTGCCAACTCACCTTGAACTCACCTTGCCAACTCACCTTGACATCACCTTGCCAACTCACCTTGAGCTCATTTGGTAGCTCACATATAATCTCACCTTAGAGATTACCGATAAGCATGCTTTTGGGCTCACTCTGGGAGCTCACTTAGGAGCTTAGCTGGGAGCTCCACAAGTAGCTAGCCTAGGAACTCATCAAGAATATCAACTTGATCTTTCCCGAAAACACACCTAAGAGCTCACCTTGCTAGCTCACCTTGAGCTCGTCACAGAGCTCACTAAGCGCCTTGTCAAGAAGCTCACCAGAAAAAACTCATATGGGAGCTCACTTGACAGCTCACTTGGAAACTCCCATGGGAGCTCACCTTGCCAACTCATCTTGATTTCGTCTAGTAGCTCACCTCGGAGTTCATTGAGTAGCTCACCAAGTAGCTTCCCTAGGAGCTCACCTAACAGTTCACCTGGGAGCTCACCGACTAGCTCAATGAGTAGGTTTACTTGATCTCACTTGTGAGCTCACTGAGTAGCTCAGCTTTGAGCTCACCAAGTAGCTCACCTAGGAACTCACCAAATATCCCACCAAATAGCTCACCTGGGAGATTTTCTAGGAGCTTGTTGATCAATTCAAGTTGTTTTCGCTCATGAGCTCGTCAAGTAACTCACCTCAGAACTCACCTAGGAACTCACCTTACCAACTCACCTTGAGCTTTCCTTGCCTACTCACCTTGAGCTCACCTTACAAACTCGCCTTGAGCTTGCCTTGCCAAATCACCTTGAGTTGGCCTTGCCAACTCACCTTGAGCTCATCTGGTAGCTCGCATGTAAGCTCACCTTAGAGATTTTTGATAAGCTCACCTATGAGCTCACATGGGAGCTTACCAAGTAGCTCACCTAGAAAATCGATTGGGAGCTTTGCAAGTAGCTCATCTAGGACATCATCCAAGAGCTGGACTTGAGATTTCCTAGAAAATTTCTGGGAGCTCACTGACAACTCACCTTTCCAAGTCACCTTCAGCTCACCTAGGAGCTCACTGAGTAGTTCACTTAAAAATCACATGGGAGCTTGCCTCGACAGCTCGCCTTACCAACTCTCATGGGAGCTTGCCTATCAACTCTCATTTATAACTCGCCTTGAGCTCACTAAGGATATCACCTTACCAACTCACCTCGAGTTCATCAAGTAGCTTGCTAAGTAGATCACCCGGGAGCACACACGGGAACTCACCAACAAACTCAATGAGTAGGTTGACTTAAGCTCGCTTGTGAGCTTGCCGAGTAGCTCATCAGGGACCTCGTATGGGAGCTCACCTAGTAGCTCACACGGGAGCTCACCAAATAGGTCACCAAGTAGCTCACCTGGGAGCTCTTCTTGGAGCTCACCAATCAGCTTGAGTTGATCTAACTCGGGAGCTCGTCAAGTAACTCACCTGGAACTCACCTAACATCTTGCCATGCTAACTCACCTTGAGCTCACCTTACCAACTTTCGTTGAGCTCATCTAGTAGCTCACAAATAAGGTCACTTCAGATATTTATGATAAGGTCACCTTTAATCTCACTTGGGAGTTCACCGAGTAGCTCACCTAGGAGCTCGGTTGGGAGCTTGGTAAGTAGCTTGTCCAGAGCTTGACAAGTAGCTTGACTTCAGCTTTCTTGAAACCTCACCTAGGATCTCACATGACAACTCACCTTGCTAGCTCGCCTTGAGCTCCCACAAGAGCTCACCGAGTAGCTCTACTTGAGCTCACCCGGGATTTCAACAAGCGGCTCACCCAAAACTCACATGGGAGCTCACCTATCAGGCTAACCTATCACTCACCTTGAGCTTGCTTTGAGGAGATAACCTTACAACCTCACCTTGAGCTCATGTGGTAGCTCACCTTAGAGTTCATCAAGTAGCTTGCCAAGTAGCTCACCAGGGAGCTCACCTAATAGCTCACCTGGGAGCTCACCGAGTAGGTTGACTTGAGCTCACTTGTGAGCTTTCCGAGCAGCTCGCAGGGGACCTCACCTAGGAGCTCACTAAGTAGCTTGCTTGGGAGTACACCTAGTGGCTCACCTAGGAGCTAGCCAAATAGCTCATGAAGTAGCTTGCATGGGAGCTCTTCTCGGGAGCTCACAAATCATCTTGAGTTGAGCTCACCCGGGAGCTCTTTGAATAACTCACCGAGAATTTTCCTAGGAGCTTGCTTGATAGCTCACCTTTCCAACTCGACTTGAGCTCATGTTGCCAACTCAATTTGAGCTCATCTGGTAGCTCGCATGTAAGATCACCTTAAATATTACTATAAGCTTGATTTTGAGCTTTCTGGGAGATCACCGAGAAGCTCAAAGAGGAGCTTAGCTGGGAGCTCGACAAGTAGCTCACCTAGGAGCTCATCGAGTAGCTCAACTTGAGCTTTCCTGAAAACTCACTGGGAGCTCACCTAATAGCTCTCCTTTCCAAATCACCTTAAGCTCACCCGGGAGCTCGCCAAGCATCTTGACTTGAGATTTCCTAGAGCTCATCAAGTAGCTCACCTAAAAACTCACATGGGAGCTCACCTGATATCTCACCTTGCTAACTCACATGAGAGCTCACCTATCAACTTGCCTTGCCAACTCACCTTGAGCTCACTGAGGAGCTCACCTTAGCACCTCACCTTGAGCTCGTTTGAAAGCTTGCCTCCGAGTTCATCAAGCGGGTCGCCAAGTAGATCATATGGGAACTCACCTAATAGCTCGCTAAGTAGGTTGACTTGAGCTCACTTGTGAGCTCACCGAGTAGCTCGCCAAGGACCTCACCTAAGAGTTCGCCAAGTAGCTCACTTGGGAGCTCACCTAGTAGGTCACCTGGGAGCTCACCAAATAGCTCACCCGGGAGCTCTTCTAGGAGCTTGCTGATAAGCTCGAGTTGAGCTCACCCTAGAGCTCATCGAGTAACTTAGCTAGAACTTTCCTAAGAGCTCACCTTATAGCTCACCTTGCCAACTAACATTGAACTCCCTTGAGTTCATCTAGTAGCTCACATGTAAACTCACTTCAATATTACTCGACAAAATCACCTTTGAGCTCACCTAGGAGCTCACTTAATAGCTCACCTAGCAGCTCGGCTAGGAGCTCGGAAAGCAACTCACATAGGAGATCGGTGAGCGGCTTGACTTGAGATTTCCTAAGAACTCACCTAGGATCTCGCCTAACAGCTCACCATGCTAGCCTGCCTTGAGCTTGCCTAGGAGCTCACCGAGCAGCTTGACTTGAGCTCACATGGGAGCTCATCGGGTAACTCACCCAAAAACTCACTTGGGAGCTCACCTCGACACTTGCCCGAAACTCTTCGCATGGTAGCTCACCTATCGATCACCTTAATATCATTTTTCATCAAATGGATAGGGTTTTGTAACAAATTTGATCCTTGGAGCATATTCTTTGCTTGGGATACAAGGATCCAAGTTGGCATAGGGTATAAGTTGTAATTTTGAAGCATTTTAAAAGGCCTGTTGAGATTTTTGGAGAGAGAAAGAAGAATTTTCAGGAGGAAAACTTGAAGTAATCCATTTCTTTTGGAGAAACTATCTGAGAGCCATTTTTAATTCCTTCTTGCATCAAATGTTCATCATGGTGAGTTGGTTTCAGCTATAAAGGCATCAAAAAGCTTTGAGATTGTCTTAATAACATTCCCTTGCTGATCACCTCGATTTGAGCTCACCAGGGAGCTCATTAAGTAACTCACCTAGGAACTCACCTCGGAGCTCACCGACACCTCACCTTGCAAACTTGGCTTAAGCTCCCTTTCCAACTAAGCTTGAGCTCCCCTTGTCAACTTTCCTTGAGCTCATCTCGGTACCTCACATGTAAGCTCACCTCAAAGATTTATGATAAGGTCACCTTTGAGCTCACTCGGGAGCTTGGCACATAGCTCACTGATAACTCACCTTACCAGCCTCACCTTGAGCTCACCCACAAGCTCACCGAGTAGCTCAACTTGAGCTCACCCGGAGCTCGTCAAGCAGCTCACTTGAATATTCACATGGGAGCTCACCGATAGCTTGCCCGAGAAAAACACATGAGAGCTTACATATCAGCTTACCTTGCCAACTCAGCTTTAGCTCACTCACTTAGTATCTCACTTACTAACTCACCTTGAGCTCATCTCGGTAGCTCACCTTAGAGTTCGTCGAGAAACTCACTAAGTAGCTCACCTAACGACTTGCTAGAGAGCTCACCAAGTAGATCGCCAAGTAGATTGACTTGAGCTCACTTGGTAGCTATCCTAGTAGCACACCTGGGAGCTCGCTGAAAAACTTTCCAAAGCGCTCACCTAGGAGCTCTTCTAGTAGCTCACAAATTAGCTCGAGTAGAGCTCACCCAGGATCCCATCAAGTAACTCACCTTGGAACTCACCTGGGAGCATGACTTGCCAACTCACCTTAAGCTCATCTGGTAGCTCGCATGTAATCTCACATCAGAGATTACCGATAAGTTCACCTTTGAGCTCGCTTGGGAGCTCTCTGAGTAGCTCACCTAGGATTTTGGCTAGGAGCTCAGCAAGTAGCTCACCCAAGAGCTCGTCAAACAACTTGACTTGCGCTTTCCTAAAAACTTACCTGGGAGCCTTCCTTACTAGCTCACCTTGAGCTCGCCCAAGATCTTGCCAAGTAACTCGACTTGAGCTCACCTGGGAGCTCGTAAAATAGCTCACCTAAAAATTTACATGGGAGCTCTTCGACATCTCACCTCACCAACTTGCATGAGAACTCACCTATCGGGTCACCTTGCCAGCTCACCTTGAGCTCGTTTAGGAGCTCACCTTGCCAACTCACCTTGACCTCATCTGGTAGCTCACCTTGGATTTCATTAAGCAACTCATGAAGTATCTTTCCTGGGATCTCACCTAACAACTCACTTGGGAGCTCACCTAATAGCTCACCCGGAAGCTTGCCTAATAGGTCTCCTAGGAGCTCGCCGAGTAGGTTGACTTGAGCTCACTTGTGAGCTCACCGAGGAACTTTCTGGGAGCTTTACAAGAACCTTGCTTAATATCTCACCTAGCAGCTTACCTGCAGTTATCTGAATAAGTCACCAAGTAGCTCACCTGGGATCTCTTTTGGGAGCTCATTGATCAGCTTGAGTTGAGCTCACCTAAGAGCTCATCAAGTAACTCACCTAGGAACTCATCTAGGAGCTCACATGACAGCTCACCTTGAGCTTACCTTGCCAACTCACCTTGATCTCATCTTGCAAACTCACCTTGAGCTCATCTAGTAGCTCACATGTAATCTCACCTTAGATTACTGACAAGCTCACCTTTGAGCTCAACTGGGAGGTCACTGAGTAGCTCACTGACTTGTGCTTGCTTGAAAACTCACCTACGAGCTCACATGAAAGCTACCCTTTCTATTTCTCCTTCACTCACCTAGATATTACTGATAAAATCAAATTTAGCTCACCTAGAATCTTGTCAAGTAGCTCACTCGATCGATTCAAGTTGAGCTCGCCCAGAGCTCATCGAGTAACTCACTAGGCACTCACCGATAGCTTGCTTTACAAACTTTCCTTGATCTAGCCTTGCCAACTCACCTTAAGCTCATCTCGTAGGTCATATGTAAGCTCACCTTAGATATTTCTAATAATCTCTCCTTTGAGATTGTATGGGTACTCACCGACAAACTCACCTTGAGCTCGATAAGTAGCTCTCGACTAGGTGCTCATCGAGTAGCTTGACTTTAGCTTACCCATAAACTCACCCGAGAGCTCACTCGACAACTTGCCTTACTAGCTCACCTTGAACTCACCCAAGAACTCTCTAGTAGCTTGACTTGAGCTTGCCTAAAAAATCACATGGGAGCTCACTTCATAGCTCACCTTTCTAACTCGCATGGGAGCTTGCCTTTTCATCTCACCTTGAGCTCGCTAAGTAGCTCACATTACCAACTCACCTTGAGCTTGTCAAGTAGCTCACCTCGGAGGTCATTGAGTAGCTCACCAAGTAGTTCACCTAGGAGCTAACCCAATAGCTCGACTAGGAGCTCACCGACTAGCTCGGCCGAGTAGGTTGACTTGAGGTTGCTTATGAGCTCTCCAAACAGCTCACCGAGAACCTTGCCTAGGAGCTCACCAAGTAGCTCAATTGGGAGCTCACCTACTAGCTCACCTAGGAGCTCTTCTGGGAGCTCGCCGATTAGCTCAAGTTGAGCTCACCCGAGAGCTCATCAAGTAACTCACCTAGGAACTCACTTGGGAGCTCATCTGATAGCTCACCTTGCCAACTCACCTTGATCTCACCTTTCTAACTCACCTTGAGCTCATCTAGTAGCTTACATGTAAGCTCACCTCAGAGATTGCTGACAATGTCACCTTTGAGCTCACCTAAGAGCTCACTGAGCAACTAATCTAAGAGCTCAGTTGGGAGCTCCATAAGTAGCTAGCCCATGAGCTCGTCAAGTAGCTTAACTTGATCTTGCCTAAAATATTCTTGGTAGCTCACCTAATAGCTATCTTTGCCAACTCACCTTGAGCTCACATAGGAGCTTGCCTATCAGCTCAACTTGAGTGCACCCATGAGCTCGTTAAGCGCTCACTCAAAATCTCAAATGGGAGCTCACCTGATTGCTTGCCCTAAAAATTGAATGGAAGGTTTCCTATCAGCCTTCCTTGCAAACCAACCTTGAGCTTGCTGAGGAGCTCACCTTACCAAATCACCTTGAGCTCATCTGGTAGCTCACGTCTGAGTTAGTCGAGTAGCTCGCCAAGTAGCTTTCCTAAGAGCTAGCCTAACAGCTCACCCAGGAGCTCACTGAGTAGCTTCCTGAGTAGGTTTACTTGAGCTCACTGAGTAGCTCACTAGGGACCACACCTGTGAGCTCGATAAGTAGCTATTCTAGGAGCTCAGTGATCATCTCGAGTTGAGCTCACCCAAGAGCTCGTCAAATAACTCACCTTGGAACTCGACTAGGAGTTCACCTCACAGCTCATCTTGCTAACTCACCTTGATCTTCTCTAGTAGCTCACCTTAGATTTCATCAAGAAATTCACCAAGTAACTCACCTAACACCTCACCTTGCCAACTCACCTTGATCTCGTCTGGTAGCTCACCTCAAAACTCATCAAGTAGCTCACCAAGTAGCTCACATGTGAGCTCACCTAACAGCTCACCTGGAAGCTCACTGAGTAGATCATCAAGTAGGTTGACCTGATCTCACTTGTGATCTTGCTTGTGAGCTTATCAAGTAGGTCGCTAGGGATCTTGCTTAGGAGATCACCAAGTAGCATGCTTGGGAGCTCACCTAGTAGCTCACCTAGGAGCTCGTCGAATAGCTCACCAAGTAGTTCACCTGGGAGATCTTCTGGGAGCTCACTAATTAGCTCAAGTTGAGCTCACTAAGGAGCTCATCGAGAAATTCACCTGGGAACTAACCTGGGAGCTTTCCTTGCCAACTCAGTTTGAGATCATCTATTAGCTCACATGTAAGCTCAACTCAGAGATTTCTGACAAGCTCACTTTTGAACTCATTTGGGAGCCTAATGAGAAACTCACCTAGGATCTTAGATGGGAACTCAACAATCAGCTCGTCCAAGAGCTCATCAAGCAGCTTGACTTGAGCTTTCCCAAAAATTTCCTAACACTCACCTTGAGCTCACCCAGAACTCACCGAGAAATTCACCTAGGAACTTGCACATGGGAGCTCACCAAAGCTCACCTTGCTAACTCACATGGGAGCTTTCCCCCAGCTCACTAAGGAGCTCACCTTGCCAACTCACCTTGATCTTGTCTAGTAGCTCCCCTCATTGTTCATTAAGTAGCTCACCATGTAGCTCACCCGGGAGCTTACCTAAAATCTCTTCTTCGGGAGCTTGCCTAACGGTTGTCCTAGGAGCTCACCAAGCAGCTCACGAGTAGGTTTACTTGAGCTCACTTTTGACCTCTTCAAGGACCTCATTCGGGAGCTCACCTAGTAGCTCACCTAGGAGCTCACCTAGTAGCTCACCAAACAACTCACTAAGTAGCTCACCTGGGAGTTCTTCTTGGAGCTCCCCAATCAGCTTGAGTTGAGCTCACCCAGGATCTCGTCGAGTAACTCACCTAGGAACTCACCTGGGAGCTTACCTGATAGATCACCTTGCCAACTCACCTTGAGCTTGCCTTGCTAACTCACCTTGAGCTCACCTTGCCAACTCATCTTGGGTTCATCTGGTAGCTCACATGTAAGCTCACCCTGGATATTTCCAAAAGGTCACTTTTGAGCTCACTTGGGAGCTCACCAAGAAACTAACCTAGGAGCTTGGCTGGGAGCTTGGCAAGAAACTCGCTCA
The DNA here is from genome assembly GCA_018340775.1 of Taxus wallichiana var. yunnanensis. Taxonomy (NCBI): domain Eukaryota; kingdom Viridiplantae; phylum Streptophyta; class Pinopsida; order Cupressales; family Taxaceae; genus Taxus; species Taxus wallichiana. The sequence continues at coordinate 562,351,943 of CM031243.1, read as the reverse complement.
GGAGCTCGTTGAGTAGCCTGACTTGAGATTTCCTATAAAATCACCTGGGAGGTCCCCGATCAGCTTGGGTTGAGCTCACCCGGGAGCTTATCATGTAACTCACCTAGGAACTCATGAGAGAGCTTGCATGATAGCCCACCTTGCCAAGTCACCTTGACCTTTACCTTGCCAACTCACCTTGAGATCCCCTTACCAACTCACCTTGAGCTCATCTGGTAGCTCACATATAAGCTCACCTAAGAGATTACTAACAAGCTCACCTTTGAGCTCACTTGGGAGCTCACCAAGTAGCTAACCTAGGAGCTCAAATGGGAGCTCAAAATAGCTCGCTTAGGTGCTTTTTAATAGCTTGACTTGATCTTTCCCGTAAACTAGCATGGGAGCTCACAAAATAACTTGAATTGAGATTGCCTAGGAGCTCATGAAGAAGCTCACTGATAACTCACATGGGAACTTGCCTTACAACTCACCCGAAACTCACATGGGATCTCACGTATCAACTTTCCCATAAACTCACATATTAGCTCACCTCGTAGATCATCGAGTAACTTGCCAAGTAGCTCATCGAGAAGCTCAACTAGTACATTGACTTGATCTCACTTGTGAGCTCGCTTGTGAGCTTGCCAAGTATCTAGCTTGGGAGCTTGCCAAGAAGCTTACCTGGGAGCTTGCCAAACAACTTGCCAAGTAGCTTGCCTTGGAGATCTTCTACAACCTCACTGATTATCTTGAGTTGAGGTCTCCAGGGAGCTTGTCGAGTAACTTACCTGAAAACTCATCTGATAGCTTTCCTTGATAACTCACCTTGAGCTCATCTCGTATCGACATGTAAGCTCACCTCGGTGATTACTAACAAGCTCACCTTTAAGCTAACATGGGAGTTCACCAAGTATCTCACCGAGCAATTCACCTACCGGCTCACCTGGGAGTTCAAAAGTAGCTCACCTAGAAGCTCGTCGAGTAGCTCGACTTGAGCTTTCCTAGAAACTCAATTAGAAGCTCACCCGATAGCTCTCCTTGACAACTCACCTTGAGCTCTCCAAGTAGCTTGACTTGAACTCACCTAGGAGCTAGTCAAGCAACTCACCAAAAATCAAATGGGAGCTCACCGATAGCTCACCCAAAACTCACACAGGAGCTCACCTATTCGGTTGAATTTCTAGCTCACCTTAAGCTCGTTGACGAGCTCAACTTGTAAACTCACCTTGACCTCGTCTTGTAGCTCACCTAGGATTTTTTTGAGAAACTCACCAATTAGCTCAGCTAGGAGGTTACCTAATGGCTCACCCGGGAGCTCCTTAACACTCACTTGCAGGCTCCCCTAACATTTCACCTAGGAGCTCACCAATTAGCTTCATGAGTAGGTTGACTTGAGCTAGCTTGTGAGCTCACCAAGCAACTTACCAAGTAGCTCACCTAGGAGCTCTTCTGTGAGCTCACCGATCAGCTCAAGTTGAGCTCACCTAGGAGCTCATCAAGTAACTCACCTGGGAACTCACTTGGGAGCTTACCTAATAGCTCACCTTGCCACCTCACCTTGAGCTCACCTTGCCAACTTTCCTTGTGCTCATCTAGTAGCTCACATGTAAGCTCACCTAAGAGATTGCCAACAAGCTCACCTTTGAGCTTTCCTAGGAGCTCACCGTGTAGCTCACCTAGGAGCTCAGGTGGGATTTCAGCAAGCAGGTCACCCAGGAGCTCATCAAGTAGCTCGACATGAGCTTGCTCGAAACTCACTTGCGAGTTTTCCTAACATATCACCTTGCTAGCTCACCTTAAGCTCACCAAGGAGCTCACTGAGTAGCTCAAATTTAGCTCACCCAAAAGCTCATCAAGAATCTCACCTAAAAACTTGCACGGGAGCTCACCTAACAGTTCACCCAGAAACTCACATGGGAGCTTACCTATCGGCTTACCTTGAGCTCACCGAGGATCACACCTTGCTAATTCACCTTGAGCTCATCTCGGTAGCTCACCTCATAATTCATTGAGTAGATTACCAAGTATCTCACCTAACAACTCACCTAGGAGCACACCAAGAAGCTCACCGAGTAGGTTGACAAGAGCTCACTTGTGACCTCACCGAGTAGCTCACTTTGGGACCTTACTTGGGCTTACCAAGTATCTCACTTCGGATATCACGTATCAGCTCACCTAAGAGCTCACCAAATATCTCACCATGTAGCTCACTCCGGGAGCTTTCCAATCAGCTCGAGTTGAGCTTTCTCGGGGCTCGTCGAGTAACTTTCTTGGGAACTTGTCTAGGAGCTCACCTGACAGCTCACCTTTCACACTTACCTTGAGCTCACCTTGCCAACTCACCTTGATCTCACCTTGTCAACTCACCTTAAGCTCACCTCAGAGATTTCTAATAAGCTCACCTTTGAGCTTTCCTCGGAGCTCACGAAGAAGCTCACCTAGGAGCCTAGTTGGGATCTCGATAAGCAGCTCACCCAAGAGCTCATGGAGCAGCTTGACTTGAGATTACTCTAAACTCACCTGGGATCTCTTACCTTGCCAACTCATCTTCGATCATCCGGTAGCTTACATGTAATCTCACCTCAAATATACAAGCTTACCTTTGAGCTCTCCGGGAGCCGACCGAGAAGCTCACCTAGGAGATCAACTGGGAGCTCGGTGGCAGCTCACTCGGAGCTTGTCTAGTAGCTCGACTTGAGCTTCCTCGAAAACTCACCTCGGATCTCACTTAATGGTCACCTTGTCAACTTACCTTGAGCTCACCCAAGAGCTCACCAAGTAGCTCAACTTTGAGCTTACGGGGAGCTTCTCAAGCAGCTCACCTAAAAACTCACATGGGAACTCACCTAATAGCTTACCTTTCTAACTCGTATGGTAGTTCACCTATCAACTAACATTGCCAAATTGCCTTGAACTTGCTAAGGAGCACACCTTGCCAACTCACCTTAAGCTCATCTAGAAGCTCAACTAAAATTTCATCAAGTAACTCACCAAGTAGCTCACTCCGGGATCTCACCTAAAAACTTTCCAGGGAGAGCTCACGGAGTAGGTTCACTTGAGCTCACTTGTGAGCTTTCCGAGTAGCTCGCTAGGGACCTTACCTATGAGATCACCAAGTAGCTCACCTAGGATATCTTCTTGAACTCACCGATCAGCTCAAATTGAGCTCACCCGGGAGCTCATCGATGAAGATGTAGATGGATGAGGAAGCCATGTAGATAAGGCGGGCGCACACAAGCAATTCGCACAATAGATCCGAATAACTTTGTAAAACACCGATGCTTGCTTGAGAGAAAAAGACCACGTTAAAAGATATTTTAGTGGGTTGCCGAGAAGCGGGTCAGAGCGATAAGCTTCCTCGGCGGATGTCGATCCACGTTTTCAATAAAGAAAGGAAGCATACATGATAAAGATGTAAATAAAGACTAGATTTTCGATTGCGGTAATAAAGCGAGAATCTAAGCAGCGAGACGAGCGATGCTGAAAAGCGAGGAACTATGAAATAAAAGCTGGTTTGTGTTACTGTATCCTTTTACCTATCTGCGAGAAAAATCGGCGTCGCTTTTTTTAAATCGGCGTCGATTAATCTTGAGTCGGCGTCGTCGATTGGGCTGATCGGCGTCGGCCCAGGTTGAATCGGCGTCGGCCCGAAGCGGTCGATCGATCGATCGGGGCTGTGCGATAAGATTCGGGAATTAGAAGGAATGTGTCTGTTGGATGAGCGAAGTTGGCGAGACAACTGGAGCAGAGTCACCGGATGATAGATGGTGGTGCGATGCTTGATATGCGAGGGAGCGAGTAGCGGTGCTCCTCTCGAGGATTGATTCGGACGAGATCTGCCCTAATTTGATACACTTGATCTTTGAAGATCTCTCGGGGCCCATCTCTCTCTCTCTCTGTTCGTGTGCAAGTGCTCCTTTTTTCGCTTGTTCGCTTTTTCTCTTGCTCCGATCTCTTTGGTTCGATTTTCCGCGCTTAGGCGAGTTACGGACTTGCTTTTATAATCGGCGCCGCTCTAGAAAATCGGCGCCCGACCATATGGGTCGGCGCCGATCGCGGAGAAAGACTCAGAGATGGCTAAAAATGATCGATTCGAGAAAAATAAGACTCATCCAGACTACGGGAAAATATCCACTTAGGGAAGATTAAAAATAGATGTGATACATGGGTAGAATAAATTTGGGGTGGATAAGTGATTAAGATGCATGGGAAGAAGCGTAATTAAATATTTAATACTTAATTACTCATGGGTAAGATGTGATGGGATGAATTAAATTTAGAGTAGGTGATTAAATCACAAATTGGAAAACTATCCCAAGGGGATAGTTGGTGATGTAAACGTGCCCTAGGTTACCTAGGCAAGTAAATGGGTAAGAGGGACACTAAATTGAGTAACCAATTTTAGGTGTCTACATTTTGCCCCTTTTTGTCAAGTAACTTGCGATAAGCAGGTTATGAGACAAAAAAACATGGAGAAGGAAGAAGAGAAGAATTTGTGGTGATGTGATCCCCCTCAAACTAGGGATGGGATGGATGATAGAGCAGAGCGATCCCGAGTTTGAAAGAGGTAGATAAAAAATGCGGGATGCCCCGGTCGGATAGGCTGGAGTAGAGCCATCATTGAGGACGCATAAAAATAAACACAAGGGCGGCACCTAAGGAACTCACATTGGTAGGGAAAACTAGCGGTCTCCTCATGAGGCAGCGTTAGTGCCTACTGAGACCCATGAGTGTAAGGAGAAGCTGCAAAATAGCCAACATCTAAAGAGAGACACATTGGTAGGGACAACTAGGCGGTCTATAAGTCGGCGCGTTAGTGCTACTGAGACCCGCGTAACTCTAAGCGGCTAAACAAAAAGCGAGTGCTCCACGCGAAAGGAACAAACTCGAAATAGATGATGATATCGAAAATATGTGCGAAAGACAACATGTAGCGCACAATAATGATCGAATAGACCAGCCAAGCATCAACACTATGGCAAAGAGATTAGCGAGATGGAAGCAAAGCGGCGTGGAGAAGCGATACCGCAATCCACGGGCAAAAATGAGTATAAATCGATAGGCGATAGATGATGATATAGACATGGCAGATGATAGATGATGAATAGACGTGATTGGATAGATATAGGTGATGATTGGATAGAAATAGATGATTAGATAGATTGAAATGTGGATAAAATAGATGTGATTGGATAGATATAAATTGTGATGTGGATAGAATTTTGATTGATATGATAAAATAGATTTGATGATAGATAGATGAATGTAGATGCAGATGATGATGATGATGATAGATGGATAGATGTGATTGATGATAGATATAGATGATAGATAAAATAGATGTGATTGGATAGATATAGATTAGATGATGATAGATAGATGTGATTAGATAGATTGATATGTGGATAGAATAGATGTGATTGGATAGATATAGATGATAGATGATAGATGGATGTGATTAGATAGATTGAAATGTGGATAGAATAGATGTGATTGGATAGATATAGATTGATATAGATGATAGATGGATGTGGTTAGATAGATTGATTTAATTTTGATAGATGATGGGAAGTATCTTGGATGGACATAGCTTTTAAATATTTTGATGGATAGATAGATAGATCGTTTGATGTATAGATGGATGTAATTTTAATGAGAAATGAATAAAGATAGATGTTTTGATAGATAAGAGGAATGTTGATAGAAGATAGATTTTGATTGAATTAACATGTGAAATGTCAATTCAACGGGATGCAAACAAAGAAATGGAGAATGCTTATTGTAAGAGCAAAAGATGAAAGCGAAATAATAACCGTGACTTAGAAGAAGACACTCGGAAAAGAAGGAAATGATAAGTCGGACTTCCAACCGACCATAGAGAAGATCCAGATAAGAAACCGAAAGACCAAGCATACTGAGGCCCTATATAAGATTAAAATAAACTGACACTAACTAGTCATGACCGGATCTAGGATAGAAATGGAAAGAAAAGAAAGTAAGTATCTTGTCGGAACCTACAAGGACCAGAATACATGTCCATGATAGGAAAATAGGATTCTCCATATGATCGACAAAAGGTCTAAAATCTCGGCTTCATGATTTGGACGAGAAAAGCAAAGCCCGATCAATGTGGGAAGTTTGCTTGATATGAAAAAAGCCGATCGATGCGGGAAGTCTTTCGGTGATCTTAACAAGTGTATAAAGCGGCTTTGGAAGGCTGATTGATTACAAGAAGCCTTGAATATTTCTTTGAGAAACAGCCGTCCTTGAGGAGCGATGCACGTATTTTGAAATTTGTATGATAGCCATCCTTCGAGGTATGGTCTATTTGCTTTTTGATTCACTTGACAATGTATGGATAGCTGTCCTTGAGGATCGATCTATCTTTTTGGATAACATCTTTTTTTTTTTTTTTTTTTTTTTGAAACTCTTTGGAAGAAGGCGAGTTTAGACCTAGATAGATCGAGATGAAGGGGAGAGAACATGGAAGAACATGTACTCATGCCCAAGCGAATCCGATTAAGATAAGTACTTGGGACAGATGAAGTGGTGATTAAGGTATTCCTACCACCATGAGGAGGAACATATCCAAAAGCGTCACGATAGTAGAGCCGCGATACTCATATTTAAGGTAAACGAGGCAATAGGCGGAGAACCACACAATTTCAAATCACCACGAAAGTAGATGGTGGTTATTAGGACGGATGGAAGATCGAGTTGCGACTAGATTTGTGTAAGAGAGATTTTAACAATAGAAGGGCCGTAAATGCAAGGCATTAAGAGGTTACCTTGAGGATACCATCCATGGAAGACAAGCGATAAGCCCAGACCCATATTTATGAGTGATAATGTAGGGACCCATCGATTGGGAGCAAACTTACCACGTTGACTCCTTTCGAGTGTAGTGACATTTTGATTTTCCTTAAGAACAAGGTCACCAATTTTGAAGTCACGGTGTTGCACATGCTTGTTGTAAGCACGCTTGACACGCTCGAGATAGACTTGATGATGCTCAAGAGCGTTGAGGCGCCGCTCATCTAATAATTCAAGTTGAGCTAGGCGATTTTGACGATAATCCTCATCAGAGACAAATTCTCTGAGAGAAACACGGAGAGATGGGATTTGGACCTCCAAAGGAAGGACGGCCTCAGACCCATAGACGAGAGAGAAGGGAGTAGCACCAGTAGGAGTACGAATGCTAGTCCGATAAGCCCAGAGAGCGAAAGGGATATGTAGATGCCAATCCCTACCCGGCTCGACTAGTTACCTTTGCTGCGAGGATATTACGCGAGTTTTATTGGAAGCTTCGGCACGACCATTAGCTTGAGGATAGTATGGAGAAGAAAAAGCGAGCTTGATTTTGAAAGCATTGCGAGAGATTTTGCAAATCGGCGTTCTTGAAGGATTTACCATTATACGTGATGAGCTTGTGTGGAGCATGCGCGACAAATGATGTGTTGATAGACAAAATCAACTATGGGTTTAGCCTTTGTTGAAGAAAGAGGATAGCTTCTACCCACTTAGTAAAGTACTCGGTGGCGATAATGATAGAATGATGGCCTGTGAAGAGCGGGATTGATGAGACCAATAAGATCAAGGCCCCATTGTGAAAAAGGCCACAAATCCGCGCGAGTTCTGCAAAGCGACTAGGGGCGTGCGTGAGATTGGAATATTCTTGACACTTGACGCATTTCTTAGTGTATTCACAACAATCTTGATTAAGAGAAGGCCAATAATATCCCAAGCGTAAGATGCGCTTAGCCACGCTAAACCACTAAAATGTCCACCACGATATCCGTCATGGACCTCTGAATAGCTTTAGATGATTCATGGGTTTTGAGGCATCGAAGCAAAATACCATCAAAGCGCGTTTGTAAAGAATCCCGCCTAGGATAGAATAGCGATTAGCGCGTTGGACAAAAGACCTTCTACCATTGGAAGTCGAGATCGGAGGAAGCACCGAATGAGATAGATAATCAACTATCTGTTGATACCACTCATCCTGAGTATGGGTTATGACAGCATTGATCGAAGTTAGCTGTTGAAGATAAGATGGTTGATCTAATCGTTGCACCGCCACATAAAGACGCGAGTCTTCAGTAAAAGGCGGGATAAGGGATCTTGAGGGCCATGGTATCCATGAAATCGATTTGCGATCGAGGAATGGATTGGATGGTGAACTTATCGAAAGATTGGAGTTGGGCAAGAACAATGTCGCGATATTTTTGAAGGATATCATTCTTGCATTGATAGACACCGTGACTGATTAACGATGAGTTGAGAATCACCAAAGATGTCAATCTGACGGCGCAAGAGATTAATGGCATTTTGAAGTCCTAAGACAAAGAGCTTCGTACTCAGCCATATTATTGGTGCACTCAAAGTTCAATTTGTGTGCGGCCCAGGATAAGCGTACCCCAGGAGGAATCATCACGAAACCCGCACCTCCCCCTTGCGGCATTTGGATCCATCGAAGAAGAGCTTTACTTTAAATGGAGATAGACCAAAATCGATTTGTTGAATAAATTCATCGGGGAATTGAGCAAGGGGTCTTGAGTGTCGGAAGAGGAGCACTAGCTAGTTGATCTGCAATAACGACCCTTGATAGCCTTTTGCGGGATAAATTCGAGGTCAAATTCATCATGAGCATAAGCCAGCGAGTGATGCGATCATTGTGATAAGGCTTTGCATGAATTGTCTTGAGGGATTGACATTTGTGACGATGTAAGTTTTGTGATTAAGAAGATAATGGCGAAGCTTAGAAGTTGCAAAAGAAGAAAGCGCAACATAGTTTTCAGCCCGAATGCGTGTCTCATACTCATGGAGGTGCGGCGATGTAATAGACAGCTTGTTCTTTACCACAAGTGTCCGTCTGAAATCATGGCTCCCGAGCATGGTCGGTCACAGAGATATAAAGATAGAAAGGCTCCCCCTCGCGTGGAGGTGTAAGCACGGGCGGAGAAAGAAGATAAGCTTTGAGATCATCAAAGGCCTTTTGGCAATGCTCATCCCATTTGAAATGAACATTCTTACGGAGAAGATGGTGAAAAGGTTGACAACGGTCCGACAATTGGGAGATAAAGCAGCCTTAGCGATTGAAGACGTCCTTGGAGACTGCGGAGTTGCTTTAAGTTAGACGGGGGAGGCATCTCAAGGATGGCTTTTATTTTTGCGGGGTCCACTTCAATACCCCTGATGGAAATGATAAACCCTAAAAGTTTACCAGTGAGGACGCCAAACACGCATTTAGATGGATTTAGAAGCGAAGACAAAAGCGGATAAGCCTCTCGAAAGAGAGTGCGAGGATGAAAAGATGCTCTGGCGGCGTTTGGATTTGCGAGGAGATCGTCAGCGTAATCCTCTGATTTTGTGTAAAAGATCATGGAAGATGTAGGTCATTGCTCGTTGATAAGTTGCTCGGCGTTCTTAAGACCGAAGGGCATGACACGATAGCAAAAGGTCCCCGAGGAGTTATGAAGGAAGTCTTATCTTTGGTCTTACAGTGCGATGAGGATTTGATTATATCGAGAGAAACCATCCATAAGAAAGCATTTCATGACCCTTGATTAAATCTACGAGTTGGTCGATATTAGGAAGAGGAAAATCATCCTTTGGGCGAGGCGATTAAGATCCGGAAGTCGGTACAAATTGAATCTTCCCGGTAGCCTTGAATTCTTGGTACTACATTGGACACCCATTGCGGATAATCGATGGGTTGGATGAAGTTAGCCGAGAGCAAGCGCTGTAATTCTTCTTTAACAAGAAGGGCTACTCTAGGGTGCATTTTACGTAATTTTTGCTTAGCTGGTTTGATGTTGGGAAGGGTAACGATATTGTGGACTACATATCGGGATCGAAATCTGGCATATCCTCGTATGACCAAGCAAAGGCTTGCGATGTTTGGAAAGAAAAGTAGTAAAGTCCCTAATTCTTGTGGATCGAGGGATTGGCGACCTTAATGATGCGAGGTCTTGAGAGTCCCTATATTAAGGTCGATAGTGGCCTCGTTGAGAAGGGTAGGCGTGTCGAAGGAATGGTTTTGGGAAGATATGAATCCTCTTTAGATAGGTGAGGGCAGTCGTCATCCGCCTGAGTGGATAGTGTTGATAGTAGGAGAGTCGTCTCCAACTATCTCGGGGAAGATTAATGGTATAGAAGCGGACCGATTGTTAGTCTCATAGACTAAAGGTCCCGAGGAAATGGTATTGATCAAAAAAAAAAAAAAAAAAGTTAGGTGGGATGGAAATGTCATCGTCCACATCAGTGATGCTTGGTTTGGTGGGGAAGATGGTTCTTGATAGGAAGAGGCTCATCAAGAATAGTGAGCGGTGGCTTTTGAAATGGGTTTAAATCCCAAACCAAACTTTTGGTGTGGCATGAGAGTAGGAATGGATTTGAGGTCATGTATACCTTGTTCATATTTTCCAGGCCAAAACCTTTCCACGCGCATCGATATAGATAAGTTTTTGCAAGCGTGGGATTACGTAGATAATCAAACCTGTTAGGTAAGGTTTGGCTCTAGGAGGAGAATCCGGACAATAATGAGGTGTATCAAGACCACCGTAGATGAAATTGAGTACATTGATTGGGCAAACCAATGGTAGCGATGCGGCCAGAGACACGATTGATATTCGGAGTTGCTTGTCGGGTCTACCATACTCATTAGGTTTGAGATGGGCATCGAAAGAAAAGAGAGGAAGCTCTCTAGTGAGAAACGCTGCAATGTCTCTTCAGTTTACGCAAATCTCGGTAGTTTGGTTGCGTATGGAAGAAGATGAAGCCCCATCTGGAGAAGATGCATTTTCTTTTAAAGGGCGAGACCTTGTGGTCATGTCGCATTGCGCGAAGAAAAAAAGGATCTCTGGATGGGTGTAGATTTTGCCCTCATATTGATATTTTAGGCATCGATGGAGGGTGGATGGGACCTGCATTGCGCGAACCCGGGGCGTCGAGGATCATGTTATAGTGGAATTTTCCTTGACAATATATAGAAGAGTTCATGGAGCGACTTTTTACCTACTCGGATGGGTAAGACCACGGTTCTAGAGTGATTGCTAGGCTGATCGTTAAATGATCGAAGGGCGAAAAGGCGGAGGTGACACCACATTCTTAGGTAACTTAAGTTGTTCGAATGTGTGGGAAGAGATGGCGTTGAGAGCAGCTCCACTATCGATCATAACACGTTTTAAGCGATGTTATTGACTTGGGCTGATGAAGAGAGAGCCTCCAAATCCTCGAAGAAAGATGAGGAATTTACTGAATCCTCAAAAGAAATGGCGGTCGATGGACCATTGATCCAACAACCCACTCGAAGAGTGGGGCTCATCGGAATTTCTTTGCGATGCGGCGCGGTTATCGATTAGAGCTGGCGATGTTGTGGAAGAGGATTGGATGAGGTCAAAAAGAGACATTTTGACCGGAGCTTGGGTGAGTTGCTTCATGCGACACTCTCCTCAGCGGATACGGGAACTTGAGTCAGAGTGCGGCACGAATGGAGACCTTGGGTCGTGGGGCGATGAGGAAGGAGACACGCCTTGGGGGCTGCGAAATGACAACCCGTGGTCTAGATGTTGGAGATGAAGATGGGTTATGATAATGTTGGGTTCTAGTGGCGATATGGATTGTGTCGATTTGGGAAGGAGGAGATCAAGTGGAGTGGAACCACTAGAGTGCGAATGGATGGTTGAGGTTCGGATGAGGCTAGGGTAGCAGGAGGTACTTGTTCCTCCTCCAACAAAGGTCACTTTCTTCGAGAAGGTTCTTGACAACGGCTTGAAGAGCTTTACATCCTTGATGTCATGACACGGAGTACGGTGGTAAGCACAAATCGAGATCGAGTTAAACCGGTAGGTTTCACTCCTTTGGGGTTATAAGGCTTAATCGGAGGAAGGGTTATGGCTGAAGATTGGATAAGTTGATGAAGGATTTCGGTGTAGAATCCGGTAGACGAAGATGAGGATAGAGATAATGGAGATGGTTCTTTTACCTTAACCGACTGCCGGGGTAAAAGAACTTGCATGTTAGGTTTAACGGTTTTATTAGGGATCCTCTTATTTGTTTGGACATTCGGAGGAGCAGTCTTGGGTGCTTGGGATGGGAGTAAATGAGACATGATTGTCTTTGGTGGAGGAGGAGCCCTAAAATAGACTTTGAAGGGATGGAGATGTGATAAATTTTGCGGTTTTGGAGACAAAGGGGTTGTTTAGTTGAATTTACGGATGATTTAGATAATGTCGGTTTGGAAGAGGAAGAAGCTCCCAAAATAGGTGAATTTGGAGGAAGATAGGGTGTCTTGATTTTTGGTAACAAAGATGAGGATTTTGATAGAAGAAGTGGCATCTTTTTGGTAGGTAAGTCTACTTTTAGGGATGTTGATGAAGAAGAAGATGATGACTTTGATAGGTGTGTAGAAGAAGATGCCTTCTCAGCGGGCAAATCTAATCGTTTATGAGGCGTGGAGAGAGATTTTTGTGGAAGAACACCGAGAGTTTTGATGGTCCGAAATATGGGCTTCCCCTTTTCAGGGATGGTGACAACTTCAACGTCATAAGGTGATTGTAACCTTTCCGGAGGAAGCAAATGGGGAGATATTGATGGTATAATGTTAGATTTTGGTTGTCGCGGTTTAGGTTGAGGAATCGAGTGTGCGAGTGTTGGTGTTACTTCTTTTGATTTTCCCTGAATAGGTGAAGTAACATCAGTAATGGAAGAAGTAAGTGATGAAGAAGTTCCTTGCGAAGGGACCACTTTTGGTGTAGTGATCATGGGTGGAACTACTATAGGAAAAGAGATAGGAAGAGTCAAAGTTGAGGACACTTTCGCCGAAGTCGGCACGATTATAGGGATGTTTATCAAGGGCATAGTTGTAGCCGGAATGGGAGCAGCGAGTAGATGTGTATGCAGAAGTGGAAACTCGAAGGGATGTAATTGCCTCGAGCATTGAAAGGATGTCTGATGATGAGACAGATGAGGAAGACACTGTCTCGGGTATGGATGGGAGATCGGACAAAGGAGCGGAGAGAGATGACTCCGTGTTTAGCAATGTAGGAATATCCAAAGATGGGTTATCGAGGATGGAGGAATTCCGGTGATTGGTGAAGTGGAAGAGGGTTACGATTCGATTCTGCGTTTGTAGATGATGTGGTTTTGAAGCGGATTCTTGATAGAAATGAAGTTGATAGTGTGGGTGTTTGGTTTTGAGATTACGAAGAATTATGATTTGGGGCATGATTGGGGAAGGTTGTTTGAAAACGTCCGTAGCTTGATTTGGGGAGCATTTGGGTTATCGAGAATAAGCTCGCCTTTATCGATGAATTTTTGGACAAGATTTTGAAAGTCGACATCGTTCGATGTCATGACCCTTGGTTACTATGATAGTGGCAAAAATCGTTTTCTACTGTACCACAAAGGGCGTTCTCGACTTTCATCAATATCTCTAATGGGTGGAAGTTCGATCATGCGAACTTCCAACATTTTCCTAAGATGGAGGCATATGATTCCCCATGGAGCGAAGGATCGAGATGATGAAGCCCCTTTTCGAGCAGATGAAGGGTCTCTTCGTGGTGGTTGATTAGGAGTACTATCGGTTCTCGATGTTTTTAATACGATAGCATTGGTGGACCCTTGATTCTTATCTTTAGGAGGAAAAGAATTTGGTTTGGTGAACCGAGAGAAATCGGGTTTAGATTTGGAGCGAAGTTTTAGTTTTCCTTGTTGATAGCACGAGATTGAGTTTGCGTGCCATTGTGAAGGCTTCTTGAAGGTGTGGAAAGTTTGGATTCTTAACGTGGAAGAAATGTGACTAGCGCAAGATCGGGTGAACAGCTCGATCTGTTGTGATTGAGGAAGAGAGAAGGACAATTGGTTGATTATCCCTCTCCAACGAGCGACAAAGTCTGCAATAGACTCATCGTCAAATTGGCGAATGTTGTAAAGATCGTGATTGAGATCTTATGGGCAATATTTATTGAGAAGTTCTCAACAAACATTTGGGCCAATTGAGAGAAAGAAAATAATGAATGTTGAGAATATTATTGTACCGGTCAAAGCGGGACCAGCCCAGAGACATAGGAAAGGTACGGAGCATGAGCTCCCGATCTTGGACAATGAGGTAGCAAGCATGTTTGAATGCTCGCGAGATGTTGTTGGGGTCTTCCCGCTATGAAATTTTGAGAATTTGGGAAGTTCCCATTGGGGAGGATAAGGCTTAAAAGCCACCGAAGGATGAATGGGTTCATTGCATACTTCTTGAAAAGGAGTATGAAGGCGGGCTCCTTTTGTGGAGGCTTCCAAGTCTGCAATTTTCTTGAAGAGAAATTGAACCACATCCGATTGGGGAGGAGGTACATTGGTTTGTCCTATATGAGAAGCAAGTAGTGGGTGTTGTTGAGGTGTCGATGGGGGATTCATCATTGTTGGATAGGATGATAAGAGGAATAACCGGGTGTTACAGGTGACACCGGGTGGGGTATTTTTCTTTGTGAGCGGCTTGCGTATAGGCGAGTGCGAGATAATAAGTGGTTGAGCAAATAAAGGTTGGGTGACGGATGGAGCACATGATTGGTGGACTCTATGTTGGTTGATTGGATCGGGATAGATTGAGGAATATGAGTGTTGGTTGGATTGGTCATGTTGGGAACAAGACACGAAAGGGGCCTTATATTGCTGAATTAGGTATCGAGGGTGCCGATCTTAGAGGATGGGCGAATGTCACGATAGGCTGGAATATTGGAAGAAAGACCCCTAGAGGGCGAGAGTAGGAGCCAACTGCCTATTCGGAGGGTTGGCTCATGAAGAGGTATTGACCTTGAGAAGCGATAGAGGCATAGGCGAATTGGCGGCGATGTGCGGATGTGCGAGGCAATTTACTATAGCAAGGCGAAAGACCTCTCGAAATGGGTTGTGGAATAGTCGAGGTAGCTGCGGTGTTAGGGATAGGTAAGACTAATTGAGAATTAGTCGACATGGTAGGTGGAAGAGAAAAGGGAGGCATAGGGGCCTCACCCTTCTCCGTGGCTCGAGCAAGAGAGATGGTGCAAAGCTTGCTCTAAAGAGGCACAGGATGATCCGCGAGGATAATTGTACACTTGTCGGATTGGTGGGTCTTGGTCGAGATATTTGGATCGACTTGTGTACTAGATAGTCCATGAGGGCTACGGATTGCGATCGAGAGCACAGAAATTGAGATCCCATGAGGAATAGACTCGAGTCGAGAAGATATTTACGATGGACTAGGAAAGCCGGACGTGATGGGATTGTTTTGGCTTGATGGAAAGGATTATCGACCATGAGGGGAACCCACTAACGGTGGTCAGGAAGATTGGAGGGTGCCGAAACATCCACGGCTGGTGGTGATTTCGGAGGAAGAAGGAACTGTTGGGCCATTTTCCTAGATTGTGAGCGGGTGATAGCCGTCATAAACAAGCGAAAGAAGATTGTCTTAACTAATGCACAAATAGTTCAAGCGTATAAGTGATTATCTCCTTTAATTTTGATGCTTTTAAGAAATGAAAATGTTAGGGAAGGCTTTTAGAAGCAGGAACTACTCGAGATAGCCAAACTAGGGATGGTTTGGGTAATGTTTGGTGAGAGTCGAAGGCACTTGATAAAAAAGACCGTCGTGGGCTTGATATAGGGGCCTACCCCGCACTTCACACACCGCTGCGATAAGGGAGTCGGGTGCTTTGCCAATATATACCAAAATCTTTCGTGAATTTATAGCGCGGCCCGAGTACCGCGTAGGCTCTTCCTCTTGGATATCACTTCCAAGTAGGCGAGGCCAGGGAAGGAGTTTTGTTTAGATGCTTTATACCTAGTGATTTTGGCTTTGTGTGCAAGGGTGAAAAATAAAAATCAAATAGTGTCACTACCGATTTTGATCAATTTTCCAACCTAATTAACACTAGATGACAAAGCATGCAGCAATGAAAAAGAAAGGGTTCTTTTTAAGCACTTAAAACGAAATGTTTGATTTCGATGAAGACAATTCAAACAAGTTCTTTCCCAAATGCGATTAGGTTCTTTTTAAGCACCAAAAACTGAAGTGTTTGGATGTGATAAACAACCAACAAAGAAAACCTAAAAAGGAGAAAACACCGAAAAAGAGGAATACACATAGTTTTAGCTCTCCAGGTGTGTGGACTTCAAAAGCGCGTTGTTGAGCTCTTCCCTCGAACAATCCCACGAACAAGCAAAGTGCTCCATGAAAAGGATCAAGCAAACAACAAACAAGATCCGGAAAGATACATCCGGATAATGGCGAAACGAAAAATTTCTATTTTAAGAAAATAGAAAAATTTCAAGATAATGATTTACCTAAAAGCAAAATTGAAATGATGAGCAAAATGCTCAAATAGGGTGATAGAAATCGGTGAAGAAAAGGAACAAAGTTCAAAACTAGAAAAGAAATGAACTTACCAATAAAGGACTTTGGTTGGTCCCACCCAGTCGTGCGAGAATGTAGATCAAGAATTTCGTGCTTGTTACTGTAGAGTTAATGTACCAAACTAAACACAAAAACCACGAAAAACTCAATGAAATTGATACGATGAAGATGTAGATGGATGAGGAAGCGATGTAGATAAGGCGGGCACACAAGCAATTCGCACAATAGATCCGAATAACTTTGTAAAACACCGATGCTTGTGAAAAAAGACCACGTTAAAAGATATTTTAGTGGGTACTGCCCGAGAAGCGGGTCAGAAGCGATAAGCTTCCTCGGCGGATGTCGATCCACGTTTTCAATAAAGAAAGGAAGCATACATGATAAAAGATGTAAATAAAGACTAGATTTTCGATTGCGGTAATAAGACGAGAATCTAAGCAGCGAGACAGACGATGCGAAAAGCGAGGAACTATGAAATAAAAGCTGGTTTGTGTTACTGTATCCTTTTACCTATCTGCGAGAGAAAATCGGCGTCGCTTTTTAAAATCGGCGTCGATTGAATCTTGTGTCGGCGTCGATTGAGGCTGATCGGGCCATGGCTGTCGCGTCGGCCCAGGTTGAATCGGCGTCGGCGTCGGCGAAGCGAATCGATCGATCGGGGGCGTGCGATAAGATTCGGGAATTAGAAGGCGAATGTGAGTCTGCTTTGGATGAGCGAAGTTGGCGAGACAACTTTGGAGCAGAGTCACCGGATGATAGATGGTGGTGCGATGCTTGATATGATACGAGGGACGAAATAGCGGTGCTCCTCTCGAGGATTGATTCGGACGAGATCTGCCCTAATTTGATACACTTGATCTTGAAAGATCTCTCAGGCTATCTCTCTCTCTCATTCGTGTGCAAGTGCTCCTTTTTCGCTTGTTCGCTTTTTTCGGTCTCTCTTGCTCGATCTCTTTTCGGTTCGATTTTCCGCGCTTAGGCCGAGTTACGGACTTGCTTTTATAATCGGCGCCGCTCCTAGAAAATCGGCGCCGACCATATGGGTCGGCGCCGATCGCGGAGAAGACTCCCGAGATGGCTAAAAATGATCGATTCGAGAAAAATAAGACTCATCCCGACTACGGGAAAATATCCCGCTTAGGGAAGATTAAAAATAGATGTGATACATGGGTAGAATAAATTTGGGGTGGATAAGTGATTAAGATGCATGGGAAGAAGCGTAATTAAATATTTAATACTTAATTACTCATGGGTAAGATGTGATGGGATGAATTAAATTTAGAGTAGGTGATTAAATCACAAATTGGAAAACTATCCCAAGGGGATAGTTGGTGATGTAAACGTGCCCTAGGTTACCTAGGCAAGTAAACGGATGAGAAGGGACACTAAATTGGATGAGCTCGCCTAAACAGCTCACCTAGTAGCTCACCAAGAAGCTTACCGAGTAGGTTGACTTGAGCTCACTTAGGATCTCACCGAGTAGCTCACCATGGACCTCACCTGTGAGCTCACCAAGTAGCTCACTTGGGACCTTGCCTAAACTAACTCACCCGGAGCTCACCTCGATAGCTCACCTTACCAACTCACCCCCGAGCTCATCCGTAACTCGTATGTAAGCTCACCTCAAATATTTCTGACAAGCTCAAGTTTGAGATCACCTGGGAGCTCACCGAGTAGTTCACCTAGGAACTCAACTGGGAGCTCAGTAAATAGCTCATGCAAGAACTCATCTAGCAGCTCGACATGAGCTTGGAAAAAAACTCACCTGGGAGCTCACCTAATAGCCCACCTTGCCAACTCACCATTAGCTCACCTAGGCGCTCACCGAGTAGCTTGTCTTGAGCTCACCCGGGATCTCATCAAGTAGCTCACTTGAAAAACTCACATGGGATCTCACCTAACAGCTCACCTTACCATCTTGCATGGGAGCTCACCTATCACCTCACCTTACCAACTCAACTTGAGCTCACTGAGGAGATCACCTTGCCAACTCACCTTGAGCTCGTCTGGTAGATCACCTAAGAGTTTGTTGAGCATCTCGCTAAGTAGATTACCTATAAGCTCACCTAATAGCTCACCCGGGAGCTCACCGAGTAGTTCACCGAGTGGGTTGATTTGAGCTCACTCGCAGTTCACCAAGGACCTCACCTAGGAGCTTTCCAAGTAGCTCACCTGGGAGCTCTTCTAGGAGCTTACCGATCATCATGAGTTGAGCTCACCCAGGAGCTCATCGATTAACTCACCTCCGGAGCTCACCTAATAGCTCACCTAGCCAACTTAGTATGAGATACCCTTTAAAACTTACCTTGAGCTGGCCTTACCAACTCATCTTGAGCTCATCTCGGTAGCTCACATGTAGGCTCACCTTGGAGATTACTGATAAGGTCACCTTTGAGCTCACTTGGGAGCTCACCTAGGAGATTTTCTGGGAGCTCGGCAAGTAGCTCACTTGAAAATTTACCTTACCAGCTCACCTTGAACTCACCCAGGAGATCACCAAGTAGCTCAAGTTGAGCTCACCTAGGAGCTTGTCAAGCAGCTCACCTAAAAACTCACATGGGAGCTCACCTGATAGCTCACCTAGAAACTCATATGAGAGCTCACCTATAAGCTTTCCTTTCTAGCTCGCCTTGATCTCACTGAGTAGCTCACCTTA
This sequence comes from Taxus wallichiana var. yunnanensis, assembly GCA_018340775.1. NCBI lineage: Eukaryota > Viridiplantae > Streptophyta > Pinopsida > Cupressales > Taxaceae > Taxus > Taxus wallichiana. The sequence continues at coordinate 562,332,924 of CM031243.1, read as the reverse complement.
CCAACTCTCCTTGAGATCATCTAGTAGCTCACCTCGGAGTTCATCGAGTAGCTCACCAAGTAGCTTGCCAAGTAGGTTAACTCGAGTTCGCTTGAGCTCACCATGCAAGTTGCAGAGGACCTCACTCGGGAGCTCACCAAGTAGCTCACTTGGTAGCTCACCTAGGATCATGTTTGGGATCTTTCAATATATCGAAAGTATCTCACTGGGAGCTCTTTTGGGAGCTCACAGATCAGCTCGAGTTGAGCTCACCCAGGATCTCGTCAAGAAACTCACTTGGGAACTCACCTGGGAGCTCACCTTTCCAACTAGTAGCTCATATGTAAGCTTACCTTAGAGATTACCAATAAGCTCACCTTTTAGCTCTCTTGGAAGATAACCGAGTAGCTCTCTTAGGAGCTTGGCTAGGAGCTCAGCAAGTAACTCGACCGGATCTCGTCAAGTAGCTTGACTTGAGCTTGCCTAAAAATCACCTTGGAGCTCACCGAGTAACTCACCTAGGAACTCATCGAGTAACTCACCTGGGAACTCACCTAGGAGGTCACTTGAAAGCACGCCTTGCCAACTCACCTTGAGCTCATCTAGTAGCTCACATGTAAGCTCACCTCAGAGATTTCTAAGAAGCTCACATTTGAGCTCAACTAGGAGCTCACTGAGTAGTTCACCGACTTAAGTTTGCTTAAAAACTCACCCGAGAGCTCACCTAACATCTCACCTTGCCATCTCACCTTGAGCTCACCTAGGAGCTCACCGATCGATTGACTTGAGATCACACGGGAGCTAGTTAAGTAGCTCACCGAAAACTCACCTAGGAGCTCACTTGATAGATCACCCAAAACTCACATGGGAGATCACCTTTCCATCTCACCTTGAGCTCATCAAGGAGCTCACCTTGCCAAATAACCTTGACCTCGGTTGGTAGCTCACCCGAGATTTTTTCAAGTAGCTCAAAGTAAGTAGCTTACCTAGGAGCTCACCTAACAGCTTGCCTAGGAGCTCAATGAGTAGCTCACCAAGTAGGTTAACTTGAGCACACTTATGAGCTCATAGAATAGCTTGATAGGGACCTCACCTTACAGCTTGCCTAACAAGTCACCTAGGAGCTTACCAAAAAGTTTGATAAGTAGCTTTGCTTTAGGAGCTCTTCCGGGAGCTTACCGATCAGCTTTAGTTAAGTTCACCAAGGAGCTCATCTAATAACTCACCATGGAACTCACTGGGGATCACCTTGCCAACTCACCTTAAGCTCGCTTTGCCAACTCACCTTGAGCTTGCCTTGCCCGAACTCGAATTGAGCTCATCTTATAGCTCGCATGTAAGCTCACCTAAGAGATTACCTTTCAAGCTCACCTTTGAGCTCACCTAGGAGCTCATCAAGTAGCTCACCTAAGAGCTCGGGCCGGATATTGGGTGCTTTCCGATAGCTCACCTTATCATTTCACCTTAGCTAACTCGACAGCTTGAATTGAGCTCACTCTGGAGCTCATCAAGCAGGTCACCCAAAAACTCATATGAGAGCTCACCTGACACTCACCCAAACTCACATGGGAGCTCACCTATCTACTTACCTCACCAACTCAAATTGTGCTCACTTTGAGGAGCTCACCTATCTACTTACCTCACCAACTCAAATTGTGCTCACCGAGGAGCTCACCTTTCCAACTCACCTTGAGCTCGTGTGGTAGCTTTCCTTGGAGTTCATCAAGTAGCTCTCCAGTAGCTCACCTGCATCTTGCCTACCATCTCACCCGAGAGCTCACCGAGTAGCTCACCAAGAAGGTTGACATGAGCTCACTTGTGTGCTCACTGAGGAGCTCATCGGGGACCTCACCTAGGATCTCACCAAGTAGCTTGCTATGGAGCTCACCTAGAAGCTTTCCTAGAAGCTCAATGAAATGATTGCCAAGTAGCTCACCAAGGAGCTCTTCTAGGAGCTCACCGATGAGTTTGAGTAACTTGACTTAGAACTCACCTTGAGCTCATCTTGTAGCTCGTATGTAAGCTCACCTCAAATATTTTTGAAAATCTCACCTTTGAGCTTGCATGGGTGCTCACCGAAAAGCTCACCTTGAGCTCAGAAAGTAGCTCACCCAAGTTCTCGTCGAGTAGCTCAACTTTATCTTACACATAAACTTAGCTGAGAGCTCACCTAAAAACTCACCTTGTTAGCTCACCTTGAGCTCACCTAGGAGCTCACTGAGTAGCTCGACTTGAGATCACCTAGGATCTCCTCAAGTAGCTCACCTAAAACCGACGGGAGCTCAACTTGCCAAATTACATAGGAGCTCACCTTGCCAACTCACATGGGAGCTCACCTTGTCAGCTCACCTTGAGCTCACTTAGGAGCTCACCTTACTAACTCACCTTGAGCTTATCTGGTAGCTCACCTAGGATTTCATCAAGTAGCTTGCCAAGTAGCTCACCTAGGATCTTTCCTAATAGCTTGCACCGGGAGTTCACCGACTAGCTCACCGAGTAGGTTGAGTTGAGCACCCTTGTGACCTCATCGAGGACCTCACTTAGGAGCTCACCTAGCAGCTTGCTTAGGAGCTCACTAAATAGCTCACCAAGTAGTTCACCTAAGAGCTCTTACGGGAGCTTGTTGATCAGCTCAAGTTGAGCTAGCTTAGGATCTCGTTGAGTAACTCACTTGGGAAATCACCTAGGAGCTTTCTGATAGCTCACCTTGCCAACTCACATTGACCTCGCCTTGCCAACCCACCTTGCCAACTTACCTTGAGCTCATCTCGGTAGGCTTGTATGTAATCTCACCTCGTAGATTATCGACAAGGTCACCTTTGAGCTCACTGGGAGCTCACCAAGAAACTCATCTAAGATCTCACCGAGAGAGCTCAGTAAGTAGCTAGTCCAAGATATTTTTGAGCATCTCGACTTGATCTTGCCTAGAAAAATCCCCGGAGCTTACCTAATAACTCACTTTGCTAGCTCACCTTGAGTTTACACAGAGCTCACCGAGCAACTCGATTTGAGGTCACCCATGAGCTCATCAACCACTCACCTTAAAACTCAAATGGGAGCTCACCCGATGACTCACCTTGAAATTCGCATGGAAGCTCACCTATCGGCTTGCCTTACTAGCTTGCCTTCATCTTGCCTTGCCCGACTTAAGCAACTCACCTTGAGCTGATCTCGTAGCTCTCCTTGGAGTTAGTCAAGCGACTTTCCAAAGAGCTTACCTAAGAATGAGCCTAACAACTTTCTTGGGATCTCACCAAGTAGCTCATAGAGTAGGTTGACTTGAGCTTGCTTGTGAACTCACCAAGTAGCTCACCGGGGACCTCACTGTGCGCTCACCAAGTAGCTCACCTAGGAGATCTTCTAGGAGCTCATCGATCAACTTGAGTTGAGCTCACCCGGGAGCTCGTCAAGTAACTCACCTTGGAACTTGACTAGGAGCTCACCTCATAGCTCACCTTGCCAACTCACCTTGAGCTCATCTGGTAGCTCACATCCAAGCTCACCTTAAATTTTTTTGACAAGATCACCTTTGAGCTCACATGGGAGCTCATTGAGAAGCTTACCTATGAGCTCAGCTGGGAGGTTGAAAAATAGCTCGCCCTGGAGCTCATCGAGCAGCTCAATTTCAGCTTGCCCAAAAACTTGCCTAGGAGCTCACCTGACAGGTAGCCTTACCAACTCACCTTTAGCTTACCCAGGATCTCACTGAGCAGCTTGACATGAGCTCACGTAGGAGCTTGTCAAGTAGCTCAACTAAAAATATGCATGGGAGCTTGCCTTGATAACACGCATGGGAGCTCACCTTGAGCTCACTAAGGAGCTCACCTTGCCAACTCCCCTTGAGCTTATCTGGTAGCTCACCTCATAGTTCATCGAGTAGCTCACCAAGTAGGTCACCTAGGAGCTCACCTAACAACTCATCTGGGAGCTCACCTAATAGATCACTCGGGAGCTATCAAAGTAGCTCATGGAGTAGGTTGACTTGAGCTCACCGAGTAGCTTTCCAAGGACCTCGCCAGGAGCTTGCCAAGTAGCTCACTTGGGAGCTCGCCTCGAATCTCGACCTTGCCAACTTACCTTGAGCTCTCCTCTCCAACGCACCTTCATATCACCTTTCCAACTCACCTTAAGCTCTTGGTAGCTCGCATGTAAGGTCACCTTAGATATTTCGACAAGGTCACCTTTTCAGCTCGCATCGATCGAGACTCAAAGTGAGTAGCTCACCTAAGAGCTTGGCCGAGAGCTCGAAAAATAGCTCATTGAGTAACTCTCCTAACAACTCACCTTACCAACTTCCCTTGAGCTCACCTAGGACCTTGCTTTGAGTAGCTCGACTTTATCTCACCCGGTAGCTCGTGAAGTAGCTCACCCGAAAACTCTCATGGGAGTTCACTTGAAAGCTCATCTAGAAACTTGCATGGGAGCTTTCCTATTAGCTCATCTTGCTCGCTTTTTGAGCTCATTGAGGAACTCACCTTACCAACTTTCCTTGAGCTCCTCTAGTAGATCACCTCATAGTTCATCGAGTAGCTCACCAAGTAGCTCGAATGGGAGCTCTCTTGGGAACTCATCAAGTAGCTCGCCAAGTAGGTTGCTTTGAGCTCCTCTGGTAGCTAACCTCGAGTTCATCGAGCGGTTTTCAAAGTAGATAGCTTAGGATCTCACCGAGTAGCTCACCGAGTAAGTTTACTTGAGCTTACTTGTGAGCTCACTGAGAAGCTCACTAGGGACCTCACCTAAGATCTCACCAAGTAGCTCACTTGGGAGCTCACCTAGAAACTCACTGGAAGCTCATTGAAAATCTTGATAAGTATCTCACATGGAGCTCTTCTCGGAGCTCGCTGATCAGCTCAAGTTGAACTCACACTAGAGCTCATCAAATAACTTGCCTAGGAACTCACCTAGGAGCTTTCCGGGAGCTCGCCTAATAGCTCTCCTTTCCAACTCACCTTGAGCTCACCTAGTAGTTCACATTTAAGTTCACCTTAGATATTGTTGACAAGGTCACCTTTAATTTTGCCTAGGAGCTTGTCAAGTAGCTCACCTAGGAGCTCGTCCCGGTAGCTCAAGCAAGTAGCTAACCTAGGAGCTCATCGAGTAACTCGACTTGAGCTTTCCTAAAACTCACTGACAGCTAACCTTACCGAGTTCACCTGGAGCTTGCCTAGGTTGAGCTCACCCGGGAGCTTTATGCTCACTAAGGAGTTCACCTTACAAACTCTCCTTGAGTTCATCTGGTAGGTCACCTCGAATTTCATGGAGTAGCTCACCGAGTAGCTTACCTAAGAGCTCACCTAGGATATCACCAAGCATCTCATCGAGTAGGTTGACTTGAGCTCACTTTTGAGCTCACCAAGTAGCTTGATGGGGACCTTTCCTGGGAGCTCACCAAGTATTTCACTTGGGAGCTCACCTAGCAGCTTGCACCGGGAGCTCGCTGAACAACTCACTAAGTAGCTCACTTGGGAGGTATTCTGGGAGCTCGTCGATCAGCTTAAGTTGAGATCATGTGGGAGCTCATCAAGTAACTCACCTGGGAACTTGTCTGGGAGCTTGCTTGATAGCTCACCTTGCCAACTCACCTTGAGCTCACCTTGCTAACTTTCCTTGAACTCATTTTGTAGCTCGCATGTAAGCTCACCTCAGAGATTACCGACAAGCTCACCTTTGAGTTCACCTAGGAGCTCATTGAGTAGCTCACCAAGGAGCTCGGTTGGGAGCTCGGTAAGTAGCTCACCAAGGAGCTTGTCAAGTAGCTTGACTTGAGCTTACATGAATACTCACCTAGGAGCTTAGCCGACGAACTCACCTGGGAGCTCACCGAATAGCTCACTGAGTAGGTTCACTTGAGCTCACTGAGGAGCTCACCGAAAACCTCACTTGAGAGCTCTGAAAGTAGCTCACTTGGGAGCTCACCTAGTAGCTCACCTGGAAGCTCACTAAATAGCTCTCCAAGTAGCTCACCTGGGATCTCTTAGATCAGTTCGAGTTGAGCTCACCTGGAATATCATCGAGTAATTCACCTGTGAACTCACTTGGGATCTCACCGATGACTCACCTTGAAAACTCACCTTGAGATTACCTTATCAACTCACCTTAAGCTCACCTTTCCTACTTCCATTTAGCTCATCTGGTAGCTCATATGTAAGCTCACCTTAGATATTGTCGACAAGCTCACCTGTGAGCTCGTATGGAGCTCACGAACTAGCTCACCTAGGAGCTCGGATGGGATTTTGGCAAGTAGCTCGATTTGAGATTACCTATAAACGCCTATGGGAGCTTACACGACAGCTCACCTTGATCTCACCTAGGAGCTCACCGAGTAGCTCGACTTGAGCTCGCTTGGGAGATAGTCAAGTAACTCACACAAAAATTGCATGGGAGCTCACCTTACCAACTCACATGGGAGATCACCTATTAGCTCGCCTTACCAAATCACCTTGAGCTCACTAATCAACTTGCCTTTTTAGATCACCTTGAGCTCACCTTGGAGTTCATCAAGGAGCTCACCAAGTAACTCACCTAGGAGCTCACCTAATAGCTCACCTGGGAGTTCACCTAATAGCTCACCTATGAGCTCTATGAGCAGCTTGCCTAGTAGGTTGACTTGAGCTCACTTATGAGCTCACCGAGGACCTGCCAGGAGCTCACCAAGTATCTTACTTGAGAGCTTGACTAGAAGCTCACCTAGGAGCTCATCGCACACTCACCAAGTAGCTCACCTAGGAGCTCTTCTTGGAGCTCACCGATTAGCTCGAGTTGAGTTCACCTCAGAGCTCATCAAGTAACTCACCTAGGAACTCACCTAATAGCTCGGCTTGCTACATTGCCTTGAGCTTGGCTTGACAAATCACCTTGAACTCATCTAGTAGCTCATATGTAACCTAACCTCGGAGATTACAAAAATATTTCCTTTGAGCTCACCTGGGAGCTCACCAAGTAGCTCACCTAGGAGCTCGGATGGGAGCTCAGCCAAAACAGCTCACCCGGAGCTCGTCGACTAGCTCGACTTGAGCTTTCCTAAAAACATGCCTCGAAGCTCACCTAACAACTCACCTTGCCATCTCACCTTGAGCTCACCTAGGATTTCATTGAGTAAGTTGACTTGAGTTCACATGGGAGTGCATCAAGTAGCTCACCCGAAAACTCACTTGGGAGCTAACTTGATAGCTCACCTAGAAAATCACATGGGAACTCACCTTGCAACCTCATCTTGAGCTCATCTCGTAGCTCACCTTAGAGTTCATCAAGAATCTCACCAAGTAGGTTTCATGGGAGCTCACCTAACAGCTCACCCGGGAGCTCACTAAGTACCTCGCTTAGTAGATTGACTTGAGATCACCGAATAGCTCACCAAGGACCTCACCTGGGAGCTCACCAAGTAGCTCACTTGGGATCTCACCTAGTAGCTTACCTTGGAGATTACTTGAACAAATCACTCGGTAGCTCATTAATCAGCTTGAGTTCAGCTCAAACAGAGCTTGTCTTGCTAACTAACTCACCTTGAGCTCACCCGACACTCACCTTGCTAACTCACCTTAAGTTCACCTTACCAACTCACCTTGAGCTCACCTTGCCAACTTGCCTTGAGATCATCTAGTAGCTCACATGTAAGATCACATCAAAGATTTCACAAGCTGGCCTTTGAGCTCACCTCAGAGCTAATCGAGTAACTCACCTATGATCTTAGTGGGAGCTCGATAAGTAGCTTTCCTAGGAGCTCGTCAAGCATCTCGACTTGAGCTTACCTGAATAATCACCTGGGAGCTTTCTTGGCAGCTCGTCTTGTCAGCTCACCTTGAGTTCACCCAAGAGCTCACCGAGTACCTCAACTTGAGCTCACTTGGGAGCTCATCAAGTAACTTTCCTAAAAACTCACATGGGAGCTCACCTATCTGCTTGCCTTGGCATCTCACCTTGAGCTCACTGAGGAGCTCACCTTTCTAACTCACCTTGAGCTCGTCTAGTAGCTCACCTTAGAGTTTTTCAAGTAGCTCGCTAAGTAGCTCACTTGGAATCTAAGCTAACACCTCACCTAGGAGCTCATCGAGTAGCTCACCAAGTAGGTTGACTTGAGCTCACTTGTGAGCTCACTGAACAACTCATTGGGGACCTCACTTGGCATCTCTCCAAAAAGCTTGCTTGGGAGCTTACTTAGCAGCTCACTAGGAAGCTCACTAAATAGCTTACCAAGTAGCTCACCTAAGAGCTCATCTAGGAGCTAATGATTAGCTCGAGATGAGCTCACCTGAGCTCATCGTGTAACTTTCCCGGGAACTCACACGGGAGCTCACCTAACAACTTGCCTTGCTTTGACTCACCTTGAGCTCACCTTGCCAACTTGCCTTGAGTTTTCCTTGCCAACTTACCTTGAGCTCATATGATAGCTTGTATGTAAGCTCACCCGAGAGATTTCTAATAAGATCACCTTTGATCTCGGATGGGAGCTCAAAAACCAGCTCACCTAAAAGCTCGGATGGGAGCTCACCAAGCAGCTCACCCATGTGCTTGTTGAGTAGCTCAATTTATGTTTACCCGTAAACTCACTGGGAGCTCGCTTGACAGCTTGTCTTCTCACTCACCTTGAGTTCATCCGAAGCTCACCGAGTAGCTTGACTTGAGCTCACCTACGAGATCATCAAGTAACTCACACAAAAACTCGCATGGGATCTCACCTTATAGCTCACCTTACCAACTCACAAGGAGGTTACCTATCAGCTCACCTAGCTAGCTTACCTTGAGCTTGCTGAGGAGCTCACCTTACCAACTCACCTTGACCTTGTCTGGTACCTCACATCATATTTTTTTGAGTAGCTTAGCAAGTAGATCATCTAGGAGCCTAACTAACATCTTACCCGGGAGCTCACCTAATAGCTTGCCTCTGAGCTCACTAAGTAGCTTGCCAAGTAGGTTAACTTGAGCTCACTTGTGAGCTCATTGAGTATCTTACCGAGGACCTCACGTAGGAGCTCGCCAAGTAGCTCACTTGGGAGGTTTCCTAGCAGCTCACATGGGAGCTCACTAAATAGCTTGCTAAGTAGCTCACCTAGGAGCTCACTGATTAGCTCGAGTTGAGCTCGAGCGTCACAGAGCTCTTTGAGTAACTCACTGGGAACTCAACTAGGAGCTCACCTTTCCAACTCGCCTTGAGCTTGCGTTGCTAACTCACCTTGACCTCACCTTGCCAACTTGGCTTGAGCTCATCTGGTAGCTCGCATGTAAGCTCACCTAAGAGATTGCTGACAAGCTCACTTTTGAGCTCACGTGGGAGCTCACTGAGTAGCTCACCTAGGAGCTTGGCTAGGAGCTCCACAAAAAGCTAGCTCAGGAGCTCATCAAGTAGCTCAACTTGATCATGCCTAGAAACATGCCTAGGATATCACCTTGCCAGTTAACCTTGAACTCACACAGAAGCTCACCGAGTAACTCAACTTGAGCTCACCCGGAGCTCGTTAAGCAACTTGCCTGAAAAATCACATGGGAGCTCACCTAATAGCTCACCTAGAAACTCTCATAGGAGATCACCTTGCCAACTCATCTTAAGCTCATCTGGTAGCTCACCTTAGAGTTCATCGAGTAGCTCACCAAGTAGCTTGCCTAGGAGCTCACCTAATAGCTCATCTGGGAGCTCTCTGAGTAGGTTTACTTGAGCTCAGTTGTGAGCTCACCGAGTAGCTTGCCTGTGAACTTTCTAAGTAGCTCGCTTGGGTACTCGCCAAACAACTCACCAAGTAGCTCACCTAGGAGCTCTTCTAGGAGCTTTCCGATCAATTTGAGTTGAGCTCACCTAGGAGCTCATCAAGTAACTTACCTCAGAACTCACCCGGGAGCTCACTTGATAGCTCACCTTGCCAACTCACCTTGAGCTCATCTGGTAGCTCACATGTAAGCTCACTTTAGATATTTCTGACAAGCTCACCTATGAGCTCACCTAAGAGCTTACCGAGTAGCTCGGCTAGGATCTCGGTAAGTAGCTCACCTAGGATTTCATCGAGCGGATCAACTTTAGCTTACCTTAATCCTACCTAGGAGATCACCGATAGCTCACCTTACCAACTCTTCTTTAGCTTAGCTAGGAGATCGCTAAGAAGCTCACCTAAAAACTCACATAGGAGCTCACCGGATAGCTCAACTTGCCAACTCACATGGGATATTTCCTATCAGCTCACGTTGCCACTCACCTTGAGCTCTCGAGGATCTCACCTTACTAACTCACCTTGAAATTCATCAGTAGCTCGCCAAATAGATCACCTGGATCTCATCTAACAACTCATCTATGAGCTTACCTAGCATCTCACCCGGAAGCTCACTAAGTAGATCAGTGAGTAGGTTAACTTGAGCTCACTTGTGAGCTTGCCAAGCAAATCACTAGGGAGCTCGGATGGGAGCTTGCTAAGTCACTCACTTAGGACCTCCCCTAGCAGCTCACCTAGGAGCTCACAAAATAGGTCCCCAAGTAGCTCACATGAGAGATCTTCCTGAGCTCATCGATTAGCTCAAGTTGAGCTCACCCAGAGCTTGTTGAGCAACTCACCTCAAAACTCACTTGGGAGCTCTCCTGACATCTTGCCTTGCCTACTCACCTTGAGATCACCTTGCCAACTCACCTTTAGCTCACCTTGCCAACTTAGCTTTAGCACATCTAGTACAATGTATGTAAGCTCACCTCGAGAGATTTCGATAAGGTAACCTTTAAGCTCACCTAAGAGCTCACTGAGTAGCTCACCTAGGAGCTCGACTAGGAGCTTGACAAGCAGCTCATCTAGGAGCTTGAAGAATAGCTTGACTTGAACTTTCTTGAAAAATCACCTAGGATCTCACCGATAGCTCACCTTCCCGGCTAACCTTGAGCTCCCCAATAGCTCACCAAGTAGCTCGACTTGAGCTCACCTAGGAGTTCATCAAACATCTCACCTAAAACTCACATGGGAGCTTTCCTATCAACTTACCTTGTTAGTTCCCCTGAGCTCACAAAGGAGATCACCTTACCAACTCACCTTGAGCTCATATGGTAGCTCGAATTAGAGTTTGTTGATCATATCACCAAGTATCTCACCAGGGAGCTCACCCAATAGCTCACCTAGGAGCTCCCTAAGTAGGTTAACTTAAGCTCACTTGTGAGCTCACTGATCAGCTCAGAGGGGACCTCACCTGGGAGCTCCTTAAGTAGGACACTTGGGAGTTCAACTAGAGGCTCCCTTGGGAGCTCACAAAATAGCTCGTGAAGTAGATTAAATGGGAGCTCTTACCGGGAACTCACAAATCAGCTTGAGTTGAGCTCACCCAGGAGCTCTTTGAGTAACCCACCGGGAACTCACCTAAGAGCTCACCTAATAGCTCACCTTTTGCTCATCTGGTAGCTCACATGTAAGCTCACCTCGAGATTTCGATAAGCTTGATTTTGAGTTCATGTGGGAGATCAATGAGTAGCTCACCGAGGAACTTAGTTGGGAGCTTAACAAGCATCTCACCTAGGAGCTCGTCTAGTAGCTCAACTTCAACTTGTATATAAACTCACATAGGATCTCACCTAATAGCTCTCCTTACCAATTCACCTTGAGCTTTCCCGGGAGCTCACCGAGTAGCTTGACTTTAGATTACCTAAGAGTCATCAAGAAACTCACCAAAACTAGCATGGGAGCTCACCTGATAGCTCACCTTACTAACTCACATGAGAGGTCACCTTGAGCTCACTAAGGAGCTCACCTTACCAACTCACCTTGAGCTCATCTATTAGCCAACCTTGGAGTTTATTGAGCATCTTGCCAAGTATATCACCTAGGAGCTTAACTAACTGACTCACCTAGGAGCTCTCCTAACATCTTGCTCTGGGAGCTCTCGAGTAGCTCACCGAGTGGGTTGACTTGACCTCACTTGTGAACTCACCTAGTAGTTCACCAAGGACCTCACCTAGGAGCTCACCAAGCAACTCACTTGGGAGCTCACCTAGTAGCTCGCATGGGAGCTCACCAAGTAGCTTTCCTAGTAGCTCTTCTTGGATCTCACCGATTAGTTCAATTTGATCTCACCCGGGAGCTCGTCAAGTAACTCACCTACGAACTCACTTAGGAGCTCACTGACAGCTCGCATGGGAGCTCACCTAGTAGCTTGCATGGGAGCTCACCAAGTAGTATTCCTAGTAGCTCTTCTTGGATCTCACCGATCAGTTCAATTTGAGCTCACCCGGGAGCTCGTCAAGTAACTCACCTAGGAACTCACTTAGGAGCTCACTTGACAGCTCACCTTGATAAGTCGGCTTGAGCTCCCCTTTCCAACTCACCTTGTGCTCACCTTGCTAACTCACCTTGAGCTCATCGGGTAGCTCGTATGTAAGCTCACCTCAGAGATTTCCAATAAGCTCACCTTTGATCTCACCTAAGAGCTCGACATGGAGCTCAAAAAGTAGCTCACTTGAAAGCTCACCTTATAAGCTCACCTTGAGCTCACCCAGGAGCTCGCTGAGTAGCTCAACTTGAGCTTGCCTAGGAGCTTGTAAAGCGGCTCACTTGAAAACTTATATGGGATCCCCGATAACTCACCCAAAAACTCACATGAGATCTCACCTATCAGCTCACCTTGCTAGCTTTCCTTGAGCTCACTGAGTAGCTCACCATACTAACTCAACTTGAGCTCATCTTGTAGCTCACCTTAGAGTTCGTTGAGTAGCTTTCCAAGTAGCTCACTTGGGAGTTCACCTAATAGCTTACAAGAGAACTCACCGGTTAGCTCACCAAGTAGGTCGACTTGAGCTTGCTTGTGAGCTCTCTTGTGAGCTCACCGAGTATTTCACGGGGGACCTCACTCGGGATCTCGCTAAATAGCTCGCTTGGTAGCTCTCTTAGTAGTGCACTTGGCAGCTCACTAAATAGCTCACCAAGTAGGTCAACTTGAGCTTGGTTGTGAGCTCTCTTGTGAGCTCACCGAGTAGGTCACAAGGGACCTCACCTGGGATCTTGCTAAGTAGCTCGCTTGGTACCTCTCTTAGTAGTGCACTTGAGAGCTCACCGAATAGCTCACCAAGTACCTTATCTCGGGAGATCCTCTGGGAGCTCACGGATCAGCTTGAGTTGAGCTCACCAAAGAACTCATCAAGTAACTCACCTAGGAGCTCACTTCTCAACTTGCCTTGAGCTCATCTGGTAGCTTGCATGTAAGCTCACCTCATAGATTACCGATAAGCTCACCTTTGAGCTCTCTTGGGAGCTTACTTGAGTAGCTCACCTAGGAGCTTGACTAGGAGCTCGAAAATTGCTCAACCCAGGAGCTCGTCGGAGTAGCTCGACATGAGCCTTCCTAAAAACTAACTTGGGAGCCTTCCTTACCAACTCACCTTGAGATCACCCAAGAGCTCACCGAGTAACTCAACTTGAGCTCACTCGGGAGCTCATAAAGAAAATCACTCAAAACTTGCATGGGAGCTTGCACGACAGCTCACCTTCAAAACTTGCATGCGAGCTCACCTATCGAGTCACCTTACTAGCTCACCTTGAGCTTGCTAAGGAGCTCACCTTGTAAACTCACCTTCAACTCATCTAGAAGCTCACCTTGGACTTCATTGAGCATCTCATGAAGTAACTTTCTGGGATCTCACCTAATAGCTCACCCGGAGCTCACCTAGTAGCTCACTTTGAGTAGGTTGACTTGAGCTTACTTTTGAGCTCACCGAGTAGCTCACTAGGGACCTCACCGGGAGCTCTCCAAGTATTTATCTAGATGGCTCACCTAGCATCTCACCTGGAGCTCTCTTAACAACTCTCTAAGTAGCTTGGCCGGGAGCTCTTATGGGAGCTCACTAATCAGCTCAAGTTGAGCTCACCCAGGAGCTCATCAAGTAAATCACCTAGGAACTCACTTGGGAGCTCTCCTGACAGCTCACCTTGAGCTTGGCTTGCCAATTCACCTTGAGCCCATCTTGCCAACTCACCTTGAGCTCATTTGGTAGCTCGTATGTAAGCTCACCTCAGAGATTACTGACAAGCTCACCTTTGAACTCAAATGGGAGCTCACCGAGTAGCTCACCAACTTGAGCTACCTGAAAACTCACCTAGGATCTCACTTAATAGCTCAATTTGCTAGCTCACCTTGAGCTCACCCAATAGCTCGTTGATTATCTCGAATTGAGCTCACCCGGGAGCTCGTTAAGTAGCTCACCAATTAGTTGGAGTTGAGCTCACCTAGGAGCTCATTGAGTAACTTAACTCGAACTCGATTGACAACTCACCTTGCTAGCTCACCTTACAAACTCACCTTGAGCTCATTTGCTAGCTCGTATGTAAGCTCACCTCGAGAGATTTCTAACAATCTCACCTTTGAGCTCATAATGGTGCTCGTCGAACAGCTCACCTTGAGCTTGGTAAGTAACTCACCTAGGTACTTGTCGAATAGCTCAACTTTAGCTTACCTATAAACTCAATGAGATCTCACCGACAACTCACCTTGCTTACTCGCCTTGAGCTCACCTAGAGATTATCGAGTAGCTTAACTTGAGCTCACCTAGGACCTCATCAAGCGGCTCACCAAAACTCACATGGGACCTCACCTTACAAAATCACATGGGAGCTCACCTTGCCAACTTGCATGGGAGCTTGCCTATCATCTCACCTTCTCAGCTCACCTTGAGCTCACTTTGAAGAACTCACCTTACCAACTCACCTTGAGCTTATCAAGTAGCTCACCTTAGAGTTCATCGATAAGCTCACTAAGTAGCTCACCTAGGAGCTAACCTAATAGCTCCCCCGGGAGCTCACTGACTAGCTCACCAAGTAAGTTGACTTGAGCTCACTTATGAGCTCGATGACTAGCTCACCAGGGACCTCACCTAGGAGCTCACCAAGTAGCTCACTTGGGAGCTCACCAAGTAGAATCACTGGGAGCTTTCGAACAATAGCTCACCTAGGAGCTCTTCGAGAGCTCATCGATCGCTTGAGTTGAGCTCACTGGGAACTCAAGCCCTGGGAGCTTTCCTGACAGCTTGCCTTGCCAACTCACCTTGAGCTCACCCTTCCAACTCACCTTAACCTTACCTTTCAAACTCACCTTGAGCTCATTTGGTAGCTCACATGTAAGATCACCTCAGATATTGCTGACAAGTCACCTTTGAGCTCACTGAGAGCTCACCGAGAAACTCATCAAAAGCTCACTGGGGCTATGTAAGCAGCTAGCCTAGGAGCTCATTGAGCATATCGACTTGATCTTTCCTAAAAAGTGCATGGGATCTCTCTTGATAGCTCTCTTTTTTAGCTTGTCTTGAGCTCACTCGGGACCTCACTAAGTAGCTTGACTTGAGCTCACCCATGAGCTCATCAAGCAACTCACCTAAAAACTTAAATGGGAGCTCACCTGACACTTGCCTGAAACTCACATGGAAGCTCATCTATTAGCTTTCCTTTCTAGCTCACCTTGAGCTTGCTGAGGAGCTCACCTTGCTAACTCACCTTGAGCTCATCTAGGTAGGTCACCTTGGAGTTGGTCGAGCAACTCACCAAGTAGCTTTCCTAGGAGCTAGCCTAATGTACTCACATGGAAGCTCACCGAGTAGCTTTCCGAGTAGGTTGACTTGAGCTCACCGAGAAGCTTTCCAAGGACCTCACCTATGAGCTTGCTAAGTTACTCACCTGGGAGCTCTTCTAGGAGCTCACTGATCAGCTTGAGTTGAGCTCACCCAGGAGCTCATCAAGTAACTCACCTTAGAACTTGACTGGGAGCTCACCTCATAGATTACCTTGCCAACTCACCTTGATCTCATTTGGTAGCTTTCCTTGGAGTTTTCCATGCAACTCACTAAGTAGCTCTCATGGGATCTCACCTTTCCAACTCACCTTGATCTCATCTAGTAGCTCACCTCAAAGTTCATCGAGCAGCTCACCAAGTAGCTTACATGGGAGCTCACCTTATAGCTCGCCTGGGAGCTCACAAGTAGCTTGTCGAGTAGGTTGACTTGAACTCATTTATGAGCTAATCGAGTAGGTCACTAAGGACCTCACCTAGGAGATCACCAAGTAGCTTGCTTGAGAGCTCACTTGAATATCATGCCAAGTAGCTAACCCGGGAGCTCTTCTAGGAGCTTGCTAATCAGCTCAAGTTGAGCTCACCCGGAGCTCATCTAGAAATTCACCCGAACCTCACTTGGGAGCTTGCTTATCCAACTCACCTTGAGCTCATCTGGTAGCTCGCATGTAAGCTCACCTTAGAGATTACTGACAAACTCACCTTTGATCTCACTTGGGAGCCCACTGAGTAGCTCACCTAGGAGCTCAAATGGGAACTTGACCTGTTTCAAAAATTTCCTAACAACTCTCCTTGCGGCTCACCTTGAGCTCACCCGGGAGCTCACTAAGAAATTCACCTGGGAACTTTCATGGGAGATCACCTAACAGCTCACCTTGCCAACTCACATCAGAGCTTGCCTTGAGCTCACTGAGGAGCTCACCTTTCCAACTCACCTTGATCTCATCTAGTAGCTCACCTCGGTGTTAGTCGAGTAGCTCACCATGTAGCTCACCTAGGATCTCACCAAGTAGGTTGACTCTAGCTCACTTTTGAGCTCACCGAGAACCTCACCTGACAGCTCACAAAGTAGCTCACTTGAGAGCTCACCTAGCAGCTTGTCAAGGAGCTCACTAAATATCTCTCCAAGTAGCTCACCTAGGAGCTATTTTGGGAGCTCCTCGATCAACTTGAGTTGAGCTCACCCAGGAGTTTGTCGAGTAACTTGTCTAGGAACTTTCCTAGGAGCTTGCCTGATAGCTCACCTTGCCAATTCACCTTGAGCTCATCTAGTAGCTCACATGTAAGCTCACCTCATAGATTACCAACAAGGTCACCTTTGAGCTCACCTTGGAGCTCACCGAGTAGCTAGCCTAGGAGCTTGACTGGGAGCTTGGTAAGTAGCTCACTCAAGAGCTCGTTGAGTAGCTTGACTTGAGCTTGCCCCTAAACTCACCTGGGAGCTCCCCAATCAGCTCGAGTTGAGGTAACCTAGGATCTTGTCAAGTAACTCACTTGGGAGCTTTCCTGAAAGCTCACCTTGCCAACTCACCTTGAGCTTACCTTACTAACTCACTTTGAGCACGACTTGCCAACTCACCTTGAGCTCATCTTGTAGCTCACATGTAAGCTCACCTCAAATATTACTG
Organism: Taxus wallichiana var. yunnanensis; assembly: GCA_018340775.1. Lineage (NCBI taxonomy): Eukaryota > Viridiplantae > Streptophyta > Pinopsida > Cupressales > Taxaceae > Taxus > Taxus wallichiana. The sequence continues at coordinate 562,315,810 of CM031243.1, read as the reverse complement.
ACAAGCTCACCTTTGAACTCACCTGGGAGCTCATCGAGCAGCTAACCTAGGAGCTTGGCTAGGAGCTTAGCAAGTAGCTTGCTAAGGATCTTGTCAAGTAGCTCGACTTGAGCTTGCTCGTAAACTCACCTGGGAGCTCACCGAATAACTCAACTTGAGCTTACCTAGGATCTCATCAAGAAGCTCACCCAAATAGCTCACATGGGAGCTCACCTAATAGCTTGCCCAGAAACTCACATGGGAGCTGGTGTATCAACTCACACAAAAATCACATAGTATCTCACCTCAGATTTCGTAAAGTAACTTTCCAAGTAGCTCACTGGAAGCTCTCCTAGGAGCTCATCGAGCACTCACCGAGTAAGTTTACTTTACTCGCTCACTTGTGAGCTTACCGAGTAGCTCGATAGGGACAATGCTTGGGAGCTCACAAAGTAGCTCGCTTAGGAGCTCACCAAGTAACTCACTTGGGAGCTCACCGAAAGGATTTTCAAGTAGCTCACCTAGGAGATCTTCTAGGATCCCACCAATTAGCTTGAGTTAATCTCACTAAGGAGCTCATTGAGTAACTCACCTAGGAATTCACACGACAGCTTGCCTTGTTAACTCACCTTGAGCTCACCTTGCCAACTCACCTTGGGCTCATCTGGAATCTCGCATGTAATCTCACCTCGAGAGATTACCAACAAATTCAACTTTGAGATAACCTAGGATTTCACCAAGTATCTCATCGAGCATCTCACCTAGGAGCTCATCTAGGAGCTCTTCTAGGAGCTTATTGATCAGCTCAACTTGAGCTTTCCTAGAAACTCACCTGGGAACTCACTGACCGCTTAGATTGCCGGCTCACATGGGACTTCACCAAGGACCTCTCCTAGGAGCTCACCAAGTAGCTCGCTTGGGAGCTCACCTTGCAGCTTTCCTAGGAGCTCATTAAATAGCTCAAAAAGTAGCTCACCTAGGAGCTCTTCTGGGAGCTCGCCAATCGAGATCAAGTTGAGCTCACCTAGGAGCTCATCGAGTAACTCACCTGGGAACTCACCTAGGAGGTCACCTGAAAGCTCACCTTTCTAACTCTCCTTGAGCTCATCTGGTAGCTCACCCGTAAGCTCACCTTAGAGATTGATAACAAGCTCGCCTTTGAGCTCACCAAGTAGCTCACCTAGGAGATTGGCTAGGAGCTTGGCAAGTAGCTTGCCCAAGAGCTTGTTGAGTAGCTCGACTTGAGATTTCCTAAAAACTCACCTTAGAGCTCACTGATTGCTCACCTTTATAGCTCACCTTGAGCTCACTCGAGCAGCTTGACTTGACTTGAACTCACCTAGGAGCTTGTCAAGTAGCTCACCCAAAAATTTACATGGGAGCTCACCTGATAGCTCACCTTGTTAACTCGCATGGAATCACCTATCAGCTCACCTTGCTAGTTTACCTTGAGCTCAATCGGAGCTCACCTTACAAACTCACCTTGAGATAGTCTGTAGCTCACCTAAGAGTTTGTTGAGTAGTTCACCTAGTAGCTTACCTAGAAGCTCACCTAACTGACTCACGAGGGAGCTCACCTAACACTCACCTAGAAGCTTGCCTAACACTCACCTAGGAGCTCACCGAGTATCTTACTAAGTAGATTTACTAAGCTTACTTGTGATCTAGTCGGGGACCTCACCTAGGAGCTTTCCAAGTAGCTCACTTGGGAGCTCACCTAGCAGCTCACCGATCAGCTCCAGTTAAGCTCACCCGGAGCTCATTGAGTAACTCACTTGAGCTCACTGGGAGCTCTCTAACATAGCTTACCTTACCAACTAGCCTAGAGCTCACCTTACCAACTCACCTTGAGCTCACCTTGCCAACTCACCTTGAGCTCATCTGGTAGCTTGCATGTAAGCTCACCTCAGAGATTACCAACAAGCTCACCTTTGAGCTCACATGGGAGCTCACCGAGTGACTCACCTAGTAGCTCGGTTGGGAGCTTGGTAAGTAACTCACCCAGGAGCTCATCGAGCATCTCAATTTGAGCTTACCCAAAACTCACATGGGAGATCATGTGATACATCATCCAAGAGTTCTTCAAGCAGCTCGACTTGAACTCACCTGGGAGCTTATCAAGTAGCTCACCCAAAAACTCACATGGGAGTTCACCTATAATGTCACCTTGCTAGCTTGCCTTGAGCTCACTGAGTAGCTCAGCTTACTAACTCACCTTGATCTCGTCTAGTAGCTGACCTTGGGGTTCTTTGATTAGCTCACCAAATAGATCACCTAAGAACACACCTAATAGCTCACTGGGAGCTCACAGAGCACCTCATCAAGTAGGTTGACTTGACCTCTCTTTTGATCTCACTTGTGAGCTCACCGAGTAGCTCGTCAGTACCTCACATAGGAGCTTGCCATGTAGATCACTTGGGAGCTCACCTAGTAGCTCACCTAATAACTCACAGAATAGCTTTCCAAGTAGCTCACTTAGTAGAACTTCTAGGAGCTCGCCGATAAGCTCAAGTTGAGCTCCCCGGGAGATCATCGAGTAACTCACTTAGGAAATCACACTGGAATCTCACCTAATAGCTCAAATTTCCTACTTGACTTGAGCTCACCTTACCAACTCTCCTTGAGCTCACCTTGCCAACTCACCTTGAGCTCATCTGGTAGTGCACATGTAAGTTGACCTTAGAGATTGCTAACAAGCTCACCTTTGAGCTCACTTGGGAGCTCATGGAGTAGCTCACCTAGGAGCTGGGCTGGGAACTTAGCAAGCAACTCACCCAAGAGCTCATAGAGTAGCTCGACTTGAGCTTTCCCGGGAGCTCGTCAAGCAACTCACCTAAAAACTTGAATGGGAGCTCACCTGACAACTTGCCTTGCCAACTCACATGGGTGCTCACCTATCAGCTCACCTTGTCAGCTCACCTTGAGCTCACTAAGGAGCTCACCTTGCCAACTCACCTTGAGCACATCCGATAGCCACCTGTCAGAGTTGGTCGAGTAGCTCACCAAGTAGCTCACCTAGGAGCTCACCTAGTAGCTTGCCTGGGAGCTCACCAAGTAACTCGCCAAGTAGGTTGACTTGAGCTTGCTTGTGAGCTCATCGAGTAGCTTACTGAGGACCTCACCTAGTAGCTCACCAAGTAGCTCACCTAGTAGTTCACATGGGAGCTCGCCAAAAAACTCACCAAGTAGCTCTCCTGGGAGCTCTTCTGGGAGTTCACTTATAAGCTCGAGTTGAGCTCTCCTAGCAACTCATCGAGTAACTCACTTGGGAACTTTCCTAGGAGCTCACCTGATAGCTCACCTTGCCAATTCACCTTAAGTTCACATTACCAACTCACCTTGAGCTCACCTTGCTAACTCACCTTTAGCTCATCTAGTAGTTCGTATTTAAGATCACATCAGAGATTACTAAAAACCTCACCTTTGAGCTCACCTGGGAGCTTACTGAGTAGCTAACTTAAGATCTCGGTAGGAGCTTAGCAGTAATTCACCTAGGAACTCATCAAGCAGCTCGACCTGAGCTTGCCTAGAAACACACTTGGGAGCTCACCTAATAGCTCACCTTGGTAGCTCACCTTGAGCTCACCCAGGAGCTCACCGAGTAGATTGACTTAAGCTCACATGGGAGCTCATCAAGCAGCTTGCCCAAAAACTCACATGGGAGCTCGCCTGACAGCTCACCTTACCAACTCGGATGGGAGCTCCCTTATCATCTCACCTTAAGCTTGATGAGGATCTCACCTTGCCAACTCACATTGACCCCATCTGGTAGCTCACATCAGATTTTATCGAGTAGCTCACCCAAGTACCTTACTAAGTGAGCTTGACTAACAGCTCACCTGGAAGCTCACTTATGAGCTCACTAAGTAGGTTGAATTGAGCTCACTTATGAGCTCATCGAGTAGCTCATCGGGGACCTCACCTAGGATCTCACCAAGTAGCTCACTTGGGAGCTCACCTAGTAGCTCTCCTGGGATCTCACCAAATAACTCGCCAAGTAACTCACCTGGGAGCTATTCTAGGAGCTCACCAATCAACTTGAGTTGAACTCACCCAGGAGCTCATCGAGTAACTCACCTAGGAACTCAACTAGGAGCTCACTGACCTCTCCTTACAAACTTACCTTGAGTTTTCCTTGCTAAGTCACATTAAGCTCACCTTGCCAACTCACCTTGAGCTCATTTGGTACCTTACATGTAATCTCTCCTCAGAGATATCTGAAAATCTTGACTTTGAGCTCACATGGGAGCTCACCAAGTAGCTCACCTAGGAGCTCAGCTAAGAGCTCAAAAAGTAGCTCACCCAGAAGCTCACTTGATAGCTCACCTTTCCAGCTCACCTTAAGCCTACCTAGGAGCTCACCGAGCAGCTCGACTTGAGCTCACCTAGGAGCTCATCAAGTAGCTCACCATAAAACTCACATGGGAGATCACCTTACCAACTTTTATGGGAGCTCACCTATCAGCTCACCTTGCCTACTTTCACCTTAAGCTCGTTCAGGAGCTCACCTTGCTAACCCACCTTGAGCTTGTCTAGTAGCTTGCCTCAGAGTTCGTCAAGCAACTTACCAAGTAGCTCACATGGGAGCTCCCCTAACAGCTTGATTAGGAGCTCACTGAAAAGCTCACCGATTAGGTTGACTTTAGCTCACTTGTGAGCTCACCGAAAGTAGCTCACTAGGGACCTTACCCGGGAGCTTTCCAAGTAGCTCACTTGGGAGCTTGACTAGGAGCTTGCTGAACAACTCTCCAAGTAGCTCACTTGGGAGCTCTTCTAGGAGCTCACCAATCAACTCGAGTTGAGCTCACATGGGAGCTCATCAAGTAACTCACCTTGGAACTCATCTAGGATCTCACCTGATAGCTCACCTTACCAACTCACCTTGAGCTCACCTTACCGACTCACCTTGAGCTTGCCTTATCAACTCACCTTGAGCTCATCTGGTAGCTCACATGTAAGCTCACCTCAGAGATTACCGATAATCTAGCCTTTGAGCTTTCCTGGGAGCTCATCGATCAACTCACCTAGGATTTCAGCTAGGATCTTGGTAAGTAGCTCAACTTGAGCTTGTCTAGAAACTCACTTCGAGATCACCCGACAGCTCACCTTGAGCTCACCTAGAAACTCACCTTATAGCTCACCCAGAAACTCATGGGAGATCACCTTGAGCTCACTAAGGAGCTCACCTTTCCAACTCACCTTGAGCTTGCTTGTGAGTTCACCGAATAGCTCACTAGAGACCTCATCTGGGATCTCACCAAGTAGCTCGCTTAGAACCTCACCTAGCAACTCACTTAGAAGCTCACCGACTAGATTACCAAGTAGCTCACCTGGGACCTCTTCTAGGAGCTCACCAATCAGATCGAGTTGAGCTCACCTAGAATCTCATCAAGTAACTCACCTGGGAGCTCTCTTGATAGCTCACCTTGTCAACTAGCCTTGAGCTTACCTGTCCAACTCAACTTGATCTCACCTTGCCAACTCACCTTGAGCTCATCTTTAGCTCGCATGTAAGCTCACCTTTGAGATTACCAACAACCTTCCCTTTGAGCTCACCCGAGCTCAAATAGTAACTCACCTAGGATTTCAGATAGGAGCTCAAAGTAGCTCACCTAGGAGCTCATCGAGTAGCTCGACTTGAGCTAGCCTAGAAACTCACTTGGGAGCTCGACTTTATAGCTTACCTTGCCATCTTGCCTTGAGCTCATCCAAGAGCTCATGAGTAACTCAACTTGAGCTCACATGTGATTTCATCAAGCAGCTTACCTAAAAACTCACATGGGAGCTCACCTAACATAGCATGCCTTGCCAACTCGCATGGGAGCTCACCTTGCTAGCTCTCATTGAGCTCGCTAAGGAGTTCACATTTCCAACTCACCTTGAGCTTATCTGGTAGCTCACCACGGAGTTCATCAAGAAAATATCCAAGTAGCTCACCTAGGATCTCACCTAATAGCTCACCTAGGAGCTTGCCTAACAGCTCACCTAGGAGCTCATCGAGTAGCTCGCCAAGTAGGTTGACTTGAGCTTGCTTGTGAGCTCACCGATCAGCTCGCCAAGGACCTCACCTCAAGCTTGCCAAGTAGCTCACTTAGGAGCTCACCTAGCAGCTTACCTGGGAGCTCACCAAATAGCTCACCAAGTATCTCACCTTGAGCTCTTCTGGGAGCTCACCAATTAGCTCGAGTTGAGCTCACCTAGGAGCTCATCGAGTAACTCACCTAGGAGCTCGCTTGACAGCTCACCTTACCAACTCACTTTGAGCTCACCTTCCCAACTCACCTTGAGCTCACCTTTCCAACTCACCTTGAGCTCACCTTTGAGCTCACTCGGGAGCTCACTGAGCATCTCACCTAGGAGCTTGGTTGGGAGCTCGGTAAGTAGCTCACCCAGGAGCTCATCGAGTAGCTTGACTTGAGCTTTCCCGAAACTCACCTAGGAGCTTACCTGATAGCTCACCTTTAGAGCTCACTTTGAGCTCACCTAGAGCTTTCCGAGCAACTCAAATTGAGCTCACCCGGGAGCTCATCAAGCAGCTCACCCAAAAACTCACATGGGAGCTCACCGATAGCTCACCTAGAAAATCACACAGGAGTTTACCTATCAGCTCGCTGAGGAGCTCACCTTCCCAACTCACCTTGAGCTTGTCTAGTAGCTCACCTCAGAGTTTATGGAGTAGCTCACATGGGAGTTCACTGAGAAACTCACCGAGTAGGTTGACTTGTGCTCACTTGTGAGCACACTAGTGATCTTTCCAAGCAACTCACTGGGGACCTCACCAAGTAGCTCACTTGGAAGCTCACCTAGTAGCTCAATGAATAGTTCACAAAGTAGCTCATGTGGGTGCTCTTCTGGGAGCTCACCGATTACCTTAATTTGAGCTCACCCAGAGCTTGTCAAGTAACTCACCTAGGGAGCTAGCCTAATAGCTCGAGCTTTGCCAACTCACATTGAGCTAGCCTTTCCAACTCACCTTGAGCTCATAAGCTCATCTTAGATATTCACATTAGAGATTACCGAGCTCACCTTTGAGCTCACCTGGGAGCTCACCGAGTAGCTTGTCGAGTAGGTTGACTTGAGCTCACTTGTGAGCTCACCGATCAGCTTGGGGACCTCATTTGGGAGCTCTCTAAGTAGCTCACTTGGGAGCTCACCTAGCAGCTTTCCTGGGAGTTCACCAGTAAATTTCTTGTGAGCTCACTTGACAGCTCACCTTGTCAACTCACTTTAAGCTCTCCTTCCCAACTCACCTTGAGCTCACCTTGCCAACTAGCCTTGAGCTCACCTTTGAGCTCACCCGGGAGCTCACTAAGCATCTCACCTAGGAGCTCAGAAAGTAGCTCACCCGGAGCTCATTGAGTAGCTATACTTGAGCTTACCTAGAAACTCACCGGGAGCTTACCTTACAGCTCACCTTGAGAGCTCACTTTAAGCTCACCTAGGAGCTCACTGAGTAGCTCAACTTGAGCTCACCCAGGAGCTCATCAAGCAGCTCACCCAAATAATCACATGGGAGCTTACCTAAAAGCTCACCCAAAAACTTGCGTGGGATCTCGCTGAGGAGATCACCTTCCCAACTCACCTTGAGCTCGTCTAGTAGGTCACCTCGAGTTTTTGAGCAGCTCACCTAAGATCTCACCAAGTAGCTCATCGAGTAGGTTGACTTGAGCTCACTTGTGAGCTCACTAGTGAAACATGTTGAGTAACTCACCAAAAAAACTCACATGGGAGCTCACCTAACAGCTCACCAAAAAACTCACATGGGAGCTCGCTTATCAGCTCACCTTAATAGCTCACCTTGAGCTTGCTAAGTAGCTCACCTTCCCAACTCACCTTGAACTCATCTGGAAGGTCACCTAAGAGTTTCTCAAGTAGCTCATTGGGGACCTTGCCTGGGAGCTCACTTGTCAAGTAGGTTAACTTGAGCTCACTTGTTGAGTAGGTTTACTTGAGTAGGTTGACTTGAGCTCACTTGTTGAGTAGGTTGACTTGAGCTCACTTATGAGCTCACTAGTGAGCTTGCTGAGTAACTCATCGGGGACCTCACTTGGGAGCTCACCAAGTAGCTTACTTGGGAGCTCACCTAGTAGCTCACCTAGGAGCTCACCAACAACTCACAAAGTAGCTCACTTGGGAACTCTTTTTTTTGCTCACCAATTACCTCGAGTTGAGCTCACCCAGGAGTTCATCAAGCCACTCACCCAAAAATTTGCATGGGAGCTCACCTAACACTCACACATAAAATGCATGGAGCTCACCTTAACGGCTCACCTTGAGCTCGGTTGAGGAGCTCACCTTCCTAACTATCCTTGAGCTCATCTAGTAGGTTTCCTCAAAATTTGTCAAGTAGCTCACATGGGAGCTCACCAAATAGCTCGCCAGTAGGTTAACTTGAGTTCACTTGTGAGCTCACTAGTGAACTTGCCAAGAAACTCATAAGGGACCTCGCCTAGGACCTCACCTAGGAGCTCGCCAAGTAGCTTACTTGGGAGCTCACCTAGCAGCTCACCTAGGAGCTCACCAAATAGCTCACAAAGTAGCTCACCTAGGAGCTCTTCTGGGAGCTCACTGATTACCTTGAGTTGAGCTCACCTATAAGTTCATCGAGTAACTCACCTGGTAACTCACCTAGGAGTTAGCTTGATAGCTCACCTTGCTAACTCACCTTGAGCTCACCTTGCTAACTCACCTTGAGCTCATCTGGTAGCTCACATATAAGATCACCTCAGAGATTGCTAACAAGCTCACCTTTGAGCTTACCTCGAGCTCACTATCACCTAGGAGCTCACCTAGGAGCTCAGTAAGTAGCTCACCCGAGCTTGTCGACAAGCTCAAGTTAAGCTTTCCCGCTCTCCCAAGCTCACCAGTCGAATAGCTCGAGTTAAGCTTTCTCAAAAACTCACCTGGGAGCTCACATGACATCTCACCTTGCCAACTCACCTTGAGCTCACCAAGAAACTCAACTTGAGCTCAATCGGGAGCTCATCAAGAAGCTCACTCGAAAACTCACATGGAGCTCACCTAACATCTCACCTTACCAACTCACATGGGAGCTCACCTATCAGCTCAGCTTGCCAGCTCACCTTGAGCTCGCTGAGGAGTTCACCTTGCCAACTAGCCTTGAGCTCATTTGGTAGCTCGGCTTGAGTTCATCGAGTAGCTCACCTAATAGCTCACCTAGGAACTCACCTAATAGCTCACCTGGGAGATCATTGAGTAGCTCTCTAAGTAGGTTGACTTGAGCTTTCTTATGAGCTCACCGAGTAGCTCATCAAGTAACTCACTTGGGACCTTGGAGCTCACCTTGGAGCTCACCTTAAGCTCACCTTGCCAACTCACCTTGAGCTCACCTTGCCAACTCACCTTGAGTTAATCTAGTAGCTCACATGGAAGCTCACCTCAGAGATCACTAATAAGCTCCCCTTAGAGCTCTTCTAGGAGCTCCCGATCAGCTTGAGTTGAGCTCACTCGGGAGGTCTCTTTAATTAACTTGCCTGGGAACTCACCTGGGAGCTCGCCTAATAGCTCACCTTGTCAACTCACCTTGAGCTCACCTTGCCAGCTTGCCTTGAGCTCATCTAGTAGCTCACATGTAAGCTCACCTTAGAGATTTCCGATAAGCTTACCTTTGAGCTCACCTAGGAGCTCAACCTGGGAGCTCGAGAAGCAGCTCACCAAGGAGCTCGTCGAGTAGGAGCTCACTTGATAGCTCACCTTACCTATTCACCTTGAGTTCACCTTACCAAATCACCTTGAGCTCACCTTTCCAACTCACCTTGAGCTCATCTAGGTAGCTCGTATGTAAGCTCACCTCAGAGATTATCGACAAGCTCACCTTTGAGCTCACATGGGAGCTTATCAAGTAGCTCACCTAGGAGCTCACTGGGAGCTCGGCAAGTAGCTCACCCAGGAACTCATCGAGTAGCTCACTTGAGCTTGCTCGAAACTCACTTGGGAGCTCACCTAAAAGCTCACCTTGCCAGCTCACCTTGAGCTCACCTAGGAGCTTTTGATTAGCTCGACTTGAGCTCACCCGAAAACTCACATGGGAGCTCACCTGAAAAGCTCACCTTACCAACTCGCATGGAGCTCCCCTATCATCTCACCTTCTAGCTCACTAAGGAGCTCACCTTGCCAACTCACCTTGAGCTCATCTTGTAGCTCACATTAGAGTTCATCAGTAGCTCACCAAGTAGCTCACCTAGGAGCTCGACTAACATCTCACTGGGAGCTCACCTAATAGCTCACCTCGGAGCTCACCGAGAAACTTCACTGAGTAGGTTTACTTGAGATCACTTATGAGCTCACCGAGTAGCTCATCGGGGACCTCACTTGGGAGCTCACCAAGTAGCTCACTCGGGAGCTCACCTAGTAGTTCACCTAGGAGCTCACCAAATAGCTCGCCAAGTAGCTCACCTGGGAGCTTATTTGGGAACTCACCGATTACCTCAAGTTGAGCTCACGTGGGAGCTCATCAAATAACTCACCTAAGAACTCACCTTGAGTATGCCTTGCCAACTCACCTTAAGCTCACCTTGCCAACTCACCTTGAGCTCATCTAGTAGCTCACATGTAATCTCACCTCAGAGATTACTGACAAGCTCACCTTTGAGCTCACTTGGGATCTCACCAAGTAGCTCACTTAGGAGCTCGGTTGGGAGCTCAAAAATATCTCTTCCAGGAGCTCACTTGACAGCTTACCTTGCCAGCTCAGCTTGAGCTCACCCAGGAGCTCACCGAGTAGCTCAACTTGAGCTCACCCAGGAGCTCATCAAGTAGCTCACCTAAAAATCACATGGGAGCTCACCTTAACAAATTTCATGGGAGCTCACCTATAAGTTCACCTTAAGCTCACTTAGGAGCTCACCTTGCTAACCCACCTTGAGATTATTTGGTAGCTAGCCTCAGAGTTCATCAGCAACTCACCAAGTAGCTCACCTGGGAGCTTACCTAAAAGCTCACTTGGGAGCTCATTGAGAAGCTTGCTAAGTAGGTTAACTTGAGCTCACTTGAGAGCTTTCCAAGTAGCTCATAACCTCACCAGAGCTTTCCAAGGAGCTCGGTTAGGAGCTCGCCTAGTAGCTCACCTAGGAGCTCACCGAATAACTCAACAAGTAGCTCACCTAGGAGCTCTTCTAGGAGCTCACTGATTAGCTTGAGTTCAGCTCACGCAAGAGCTCATCAAGTAACTCACCTAGAAACTCACCTTACCAACTTGGCTAGAAGATCGCTTGATAGCTCACCTTGCTAACTTTCCTTGAGCTCACCTTGCAAACTTACCTTGAGCTCACCTTGCCAACTCACCTTGAGCTCATCTGGTAGCTCGCATGTAAGCTCACCTCAGATATTACCACCAAGATCACCTTTGAGTTCACCTAGGAGCTCATCGTGTAACTCACCTAAGAGCTTAGTTGGGAGCTCAACAAGTAGCTTTCCCATGAGCTTCTCAAGCAGCTCGACTTGAGCTTCCCAAAACTCACCTAGGAGCTCACCTGATAGCTCACCTTGCCAACACGCCTTGAGGTTACCCAGCAGATTACCAAGTAGCTCAACTTGAGCTCTCTCTCGAGCTCATCAAGTAAATCACCCAAAAACTAGCATCGGAGCTTGCTTGATAGCTCGCCCTGACAACTCAGAGTGGTAGAGAATATTTGTATTTTTTTTCCAAAAGAGGTTAAAAGGTAAAATGAATTATGTGAAGGAAAAAGTGAAATTCTTTCCGAGAGCAAAAAGTTATCTTTTCAAATTTTCTTTCATGCCTGTCATGCCACGTGTCGGTATGTGATTGGCTGCGAGGATGTGGAGTTGCAGAGAAAATTGGGAAATTTTTCCCAAAGGAATTTTTTTCAAAAACTAAGTTTTCAAGATGAGTCCACCCTCCCAAGTGCCACGTGGCAACTTCTTATTGGTTGAGGGGTTTGTGGGGAAAATTGGGAAAATTTTCCCAAGGCAAAATTTTTTAAAAAAGATAGAGTTCAAAAATTTCCCCTCCAAGATGCCACATGGCATCATTTGATTGGGTGAGAGGGTGGTGGGGCTGTGGGACTTTTTAGGAAATTTTTCTAAAGTGAAATTTAAATTTTCTAAGGTTGAATTAATTTATTTTTGGTTTTGGATGGCCAATTTGAAGTAAAACTTCAAATGGCCATAACTTTTGATTGGGAACTCCATTTTGGGAAAATAAGGACTTTCTAGAAATCTCTCGAGTCCTCTTTGCATGGAAATCATCAATTTTGGAATTTGGTGAAGTTTCAAGGGTCAATTTTAAGAAATCGATCTGCAGGGTTTCACATTTAAAACTGGCAATTTTTCAAACTTGTAATTTTTATAAAATTGAACTCTTCCTCCACTCAACATGTCAATCAGACATGGGGGAATAGTCTAGGGGAGGTTTAGAGTGCTTTAGTGAAGTCATTTTTTCATTTATACAAGTTTGCAATTTTTCGACAGCTGATGGGAAAAAAAATGACCATGCAAGCTCCGAATTGAAATTCTTTGAGTTTTGGAGATTTATTCTTGACTTTTTAGTGAATTTGGATTCCTCAAGTCTTCCTAAGTATAAATTTCAAGTTTCATAATTTATTGTTGAGTATAAAGTCAAACTACTCATTTTATTTAAAAAGGAAGATGCCAGAATTATGAACTTAAAACAAAGTTCTCTTCTCCACGAATTTACAATTTAATATGCAATTTTTAATTAAGGAAAACATATCCATTTCATTTCTAATACATCCAATTGATTCAAAAAATACATGTATATAGTATGCAAAGTTTATTTCTAACTTTTCTCAACTCATTTCAAAGATCCAATTCTGTTTTTTTATATACGTTTTCTCTTTCCAAAAATGAATTGCAAATTTAACAGTAGGTGATTTCCAAGATAACAATGCAATTTGGAAAGTAATGTATTTCATTCATCTATCTCCAAAAAAATATTACAACAAGGTATATCAAGATAACTTTGATTCCTTTATTGGATTTAAACAAGTTTACAACTGAACTCCTTTCTTTACATTCAAATTTGAAACTTAAAAACTGTATCATTTTTTTTTTTAAATAGAGGAAGGGAAAGTGACTCTTTCTCATTTCAAATACAAAACATAGGATATCATTTACATTTCACAATCAATTACAAATTTCAAATTACAAGGTAAACATTTCCCATCTCAAATCAATTACATGCATCCACTTGAAATGGGAAGGATTACATTTAAAATTTACAAAAAGGATGACTGTCAAACTATTGTCTTTCTTCTCCAAACAGTAGCAAGCTGAGTTCTTCATCTTCATTCTTCTAATCACACCAAGGAAGGGGGAAAGGTAACGCTCTCCACCCAACCAAAACATCCAATGGGAAAGGAGAAGCCATCTTTCCCCATTGGCCCCCAAGCCCCAAACATATTGGAATGGAACATGATGATACAACACATGGCAACATGGCTTCTTCACATACAAGAAATGTTTCACAATCATAAAGAAATATAAAGAAAGAAGAGGTAGTTCTCAACTATAAAAATCAATTTCAAACAAAACAAAGGCTCCTTCTCTAAGCAATCAAGCCAAGCAAGAGAAAGAGCTATGGAGGTCTCCTTATGCCTCCCAAGTTGAATTTTGGGCATCCACTAAAAGAAAACTACTAAAATCATAGCAATCCCATAAACCTTATCCCTCCTCAACCCCTCCTTATCCCTCCTCCAAATTTATCCCTTATACCTCCCCCAAAGTAAGAAATGCAAGCAATTTCCTTTCCTAGGTGGATCCCAAACCAACATTCCCTCCCAAGAACAAATAACAATGGCAAATCCCTTATCCCTCCTATGATAAACCTCATAGTCTTCTCTCCACACCATTCCCTAAGCATTCTACCCATCCCTAAAGAATGTAACCACAAAAACCATTCAATAATTTACATGCAAGAAGGGGAAAGAAAACAACAATATAAAGGGATAAGACCCTACCTCTCCATAATGGAGATTTGCTTTCAAATAGCAGATTCTTTGTTACACAAATTAGTCCCAAACAAAGAAAATGCAAAGCATGAAAAATAGTCCAAGATCCTTCAACAAGAACAAGCTCCCAATGCAAGAGGAAATTCAACCCCCAAGAAGCAAATAACAAAATTTCAACAACCTCAAATGAGGAAGCAATTCACATTTTAAAGGGAGAGGGTGGAAGAGGATGATGTGGATTCCAAGTGGGATGCCACATCACTTTCCCTCATCCCAAAATGCAATCAACATTAATGCAAATAAATCACCATAAATGAAATATGACAAAATTACTTACATACACAATATAGCCCATACCCCAAAAGGAATGCATTTAAAATTTGTAAGACAAGTGAAATTAATACTTACCCAATTTTATGTCAAAATACAATAAAATAGATTGATTTTGACTCCAAATCAATAATCATGGTTGGTGGAGGATTTTGAGAGGTGTGGGACAAGTTTGACTTGTCCCACAAGCCTCCAATTTAGGCTCCCAAGACCAAATTCCAATTTCAAGAGAGATGGAGTGTTGGACCTTCCAAAATCTTCCTTACAACCTTTTTACAAGTTCTTACACACTCTTACATCCTCTTACACATGCATTAATATCTATGACATTTATTTATTACAATCTTTCATAAATATTTATTTATTTACCATATGGTTATACAATATATAAATAAAATTTCATTTTCAACCAAGACAATAACATTTAATTTATATTCCACATCCCAATTAATTTAATTAAATTTTAACTATAAGACTCTCACATTATACTATCACATTAAAATTTATTAAAATAAGGAACACCTTACAAATAAAAGTACACACAACAATAATAAAAAAGAACATACAAATAAAACACACATATGCCCCCATGGTCACAATAATGGAAATCCCCACCCCACGGGAAGTCCTAACATAACACCACACACAAATCAAACATAGTTGCCATGGTGACCTTGTTGATTTCACATTGAATTCCAATATGGTTAGTCTCCAGTCCCCCGACATTGTTGTGATTTTTACCTACAAAATAACAATACCTCCTTCAGCCTCGTGGCCACATCAGAACATCCAAATGATATAAGTAACATATAATTATTAATTCCAAATCACAACAATATCAAGGATTTAAAATTTATCATTTAAATTCAATTTGTAAATTTTATCATCATACAATAGATCTCTATACTAGGGCTATTCATAATATCCACTGTCAAATGTCTAAAATCGGAAATATTATATCCATGTGAACAGTATATCACCATCCACATAATAATAATAATATCTCAATGATCATCAAGCAGAATATATAAATCCATATCAATATTAATCCATAGTCTAACATCTAACCATCATGCTAATCAAAACATAATAATGTCCATATTCATCCATGAGCTAGTATATATACACATTCTACTATATCAAAACACAATAATGTCCAAAATATGATTAGTAGTGTCAAAATCAGTATCTGAATAGTGTCCAATTAAAGTGGGCACTACATCCCCCTCCCCTTAGAATCAACTTCTTCCTGGAAGTCACTAGAACAAATGTAGAAACTACACCCATAAAGAAGTAGCATCCTCCCAAGTGGCTGCAGTCTCATTATGTATGTCCCACCACCCGTACAAATCGATATCTCTACCTCGAAGGCTCGGGTTCCTATGATCTATGATACAGATGGGATCCACCATCACCTATCCCTAATCCTACACCTATAATGATGTCTAATCCAGTACATGAGAAGGATCTATGATGTATCTCCTAAGAACAGAAACATGAAACACATCATGTACATGAGACAAGCTGGGTGGCAATGCTAGACGGTAGGCCAACAGGCCGATACGCTCCAAGATCTCAAAGGGTCAAATGAACCAAGGAGCTAACTTAGAACCTTTTCCATAATGGATCGAGGCTCTTATGTGGCCTAACACAAAGGAAAACCTTCATGCCCACATCAAAATTACGCTTGGTTCTATGCCGATCAACATACTTATTTTACATATCCCGTGCCTCCTGTAATCTCTTCCTGATCAACACTACCTACTTCTCGATGTCCTGCAAAAGAGTTGGTCTGAGAGATACTCTATCCTCCAACCTATCCCAACTAATGGGTGTCCTGCAGTCCCTACCATACAAGGCCTAGAAGGGAGCCATGCCTATAGAACTCTGAAAGCTATTATTGTAGGCAAACTCCACAAGATACAGATACTCCTCCCATCTCACCTAGTGATCCATCACATACATCCTGAGCATGTCCTCCAAAATATGATTCACCCTCTCGGTTTGTCCATCTATCTCAGGTGATAAGTTGTGTTGAAGTTAATCTTCATCCCGAGAACATACTGCATGGTAGTCTAGAAATGAGAAGTGTACAAAGGATCATGGTCACAAATGATCTTCCATGGAATCCCATGCAACCTGAAAATCTCATCCAAGTAGACACATGCCACTACACTAGCTTTATAGGTGGTCTTCACTGGAGAAAAGTGAGCTACTTTTGTCAATTTATCAACCGTGACCATGATGGTGTCATGGTGATATCTCAACATTGGTAACCCAACAATGAAATCCATGGAAATGGTGTCTCATTTCCACTCTGGTATAGTGTGAGGATAGAGAAGGCCAGCTGGATGCTGATGATTAGCCTTCACTTTCTAGCACTCTAAATAGTGTGACACAAACTAAGCCACATCCCTACGAAGTCCTCTCCAGTGATATAGCTGTCTTATAGTGGCATGCATCTTCTTCACCCCAGGATGGGTTGAATAGGGTGCATGATGTGCCTCTGTCAAGATGTCCTGCCTCAAGCCTCGATCTTTAGGAACATATATCTAACCTCTGTGCCTAAGAAAACCATCTGCCTCTAGAGAGAAACCATAAAATTTCCCCTCAAGGGGCCTCAAGCACTCAATCTCTACTCGAGATGTAGTGTAGAAACTATCAAGAGGAAGCCGTGAGAAGGATCCTGATCTACAAATTTGTGCTCACTAAAGTAGCCATGCTCAAATGCCTCTATCTACGGAGAGCATCTACAACCACAATCTCCTTCCCTTTCACATGCTCTATCTCTATGTCGTACTCACAAAGTAACTCCATCCTATGCCTTTGACGAGCATTTAGATTAGGCTGTGTGAAGAGGTGGCAAAGACTCAAATGATCTGTCCTGAGTATGAATCTCTGACTAAGAAGGAAGTGTCTCTAATGAACTAAATCATGCACAACTATCATAAGCTCAAGATCATGGGTCAAATAGTTAAGCTCATGATCTTTGAGTTTGCGAGACTTAAAGGCTACAACTCTTCCCTCCTGTATAAGAACACCTCCTAGGCCTACCAACGAAGCATCCATGCACACAAAGAACTCACCATGTGGGTCCGGCACTACAAGGATAGGTGTTATAGTGAGGCATTCCTTTAGGTTCCTGAAGGCCTGCTCACACCTATATAACTAGATAAACTTCTTCCCTTTCTACTAAAGGGAGGTGATGGGGTGCACTATCCGAGAGAAGTCCTGAAAAAATATCCTATAGTAACCTGCTAACCCCATGAAGCTACGCACCTCTATCACTGTAGTGGGTGCTAGCCAATCCATAATGGATCTAATCTTAGAAGGGTTGACTGCGATACCTTCCCCTGAGATGATATGGCCCAAGTACTAAACCTCTGACTGAAATAAAGCACACTTCTCTAAGTTCCCATAAAGTTGCTACTCACGAAGACACTGAAGAAAATGATGAAGGTGCCCCTCATGCTCCTCATGTGTGCATGAGTAAATCAGAATGTCATCAATAAATATGAGTATGAAGTGATCTAAAAGGTCCTAAATACCACATTCATCAAACTCATAAACACTTTGGGGGCATTCATCGGACCAAAAGGCACTACTGATGAACTCATAGTGCCCATACCTCATATGAAAAGTAGTCTTATGGATGTCTACCTCTCTAGTAATCCTCAACGATGGTACCTTTACTTAAGATCAATCTTAGAGAACACCGTGAATCCCTCATTTTATTAAATAAGTCATCAATGCGAGGCAGGGGATAACGATTCTTGATTGTCACTTTGTTCAACTGGTGGTAATCTATGCACAACCACAAGAATCCATCCTTATTCTTCACAAATATAATCGAGTGCACCCCAAGGGGATACACTAGGATGGATAAGCCATTTCTCTAGAAGGTCCTCTAGCTGTAAATTGAGCTTGCAAAGCTCTAGGGTGGTCATCCGAATAGGGAGCTCATGAGATAGGCTCTGCTCATGGAACCAGATCAATATGGAAGTTAATCTCACGTGGGGGTGGCATCCCCGATAGCTCCCCCCGGGAAAACATCTCCATACTCTCTCAAAATGGGATGGTCATCTAGCGATGGCCCACTAGACCCATCCTCTGTCTAGTCACTAACTATGAATGCATACATTTGACAACCCCGTCACACACACTTGAGCTACATAGCGGAGATAGTGTGAATAGAAACATGTCTCCTGACCCTAGAAATCACCGACTCAACTCTAAGATCATCTACACAAGATATAGTCTTATGATAGCAATCCATTCTTGCCCTATGTGTAGATAATGGTCAATGCCTAAAATGACTCCATATGAGCCCAAAGGAAGTATGCAGAGATCTAAAGTGGTGGTGAAAGGCCCCAAGTTAACAACACACTCCTTTACTAAGGAGTCTACAGAGACCTTAGCTCCCAAAGCCATCTCGACATCCCAACTATGACCCTATCTAACAGCCACCAGCCTACATCACTCTACTAAGGATGGTACAATAAATGAATCAGAAGAACTAAACTCAAACAATATGGAGGTAGGAACACCTCTAATACTACATGTGGTCTCAATGACCATGCTATGGTGCTCAGCCTGGTAGTTCTCAACCACTACATAGATCCTTTGACTCCATCCCATGTCTCCAACTGTAGGCTCTGAGATGGGTGCCTTACCCTTATTAGGGTTCTGGGGGTAATCTCTCCAAAATTGTCCCGCTACTCCACACCTGAAACAACCACCACCTAAACCTCTCCAAATAGAAGCACCTCCAGAAGGTGCCCTAGAGGTAGGTGTTGTGGATCCTAATGATCTAGCTATAGTCTATTGTGGCCTCTGTGGTTGAGCTCCTACCGACTGAGCTCTAGCTCCACCCTGTGTCCTGGTGGGTCCCCTAGGAGGAGGCCCCATACTGCGACCTCTCTGT
The DNA here is from genome assembly GCA_018340775.1 of Taxus wallichiana var. yunnanensis. Classification (NCBI taxonomy): domain Eukaryota; kingdom Viridiplantae; phylum Streptophyta; class Pinopsida; order Cupressales; family Taxaceae; genus Taxus; species Taxus wallichiana. The sequence goes on along the minus strand of CM031243.1, from coordinate 562,296,628 downwards.
GCATCAGCTCTCTGAGGAGGCCTAAATGGTGGGTAGGACTGACTACTACTGTTGCTATTGTCTGAAAGATGACTGCAAAGAATGCTGACCACCATGAGGAGGAGGAGCTGAACCCCTCGATCTACTATCCTACAACTACTGAATACGGCTCCTGACTCGGTCTCTAGCCTACTAGGTTTTACCCCGAGTCTCCTCTATAATGTAGGCCTTCTCAATGGCCTCTGCTAATGTCTGTGGGTAGTGGATCCGAACTACACCTCCAATGTCTATATTAAGGCCCTAGATGAACCTGTGGATCCACACCTACTCATCCTGCATGTAATCAATGTACTGAAGTAGGTCCAAGAACCTACTCTCATACTCGGCCACTGTAAGGGAAGCCTATCGAATATGGTGGAACTCATCGATCCTCTGATGTATGAATCTCCATGTGGCAAGTATCTGCTCTTGAATCTCTCCTCAAATATCTTCCAAGTGACTGCCTCTCGAATCTATATGGAGCTTCTACTCCTCTATCCTCCACCATACTCCAGCTCCATCCTTTAGTAGATGGATCACAACATAAGCTTTTGTGTTGCTAGAACAAGGACAAAGCTTGAAGTAACCACTCAAGCTAATTAGCTAGGCCTCTTCCTAAAATCCCCCTATGTCACCTAAATAATGTGAGGGCCTAAGCTTTAGGATCTCCCTGATGTGATCTCGTAGCTATGGTCTGACGACCTCTAGGCCTCTCCACCTACCTATCCCCGAGCCTAGGGCTCTGAGACCTCTCTCTCTGTCCTAAAATACGGTCACCATGTCCCCTCAAGGGAGACTCTACTCTAGTTGACTCTCCATGAAAATTCTCTCCTCCATCCTCCTCACTTTGGGTGGAGGAGGTACATGTCCCTCAATGGAAGTATCTTTAACCTTCCTGTACCTGAGTGCCCTCCTATTGATCCTCCACATAGGGCAGCATTAACATCCTAGAGGGTCTGTAAAATTTTTGGTAGGATAGCTATTAAACCCTGGTCTGGTGGTGGTGGTGGTGGTGGTGGAGGTGGCGGTGGTGACTCGAGTCTCCCGTGAATTTTCCTCTTACTCTGTCCTCGAGCTCCCTACATATCTTGGAGTGGGAGTTAGTCCATTCCTTGAGTTTCCTTTAGTTTTCTAAGTTTACTAACATGAACAATTTTCACACAATTTTGTTTTCTAGATTCATAGGTTTGCTAGTTATAGGTTTCAAGTCTCAATGTTTTTAGTGTGCCCAATGGTCCAAGATTTTGGAACCATCACTCTGATACCAAGTGTGATGCCTGCTTCAACTGCCACTCGATACCAAGAAACAAATTAGGAAAATTATGGAATAATTTTTTTTATAAGAAGAGTCTACAACTAAGTTGCAAGACACTATTTTGAAACTAAATAGGTTCCAGAATAGATTCGATTAACCAAACACAAGATTTCCATTTTAATCTTATAACAAGTTTACAAGGTTCCAAATTTAGGGTTACATGTTTTACTTAGGTTTGGGAGAAAATTTCCCTCATGCCTATTCTCAAATAGGCCTAGAAGTTCAACTAGATTTTTCACACATTTATATTTGTCAAAAATTTCCTAAACTAGGTTAATTGGATAGGAAATTTCCTCACCTTTCCAACCATATAAATAAGTCCTCCTAACTCCTTGTAAAATGCAAGTTATGGCCGGTGGAGTTTTATGACAATATTTTCCCTTGAAGGTCCGTGGGGTTAGGGAGAAAATATCTCCGCACCCCCACTGATGTCCAAATTGCCACATGTCAACACGTGATTCAGCCATAGAGCCAACGGGTTGTGGGGAAAAACTTGAAAATTTTCCCAAGGAAAATTTCCCTCCATGCCTCTGTGCTTCCTCAAATGGCCATGTGGCGCCTTGTTATTAGCAAGCGGGCCAGTGGAGCGGTGGAGAATATTTGGATTTTTTTACCAAAAGAGGTTAAAAGGTAAAATAAATCATGCGGGCCCGTACCTCGAGGGTGAAGTGTGTCAACACCCTATTGGCTGGCAGGGGTGTGAGTCCACGAGAGGTAAAAGTTAAA
>CM031243.1:562237734-562294469 GCA_018340775.1 Taxus wallichiana var. yunnanensis | reverse complement strand
GGAGCTTATCAAGTAACTCACCTAGGAACTCACCTTGGAACTCACCTAACAACTTGCCTTGTTAACTACCCTTGAGCTCACCTTACCAACTCACCTTAAGCTCATCTAATAGATTGCATGTAAGCTCACCTCAAATATTTCTAATAAGCTCACCTTTGAGCTCACTGGGAGCTAAGTGAGTAGCTCACCTAAGAGCTCAACTGGGAGATCGTTAAATGCACATCCAAAATCTCCTCGAGTAACTCAACTTAAGCTTTCCCGTAAACTCATCTAGAGTTGAGCTCACCGATGACCACCTTGTAAGCTCACCTTGAACTCATAGAGGAGCTCACCGAGTAGCTCAACTTGAGTGAGCTTGAGAGCTCTTCAAGTAGCTCACCTAAAACTTGCATGGGATCTCTCCTAATAGCTCACCTAGAAACTCGTATGGGATCTTGCCTATCAACTCACCTTGCCACCTCACCTTGACCTCGCTTAGGAGATCACCTTACCAACTCACCTTGAGCTTTTCGGTAGCTCACCTCGGAGATCATCAAGTAGTTCACCAAGTAGCTCACCTAGGAGTTCACCTAATAGCTCACCTAGGAGCTCACCGAGTAGATCATTGAGTAGGTTGACTTGAGCTTGCTTTTGGGCTCACCGAGTAGCTCGCCAGGGGACCTTGCATGGCAGCTCAGTAAGTAGCTCACTTGGGAGCTCACCTAGTATCTCGCCTTGAAGCTTATCGAATAGGTTATCAAGTAGCTCACCTAGGACCTCTTTTGGGATCTTTCCAATCACCTTGAGTTTATCTCACCCAAGAGGTAGTCAAGTAACTCACCTAGGAACTCACAACTCATCTAGGAACTCATTAGGTAGCTCACGTAACACTCACATAGGAGCTTGCCTTACTAACTCACCTTGAGCTCAATGAGTAGCTCACCTTGCCAACTTACATTGAGCTCATCTTATAGCTTACCTCGTAGATTATAGAGCAACTCACCAAGTAGCTCACCTGGGAGCTCGCCAAGTAGCTCGCTTGGGAGCTTGCCTAGCAACTCACCTTGGAGCTTGCTAAATAGCTCACCTATTAGCTTGCTTGGGATCTCTTTCGGCATCTCATTGATCAGCTCAAGTTGATCTCACCTAAGAGCTTATCAAATAAATCACTGGGAACTCACGGGAGCACACTGATAGCTTGCCTTGCCAACTCACCTTCAGCTCATCTGGTAGCTCGTATATAAGCTCACCTCAGACATTACTGATAAGCTCATATTTGAGCTCACATAAGAGTGTAGGTCCTCATTGAGAAACTTGACTTGAGCTTGCATAGAAACTCACTTGGGAGCTCACTCTGACATGTTACCTTACCAGCTCACCTTGAGCTTTCCCAAGAGCTCACCAAACAGCTCGACTTGAGCTTGTCAAGTATCTCACCCCAACACTCATGAGAGTTCACCTGATAACTCACCTTACCAACTCACACGGAGCTCACCTATAAGCTCACCTTACCAGCTTTCCTTGAGCTCACTAAGGAGTGCACCTTGCCAACTCACCTTTAGCTCATCGATGAGCTCACCTTTGAGCTCGTTGAGCATCTTGCCAAGAAGCTCACCTAGTAGCTCACTTGGGAGCTCATCTAAGAGCTCAACAAGTAACTCATCGATGAGGTTGACTTGAGCTCACTTTTGAGCTCACTTGTGATCTCACCAAGTAACTAACCGGTGACCTCACATGGGATCTCACCTAGTAGCTCACTTGGGATCTCACCTAGCAGCTCACCAAATAAATCACAAAGTAGCTCACTAGTGAACTCTTCGGGAGCTTGACGATCAGCTCAAGATTGTCTCACCTAGGAGCTCATAGAGTAACTCACCTAGAACTTACCTAGATTCCACCGATAGGTCACCTTACCAAATTTCCTTGAGCTCACTTTGCCAACTTGCCTTGAGCTCTCCTTGCTAACTAACCTTGAGCTCATTCGGTAGCTTGCATGTAAGCTCACTCAAAGATTGCAACAATCTCACCTTTGAGCTCATCGGGAGCTCACCGAGAAGCTCACCTAGGAGCTCAACCTGGGAGCTTGATAAGCAACTCACCGAGAAGCTTGTCGAGTAGCTCAACTTGAGCTTCTTGGAAACTTTCACGGGAACTCATCTGAAAGCTCACCTTAGCAGCTCACCTTGAGCTCACATAAGAGCTCGCCGAGCACCTTGACTTAAGCTCACCTAAGAGCTTATCATGTAGCTCACCCTAAAAGTTTCATAGGAGCTCACTGATAGCTCACCCTTACAACTCGCATGGGAACTCACCTATGAGCTTGCCTTGCTAGCTAACCATGAGCTTACCTTGACAACTTTCCTTGAGCTCTTCTTGTAGCTCACCTTGGAGTTTGTCAAGCGGCTCACTTGGGAGCTCACCTAACACTCACCTAGGAGCTCACCAAGTAGCTTATTGAGTAAGATGACTTGAGCTCACTTGTAAGCACGCAACCAGCTTTTGGGGTCCTCACCTAGGGGTTCGCCGAGTAGCTCACTTAGTAGATTTCCTAGAAGCTCACTGGGAGCTCCCCTAATAGCTCACCTTGCTAACTCGCCTTGAGCTCACCTTGCCAACTCACCTTACAAACTCACCTTGAGCTCATCTTGTAGCTCACATGTAAGATCACATCGGATATTGTTGACAAGCTCGCATCGAGCTACCTGTGACTTCATCAAGCATCTTGACTTGAAGTTTCCTAGAAACTTTCTTAGAGCTCACCGATAGCTCACCTTGCTAGCTCACCTTGATCCCACCAGGAGCTCACCTACAGAGCTCACCTATAAACTAACCTAGGAGCTCACCTTGTTAGCTCACATTTAGTTCACCCAGTAGCTCACTTGGAAACTCGCATGGGAGCTCACCGACAACCCACCTTTCCAACTCACATAAGAGCTCACCTATCAGCTCACCTTGAGCTCACTGAGGATCTCACCTTGCCTCACCTTGAGCTCATCGGTAGCTCACCACATAGCTCATCAAGTAGCTCATTTAATAACTCACTTGGGAGCTCGATTAACAGCTCACCTTGGAGCTCACTGAGTAGCTTGCCGAGTAGGTTGACTTGAACTCGAGTGTGAGCTCACCAAGTAGCTCACGGGGACCTTTCTCCGGGAGATTGCTAAGTAACTTACTTGGGAAATCACCTTGTAGATCACCTAGGAGCTTGTCAAGTAGCTCACTTGCAAGCACTTCTAGAAGCTCACTGATCAACTCGAGTTGATCTCGCTTTAAGATCTCATCGAGTAAATTTCCTAGGAACTCACTTGGGATCTTTCCCGACAGCTCACCTTATCAACTCTCCTTGAGCTCGCCTTGCCAACTCACCTCGAGCTCACCTTATCAACTCACCTATAGCTCATCTAGTAGCTCGCTTCGCATGTAAGCTCAACTAAGATATTTCTAACAAGCTCACCTTTGCGCTCGACTGGGATCTCACTAAGTAGCTCACCTAGGAGCTCGGCTCGAAGTTCAAAAAATAGCTCTTCAAGGAGCTTATCGAGCAATTCAACTTGATATTTCAAAGAAAATCACCTATGAACTCACCTAACATCTCACCTTGAGCTCACCTAAAAGCTCGGTGAGCATCTTGACATGAGTTTGCCTGGGATCTTGTCAAGGAGCTCACCTAAAAATCACATGGGAGCTCACCGATGACTCACCTTACCAACTCGCATGGGAGCTTGCCTATCAGCTTGCCTTATAAGATCACCTTGAGCTTGGTGAGGAGATCACCTTGCCTACTCACCTTGAGCTAGAAGGTAGCTCACCTTAATAATTTTTGAGTAGCTCAAGTTCTGTTCACCGAGAGCTCGCCGAGTAACTCGCATGGGAAATCACATGGGAATTCACCGATAGCTCACCTTGCTAACTCACCTTGAGCTCACCTTGCTAAATGGCTCACCTTTGAGCTCACCTAGGAGCTCACCTAGTAGCTCACCTTGGAGCTAGGCGGGAGCTCAAGAAGAAGCTCACCAGAGCTCGTCGACTAGCTCGACTTGAGATTGCCTAAAAACTCACAGGAGCTCACTGCTAGCTTGCCTTACCAAATTACCTTGAGCTTTCCATGGAGCTCACCAAGCAACTTAACTTGAGCTCACTTGGGAGCTCATCAAGTAGGTCATGTGAAAACTTACATGGGATCTCACCTTATCAAATCGGATGGGAGATCACCTATCGCTTGCCTGCCAGCTCGCCTTGAGCTCGATGAGGATCTCACCTTACCAACTCAACTTGAGCTTGTTTGGTAGCTCATCTCATAGTTTTTCAAGTATCTTTCCAAGTATCTCACAAGGGAGCTCACCTAACAGCTCACCTAGGAGCTCACCTGAGTAGCTCATTGAGTAGGTTGACTTGATCTCACTTGTCACTTACTTATGAGCTCACCAAGCAGCTCACCGGGAGCTCACCTAGAGCTTGCCAAGTAGCTCACTTAAGAGCTCACCTAGCAGCTCACTTGGGAGATCTCTAAATATCTCACAAAGTAGCTTTCTGGGAGGTCTTCTAAGGAGCTTGCTGATCGGATCAAGTTAAGCTCACCAGGAGCTCATCGAGTAACTCACTGGGAACTCCCCTAGGAGGTCACCAAAGCTCACCTTGCCAACTAGCCTTGAGTTCATCTAGTAGCTCACATGTAAGCTCACCTCTCGAGATTACCGACAAGCTCACCTTTGAGCTCGCTTATGAGCTCACCGAGTATCTCACCTAGGAGATTGGCTAGGAGCTCGGTGAAGTAGGTAAGCTAGGATCTTGTTGAGTAGCTCGACTTGAGCTTGCCAAAAACTCACCTGGGAGCTTACTGACGACACTCACTTTGGCAACTCACCTTGAGCTCACCTAGGATCTCACTAAGTAACTTGATTTTACCTCACACAGGAGCTCATCAAGCAGCTCATTTGAAAACTCACATGGGAGCTTTTTCTGACTCACCTTGCCAACTCCATAGAAGCTCACCTATCAACTCACCTTGGTAGCTTGCCTTGAGCTCCCTCAAGAACTCACCTTGAGCTCATCTCGGTAGCTTTCCTTGGAGTTCATCAAGCAGCTTGCTAAGTAGCTCACCTAGAAACTCACAAAATAGCTCATCTAACATGTTCTCATGTGGGAGCTTACCTAACAACTCACCTTGGAGCTCACTGAGCCACTTGCCATGTAGGTTTACTTGAGCTCACTTGTGAGCTCATCAGGGACCTTTCCTGGGAGCTCACCCAGTAGCTCACCTTGGAGCTTTCCTAGTAGCTCACCTGGGATCTTTCCTAGTAGCTCACTTGGGAGCTTACCGAATAGCTTACCAAGTAGCTCACCTAAGAGCTCAGCGATCAAATCTACTTGAGCTCACCTAGGAGCTCGTCGAGTAACTCACCTAGGATCTCACCGGGAGATCACCGGATAGCTCACCTTACAAACTCACCAAGAGCTTACCTTTCCAACTCACCTTGAGCTCACCTTACCAACTCACCTTGAGCTCATCTGGCAGCTCACATGTAACTAATTGAGCATCTCAACTTGAGCTTTCTGAAAACTCACCTAGGAGCTCACGTGATGCTCGTTCGAGGGCTCACCTGAGCAGCTCAACTTGAGCTCACTAGGAGCTTGTCAAGTAGCTCACTTGAAAACTCTCATGGGAGCTCACCTATAAGGTCACCTTACTAGTTCGCCTTGAGTTCACTAAGGAGCTCACCTTGCCAACTCACCTTGAGCTCATCTCGGTAGTTCACCTCATATTTCATCGACTAGCTCACTAAGTAGCTCACCCGGGAGGTCATGGAATAGCTCGCCGAGTAGGTTGACATGACCTTGCTTTTGAGCTCGCTTATGAGCTCACCTTAAACAGCTCACCGGTGACCTCACATAGGACCTCACCACGTAGATCACTTGGGAGCTCACCTAACATCTTTCCTAGAAACTCTTGGAATAGCTCTCTAAGTAGCTTTCGGGAGATCTTCTTGGAGCTCGCCAATTAGCTCAAGTTGAGATCACCAGAGCTCATCGAGTAACTCACTTGGGAGCTCACCGATAGCTCACCTTTCTAACTCACCTTGCGCTCACCTTGCTAAGTCTCCTTAAGCTCACCTTGTAAAATTTTCTTGAGCTCATCGGTAGCACACATATAATTTGACCTCGGTGATTACCGACAAGCTCATCTTTGAGCTCACTTGGGAGCTCACGATTAGCTAGAGTTCGATCACTTGGGAGCTCATTGAGTAACTCACCTGGGAGCTCGCTGATAGCTCACCTTGCCAACTCTCCAAGAGCTCACCTTTCCAACTCACCTTGAGCTCACCTTTCAACCTCACCTTGAGCTCATCAGTAGCTTGCATATAAGCTCACCTCGGAGATTACTTGATAAGTTCACCTTTGAGCTCACATGGGATCTCACCAAATGGCTCACCTAGGAACATGAGTGGGAGCTCTGGGAAAGTATCTCACCAAGGAGCTCATCAAATAGCTCAACTTGAGATTACTTGGAAACTCACCTAGGAGCTCACGTGATAGCTCATCTAGGAGCTCGTCGAGTAACTTGACTTGAGCTTTCCTCAAAGCTCATCAAGAAACTCACCCAAAACTCACATGGGAGCTTTCTATAAGGTCACCTTACTAGATTTCCTTGAGCTCACTGAGGATCTCACCTTACTAACTCACCTTGAGCTCATCTGGTAGCTCACCTCAGAGTTTGTCAAGTAGCTAACTAAGTAGCTCACCAGGGAGCTCGCCTAACAACTCACCTGGGAGCTCACAGAGCAGCTTGCTGAGTTGGTTGACCTAACCTTACTTTTGAGCTCACTTGTGAGCTCACCGAGTAGCTCTCCAGTGACCTTGCATGGGACCTCACCACGTAGATCACTTAGGAGCTCACCTAGCAACTTTCTTGGAAACTCACGGAATAACTCGCTAATTAGCTCACTTGGGGGATCTTCTTAGAGCTCATTGATTAGCTCGAGTTGAGCTCACCTAGGAGCTCATTAAGTAACTCTCTTGGGAACTCACTTGGGAGCTCACCGACAACTCACCTTTCTAACTTGCCTTGAGCTCACCTTGCCAACTCTCCTTAAGCTCACCTTGCAACTCGGCTTAAGCTCATCTAGTAGCATGCATATAAGTTGACCTTAAATATTATTTGTGACAACTCGTATTTGAGCTCGCTTGGGAGCTCTTGTAGTAGCTCACCTAGGATTTGGGCTGTGAACTCAGCAATTAGCTTTCCTAGGAGCTCGTAGAGTAGGTCGACTTGAGCTTTCGGGAGCTTGTCAAAGAGTTCACCCAAAAACTTGAATGGGATCTCACCGATAGTTCACCTTGCCAACTCACATGGGAGATCACCTTGCTAGCTCAACTTGAGCTCATTGAGGAGCTCACCTTGCCAACTCACCTTGAGTGCATCTAGTAGCTCACCTATCATTTCATCAAATAGCTCGCCAAGTAGCTCGTTTGGGAGCTCACCGAGAAACTCGTTGAATAGGTTGAATTTATCTCACTTATGAGCTCACCAGGTCCTCGACTGTTAGCTCACCAAGTAGTTCACTTTTGGGATCACCTAAGCAGCTCACTTGGGAGCTCACTAAATAACTCACCAAGTAGCTCACCGGTAGCTCACCTCGAGATCTCACCTAATAGATCACCCAGTGAGCTCACCTAATATCTCTCTTGGGAACTCACTGAGTAGCTCGCCGATTAGGTTGACGTGAGATCACTTGTGAGCCCACCGAGTAGCTCACTGGGGACCTTTCCCCGGGAGCTCAGACATTGCTAACAAGATCACATTTGACCTCACCTAAGAGACTAGGTCCTCGTTGAGTAGCTTGACTTGAGCTTACATGGAAACTCACCTAGGAACACACCTAACAAAGTCACCTTACCAACTCACCTTAAGATTGCCTAGGAGCTCACTCAACAACTCAACTTGAGCTCATCAAGTAGAACACCCCAAAACTCAAATTGGAGCTTGCTTGATAACTCACCTTACCAACTCACATGGGAGCTCACCTATAAGCTCAGCTTGCTAGCTCACCTTGAGCTCATTGAGGATCTCACCTTACCAACTAACCTTGAGATCGTCTAGTAGCTCACCTCTAAGCTCATCAAGAAGCTCACCAAGTAGCTCGCCTAGTAGCTCACCTGGGAGCTCGAATGAGTAGCTCACCGAGTAGGTTGATTTGAGCTCACCGAGCAGCTCGCTAGGGACCTCACGTAGGATCTCACCAAGTAGCTCACTTGGGAGCTCACCAAATAGCTCACAAAGTAGCTCTCTATAGAGCTCTTCTAGGAGCTTGATGATCAGCTCGAGTTGAGCTCACTCAAGAGCTCATCAAGTAACTCACTTGGGAACTTTCCTAGAAGCTCACCGACATGTCACCTTGCCAACTTGCCTTGAGCTCACCTTGTCAACTTGCCTTGAGCTCACCTTGCCAACTCACCTTAAGCTCATTTGGTAGCTCACATGTAAGCTCACCTCGAGAGATTTCGACAAGCTCACCTTTGAGCTCACCTAAGAGCTCACCCAGCAGCTCACCTAGGAGCTTACCCGGGAGCTCAATAAGTAGCTCACCTAGGAGCTCATCGAGCAGCTCGACTTGAGATTCCCTGAAACTTGCCTAGGTGCTCTCTCGATAGCTTGCCTTACCAGCTCACCTTGAGCTTTCCCAGATCTCTCCAAGTAGCTGAACTTAAGTTCACCCAAGAGCTCATCAAGAAGCTCACTTGAAAACTTACATAGAAGCTCACCTAATAGATCACCCTAATAAATCACATGGGAACTTACCTATCAGCTCACCTTACTAGCTCACAATGAGCTCACCTTACCAACTTTCCTTGAGCTCTGCCGGTATCTCACCTCGAGTTTGTCAAGTGACTCACTAAATAGCTCACCTAGGAGCTCACTTAACAACTTTCCGGGAGCTCACCAAGTAGCTCATCAAGTAAGATAACTTGAGCTCATTTTTTCTCTCATGAATAGCTCACTAGGGTCCTCACCGGGAGCTCTCCGATAGCTCGCCTTTCCAACTCATCTTGAGGTAATCTTGCCAACTTGAATTGAGCTCACCTTTCCAACTCACCTTGAGCTCATCTCGGTAGCTCGCATGTAAGCTCTTCTTAGAGATTACTAACAAGCTCACCTTTGATATCACCCAGAGTTCATCAAGCATTGTGACTTGAGCTTTCTGAAAACTCACTTAGGAGCTCATTTGATAGCTTCGCCTTGCTATCTCACCTTGAGCTCACCTAGCAGATCACCTAGAAAATAACTCAGAGCTCACCTTACTAGCTCACCTTGAGCTTGCCTAGGATCTCACCAAGCAGATCACTTAGAAACTTGCATGGGAGCTCATGGAATAGCTTGCCAAGTAGCTCACTTGGGAGCTTGCCTTGTAGATCACCTAGGAGCTCATGGAATAGCTCGCCAAGTAGCTCACCTGTGAGCTCTTGTAGAAGCTTACCGATCAACTTGAGTTGAGCTCACCTAGGAGATTGTCGAGTAACTCACCTAAGAACTCACATGGGAGCTCACCGACATCTCACCTTGGCAACTCACCTTGAGCTTTCTTGCCAACCCACCTTGAGCTCACCTTGTCAACTCACCTAGAGCTCATCTGGTAGCTAGGAATCAAGCTCACCAAAGAGATTTATAACTAGCTCACCTTTGAGCTCACGGGATCTCACCGAGTAGCTCACTTAGGAGCTCGGTTGGAATCTCGGTAAGTAACTCGTCCAGAGCTTGTCGAGTAGGTCAATCAAGCTTTCCCAAAAACTCGTGTAGGAACTCACCGACAAACTTACCTTGCCATTTCACCTTGGGTTCCCCAAAGATCTTGGTGAGCTACTTGACTTGAGCTCACCTGGGAGCTTTTCAAGTAGCTCACTCAAAAACTCACATTGGAGCTCACCGACAGCTCACCTTACTAGCTCGCATGGGATCTCACCTATCAGCTCACCTTGCCGGCTCACCTTGAGCTCGGTAAGTAAGCTCAAGGAGCCGACCTTGCCACTCACCTTGAGATCGGAAGGTATCTCACCTTATAGTCTTTTGAGTAGCTTGAGTTGTGTTTTCCAAGGAGCTCGTTGAGTAACTCACATGGGAACTCACTTAAGAACTCACCTAACATCTCACCTTGCAACTCGCCTTGAGCTCACCTTGCCAAATGGATCACCTTTGAGCTCATCTCGAGAGCTCACATAGTAGCTCACCTAGGGAGATAGGCTTGGAGCTTGTCGAGTATCTCACCTAAGAGTTCGTCGACTAGCTTGACTTGAGATTACCTAAAAAATCACTTGGGAACTCACCGATAGGTCACCTTACTAGTTTTCCTTGAGCTTTCCCGGGAGCTCACCAAGTAGCTCAACCGAGCTCACCCGAGAGCTTGTCAAGCAGCTCATTTGAAAAAGTATGTGGGATCTTGCCTTATCAAATCGGATGGGAGATCACCTATCAGCTCACCTTGCGATCTCACATTGAGCTCACTAAGGAGCTCACCTTGCTAACTCACCTTGAGCTTGTCTAATAGCTCACCTCGAGTTCATCGAGTAGCTCACCAAGTAGCTCACCCGGGAGTTCACCTAATAGCTCACCTAAGACATCAATGAGTTTCTCATGGAGTAGGTTGACTTGATCTCACTTGTTAGCTCACTTGTAACCTTGCCAAGTAGTCATGGGGACCTCACTTGGGAGCTTGCCTAACTTAGCTTACTTGGGAGCTCGCTAAACACTCGTGAAGTAGCTCACCATGGGAGATCTTCTAGGAGCTTGCTTTGATCGGAGATCGAGATGAGCTCACTCAGTAGCTCACCTAGGAGATTAGCTAAGAGCTTAGCAAGTAGGTCCCCAAGAGCTTGTTGAGTAGCTCTACTTGAGCTTACCTGAAGGTCACCCGAGAGCTCACTGAAAGCTCACCTTAGCAACTCACTTGAGCTCACTCGGGAGCCCACTGAGCAACTCGGCTTGAGCTCACCCAAAAGATTGTTAAGAACCTTTCTGAAAAATTACATGGGAGCTCACGTAACATCTCACCTTGTCAACTCGCATAGAAGCTCACCTATCAGCTCACCTTGCTAGGTTGCCTTGTGCTCACCGAACAACTCACCTTTCCAACTCACCTTGAGCTGGTCTAATAGCTCACCTCATAGTTCATCGAGTAGCTCGCCAAGTAGCTCACCTAGAATCTCACCTAATAGCTCACTTGGGAGCTTACCTAACAACTCACCTAGGAGCTTACATAACATCTCACCTTGGAGCTCACTTAGAAGCTTCCTATGTAGGTTTACTTGAGTTCACTTGTGAGCTCATTGGGGACCTCACCACGGGAGCTCACCAAGTAGCTCACTTGAGAGCTCACCTAGTAGCTCACTTGGGAGCTCGCCTGAATAGCTCACAAAGTAGCTTGCCTAGAGCTCTTCTAGGAGCTCACCGATCACCTTTCCAACTCACCAAGAGCTCACTTTGCCAACTCAACCTTGAGCTCATCTAGTAGGTCACATGTAAGCTCACCTCGGAGGTTACCGATAATCTCTCCTTTGAGCTCACATGGGAGCTCAATAAGTGGCTCACTAGGATCTCAGCTCGGAGCTCGACAAGCAGCTCACCCAGAGCTCAACAGCAGCTCAACTTGAGCTTGCCCACATGAAACTCACCTAGGAGTATGCATGAGCTTGACTTGCTCACTGGGAGCTTGCCTAAAAATTCACACATGGGAGCTCACCTCTAAGGTCACCTTACCAGCTCACCTTGAGCTCACTAAGGAACTCACCTTGAAAAATCACCTTGAGCTCGTCTCGGTAGCTAACCTCGGAGTTCGTCAAGTACCTCACCAAAGTAGCTCGGATGAGAGCTCACCATAACACTCACCTAGGAGCTCACGAGTAGCTCACCTGAGTAGGTTGACTGACCTCACTTTTTTGAGCTCTCAGCAAGTAGCTCGATGGTGACCTTGCATGGGACCTCGCCACGTAGATCACTTGGGAGCTCACGTACCAAATCTCCTAGGAAATCACAATAACTCACTCGCCAAGTAGGTCACTTGGGAGATCTTCTTGGAGCTCGCCGATCAACTCGAGTTGAGATCACCTACGAGCTCATCGAGTAACTTACTTGGGAACTCACCGACAACTCACCTTTCCAACTCTCCTTGAGCTCACCTTGCTAACTCTCCTTAAGCTCACCTTGCCAACTCACCTTGAGCTCATCGGTAACGTGCATATAAGTTGACCTCGGAGATTACCGATAAGCTTGTATTTGAGCTCTCTTGGGAGTTCATGGAGTAGCTCACCTAGGAGCTCGATTGGGAACTTGGAAAGTAGCTTACCTATGAGCTCATAGAGAAAATTAACTTGAGCTTGCCTAGGAGCTCATCAAACATCTCTCCAAAAACTTGAATGGGAGCTTTCCTGATAGCTCACCTTGTTAACTCACATGGGAGATCACCTTTCTAGCTCACCTTGAGCTCACATAGGAGCTCACCTTTCTAACTCACCTTGAGTGCATCTGGTAGCTTTCCTATGAGTTCATCGAATAGCTCACCAAGTAGCTCACCTAGGAGCCCACCGAGAAACTCGCCGAGTAGGTTGAATTGAGCTCACTTGTGAGCTCACCGAGTAGCTCACTAGGGACCTAGATTGGGAGCTCATTAGGGACCTCAACTAGGAGCTAACCAAGTAGTTCAATTTTGAGATCACCTAGCTCACCAAATAGCTTACCAAGGAGCTCACCTTCCCAAATCAGATTGAGTTCATATGGTAGCTCACCTTAGAGTTTGTCGAGCATCTAGTCAAGTAGCTTACCTAGGAGCTCACCAAGCAGGTCACTAAGTAGGTTAACTTGATCTCACTTGTGAGCTCGCTAGTGAGCTTACGAGAGCAACTCACCGGGACCTCACCTTGGAGCTCACCTACCATCTCACCGAACAACTCAAAAAGTAGCTTTCTGGGAGCTCTTCTAAGAGCTCACCAATTACATCAACTTGAGCTCACTGGGAGCTCATCGAGTAACTCACCTAGTAACTCACTTGGGAGCTAGCACGATAGCTCACCTTGTTAACTCACCTTGAGCTTGCCTTGCCAACTCACCTTGAGCTCATCGGTAGCTCGACATGTAAGCTCACCTTAGAGATTGCTAATAATCTTGGCTTTGAGCTCACTGGGAGCTCATCAAGTAGCTCAACTAGGAGCTCTGGGAGCTTAGAAAGCATCTCACCTAGGAGCTTGTTGAGAAGCTCAAGTTAAGCTTTTTAGAAACTCACTTGGGAGATCACATGACATCTTCACCTTGCCAACTTGTCTTGAGCTCACCAAGTAGGAGCTTGACTTGAGCTTAATCGGGGAGCTCATCAAGTAGCTCACTCAAAAACTCACATGGGAGCTCACCTGATAGCTCACATTGCCAACTCGCATGGGAGCTCACCTATTAGCTCAGCTTGCCAGCTCACTTGAGCTCGCTAAGGATTTTACCTTACCAACTCACCTTTAGCTTGTTTAGTAGCTCACCTTGGAGTTCATCGAAGCATGTTGCTTGCCAAGTATCTCACCTAATAGCTCACCTAGGAAATCACCTAAACAGCTCACTTGGGAGATCGAGTAGTTCTTCGAGTAGGTTAACTTGAGCTTGCTTGTGAGCTAACCAAACAACTCATCGAGTAACTCACCTGGGAACTCACCTTGGAGCTGACCTGACAGCTCACCTTACAAACTCACCTTAAGCTTGCCTTGCCAACTTGTGTTGAGATCACCTTCCCAAATCACCGTGAGCTAATCTGGTAGCTCACATGTAAGCTCAATTCGAGTTTATGGATAAGCTCACATGGGAGCTCTTCTAGGAGGTCACCGATTAGATCGAGTTGAGCTCACCCGAGAGCTCTTTGAGTAACTCACATAGGAACTCACCTAGGATCTCACCTAATAGCTCACCTTGTCAACTCACCTTGAGCTCGCCTTGCTAGCTCCCCTTGAGCTCATCTAGTAGCTCGCATATAAGCTCACCTCAGAGATTGCCCACAAGCTTGCCTTTGAGCTCACCTAGGAGTTCACCTAGGAGATCAATTGGGAGCTCGGCAAGTAGCTCACCTAGGAGCTCATCGAGTGGGACCTCACCTGACATCCCACCTTACCAATTCACCTTGAGTTCACCTTACCAACTCACCTTGAGCTCACCTTTCCAACTTGCCTTTAGCTCATCTAGTAGCTTGTATGTAAGCTCACCTTAGAGATTACTAATAAGCTCACCTTTGAGCTCACCTGTGAGCTTGCCGAGAAGCTAACTTAGGAGCTCGGGTGGGAGGTCATGAAACAACTTGCCCAGAACTCATCAAGTAGCTTGACTTAGCTTACCTGAAACTCACATGGGAGCTCACCGATAGCTCACATTGCCAACTCACTTGGGAGCTCACCTATAGCTCAGCTTTCCACACTCACCTTGAGCTCAGGAGAGCTCACTCAGAAGCTCAAGTTAGAGCTCACTTGGGAGTTTTTCAAGTAGCTCACCTAGGAAAACTCGTATTTGAGCACACCTTATAGCTCACCTTGCCAACTCACATCATGGGAGCTCCCTATAAAATTGCTGAGGAGCTCACCTTGAAACTCACCTTTAGCTCGTTTGGTAGCTCACATCAGATTTCATCGAGTAACTCACCAAGTAGCTCACCACGGGAGCTTGACTAATAGCTCAGCTCACCGGGTGCTCACCGAGTAGCTTGAGTTTACCAAGTAGGTTGACTTGAGCTCACTTATGAGCTCACTAAGTAGCTCATCGGGACCTCACCTAGGAGCTCACCAAGTAGCTTTCTTGGGAGTTCCACTAGAAGCTCACCGAGGAGCTCACCAAAAAAATTTCCAAGTAGCTCACCACGGGAGTTGTTCTCGAAGCTTTCCAATCAGCTCAAGTTCAGCTCGCCAGTAGCTCATCAAGTAACTCACCTAGGAACTCAACTAGAGCTCACCTTACCAACTCACCTTGAGTTCACTTACCAACTCACCTTAAGCTCAACTTCCAACTCACCTTAAGCTCATCTTATAGCTCACATGTAATCTAACCATGAGATTACCAAAAATATCACCTTTAAGCTCACACTGGGAGCTCATCAAGTAGCTCACCAAGGAGCTCGAGTAAAGTAGCTCACCAAGAGCTCGAAAGTATCTCACCTCACATGGGAGCTCACTGATAGCTTGGCTGCTAGCTCAACTTGAGCTAACCCAGAGCTTGCCGAGCAGCTGACTTGAACTCACCTAAGAGATCATCAAGTAGCTCACTCAAAAACTCACATGGGAGCTCACCTTACCAACATACATGGGAGTTTACCTTTTAGCTAGCCTTAGAATTTGTTGAGTAGCTCACCAAGTAGCTCACATGTAGCTCACCTAGGAGCTCACCCACTAGCACTCACTTGGGAGCTCACCGATAAGCTCACTTGAGTAGGTTGACTTGAGCTCACTTATGAGAAACTCACCATGTACCTCACCGGGAGCTCACAAGTAGCTCCAAGTAGCTCGCTTGGGAGCTCGTTGTACAACTCACAAAGTAGCTCACCTCGAGCTCTTTAGGAGCTCACTAATGAGGTTGATTTAAGCTCGCGGGGAGCTCATCAAGTAAAGTAACTCTCTTGGGAACTCTAAGTCAGAGTGCTCACACCTTAAGCTTTTCTTACCAACTCACCTTGAGCTCATCTTGTAGCTCACATGTAAGCTCACCTCAGAGATTTCCGATAATCTCACCTTTGAGCTCTCCTAGGAGCTCATCGAGAAGCTCACTTAGAGCTCGGTGGGAGCTTAGGTAAGTAGCTCGACTTGATCTTGTCTTGAAACTCACCTCGGAGATCACCCGGGACAGCTCACCTTGCCAACTTGCCTTGAGCTCACCTAAGAGCTCATCGAGTAGCTCACCAAAACTCACCTTAGCTTGACTCACCAAAAACTCACATGGGAGCTCAACTTGTCAGCTCGCCTTGAGCTCACTAAGGATCTCACCTTGCCAACTCACCTTGAGCTCATCTGGTAGCTCACCTTAGAGTTCATCTCGTAGCTCACCAAGTAGTGCACCTAGTAGCTCACATCGACGAGCTCTCTAAGTAGGTTGACTTGAGCTCATTTTGAGCTCACTTGTGAGTTCACCGAGCGAGTCATGAGGGACCTCACCACGAGCTCGCCAAGTAGCTCACATGGAACCTCACCTAGTAGCTCGCATAGAAGGTCACCAAAAAGCTCACTAAGTAGCTCACGGGAGCTCACTGAGAGCTCACCGATTAAATTGAGTTGAGCTCACCTAGGAGCTCTTCAAGTAACTCACCTAGGAACTTGCCTAGGATCTCACCTGACAACTCACCTTACCAACTCACCTTGAGCTCACCTGTGATTTCGTCAAGTAGCTTATTTAAAAGCTCACATGGGAGCTCACCTGACAACACACCTTGTCGACTTGCATGGGAGCTCACCTTGTCAGCTCGCATTGAGATCACTAAGAAGCTCACATTGCCAACTCACCCTGAGCTCATTTGGTACCTCACCTTGAGCTCATCTAGTAGCTCACCTCGAGTTCATCATGCAACTCACCAAGTAGCGCACCTAGTAGCTCACCGAGTAGCTCTCTAAGTAGGTTGACTTGAGCTCACTTATGAGCTCACTCATGAGCTCGCTTATGAGTTCATCGAGCAAGTCACAAGGACCTCACCGGGAGCTCACCAAGTAGCTCACATGGAACCTCACCTAGTAGCTTGCCTAGAAGGTCACCAAAAATATCACCAAGTAGCTCACCGAGAGCTCTTCCGGGAGCCCCCGATAAGATCGAGTTGAGCTCACCTAGGAGCTCTTCAAGTAACTCACCTAGGAACTTGCTACCGGGATCTCACCGACGACACTCACCTTACCAACTCACCTTGAGCTCACCTATGATTTCATCAAGTAGCTTATTTAAAATCTACATGGGAACTCACTGATAGCAAGACACCTTGTGTCAACTTGCATGGGAGGTCACCTTGTCAGCTCACATTGAGATCACTAAAAAGTTCACATTACTAACTCACCTTGAGCTCATTTGGTACCTCACCTTGGAGTTTATCGACCAAATCTCCAAGTAGCTCACTGGGACCTTACCTAATGGCTCACTTGGGAGCTCACTAAGTAGCTCATTGAGTAGGTTGACTTGAGCTCACTTGTGAGCTCATCGATCAGGGACTCACTAGGGAACTCACCTACGACCTTACCAAGTAGCTCACCTAGAAGCTCACCTAAGCTCACCTTTGCACGGGGAGCTCACCGAATAGCTCGCTCACCAGTAGCTCACCTTGAGCTCTCACCTTGGAGCTCACTTAACTGATTACCTCGAGTTGAGCTCACCTAGGAGCTCTTAGAGTAACTCACCTTGGAGCTCACTTGATGAGCTCACCTTGCCAGCTCATCTTTGAGCTCACCTTCAACAAGAGCTCACCCGGGAGCTCATCGAGTACATCGACTTGAGCTTACTTGAAATGAACCTTGGAGCTTACCTAAAAGTTCACCTTAACAACTCACTTTGCGCTCACCTAGGAGTTCCCAAGCATCTCGAATTGACCTCACTAGGCTCTCGTTAAGCAGCTCACCCAAAAACTCTTATGGGAGCTCACCTAACAGCTCACTTAGAAAATTTCATGGGAGCTCACCTATTAGCTCACCTTAACAGCTCGCCTAGAGCTCACTGAGGAGCTCACCTTCCCAACTTTCCTTGAGCTCAATGAGTAGCTTACCTCAGAGTTTGTTGAGCAAGTTGTCAAGCAGCTTACCTAGGAGCTCACCGAGCAACTAGCTGGGTAGGTTAACTTGAGCTCACTAGTGAGCTTGTTGAGTAACTCACGAGAGATTGCCAAGTAGCTCACTGGGAGCTTGCCAAATAGCTTGCAAAGTAGCTCACCGTAGGATCTCTTCTAGGAGCTTATTGATTACCTCGAGTTGACCACACCGGGGAGCACGTCAAGTAACTTGCTTGGTAACTCACCGAGAGCTAGCCAAATAGCTCACCTTGCCAACTTACCTTGAGCTCATCTTATAGCCCACATGTAAGCTGAGCTTAGAGATTATAGACAAGGTCTTATTTTAGCTCACTTACGAACTCACCTACGAGCTTGGCTTTGAGATCAGCAAGTACCTCACCCAGGAGCTCATCAAGTGGGAGCTTACACGTAGCTCACCTTGGCAATTCACCTTGAGTTTTCCTTACTAACTCACCTTGAGCTCACCTTGAAAACTCACCTTGAGCTCATCGGTAGTCGTATGTAAGCTCACCTCAAAGAACTCATCGAGCAGCTCACCCGGGAACTCATCAAGTAGCTTGAGACCTTAGGTTTCCAAAAACTCACCTAGGAGATTCACCTTGACGGAACTCACCTTGAGCTCACTCACTAGAAATCACCGCTCAGCAGCTCAACTTGAGCTCCCCTTTCATTTTGCCTTGTTAACTCATTTTGAGCTCACCTGAGGACCTCACCTTACCAACTCACCTTGAGCTCATTTGGTAGCTCACATAAGAGTTCATCAAGAAGCTCACCAAGTAGGTCACTAAGATCTCAACTAAAGCCTCACACTCACCTTGAGCTCACCTGGTAGCTCACTTGGGACCTCATTGAGTAGGTTGACTTGAGCTCACTTATGAGCTCACCGAGCACTCATGAGGACCTCACAGGAGCTCACCAAGTAGCTCACCAAGTAGCTTACTTGGGATCTATTTTGGGAGCTCGCTGATCAGCTCGAGTTGAGCTCAACTGGGGGCTCATCGAGTAACTCACCTAAGAACTCAACTAGGATCTAACCTAATAAATCACCTTACCAATTTTCCTTGAGTTTTCCTTGCCAACTCACCTTAAGCACCTTGCCAACTCACCTTGAGCTCATCTAGTAGCTCACATGTAATCTCACATCAGAGATTGTAGACAAGCTCACCTTTGAGCTTTCCTGGGAGCTCACCGAGTAGCTCACCTATGAGCTTAGTTGGGAGCTTAGAAAGTATCTTGTTTAAGAGCTCACCTAACAACTCACCTTTTTAGCTCACCTTGAACTCACCTAATATCTCACCGAGAAGCTCAACTTGAGATCACCTAGGAGCTCATCAAGTAGCTCACCCAAAAACTCACATGGGAGCTTGCCTTACAAACTTTCATAAAGAGCTCACTTATCATCTCACCTTAAGCTCACTCAGGAGCTCACCTTGTCAACCCACCTTAATCTTGTCTGCAGTAGCTCACCTCAAAGTTCATCGAGTAGCTCATCAAGTAGCTCACCTGGGAGCTTTCCTAACAGCTCCCCTAGGAGCTCACCTAACAGCTCACTTGGGACCTCACCAAGTAGCTCACCTAGGAGCTTTCCAAGTAGCTCACTTGGGAGCTCACCTAACAGCTCACCTGGGAGCTCTCTAAATAACTCATAAAGTACCATGCCTGAGAGCTCTTCTAGGAGCTTGCTGATTAGCTCAAGTTAAGCTCGTGTGGGAGCTCTTCAAGTAACTCTCCTAGGAACTCACCTAGGAGCTCACCTGAAAACTCACCTTACCAACTCACCTTGAGCTCACCTTGTCAACTCACCTTGAGATTTCCTTTCTAACTTACCTTGAGCTCATCTAGTATCTCACATGTAAGCTCACCTCAAATATTGCCAACAAGCTCACCTTTGAGCTCACCTAATATCTCATCAAGCAGCTCACCTAGGAGCTGACCGGGAGCTCGAAAAGTAGCTTGACTTGAGCCTTTCCTAAAAATTACCTCATAGATCACCTAATAGCTCACCTTGCTAGCTCACCTTGAGCTCACCCAAGAGGTCACCGAGCAGCTCACCCAAAGAAACTCACCTTATAGCTCACCTAGAAACTCACATGGGAGCTCGCCTTGCTAGCTTTCCTCAGGTTGCTAAGGAACTCACCTTTCCAACTCACCTTGAGCTCATCGGTACATCGCCTCAAAGTTAATTTAGTATCTCACCTTGCCAACTCACCTAGGAGCTCACTTGAAAGCTTAGTACTCACCTCTTAAGCTCACCTTGGTAGCTCACATGTAAGCTCACCTCGAGATTTCCTAGGGGAAATGCTCCTTTTGAGCTCACTGGGAGCTCACCTTATAGCTTGCCTTAGTAAATTTCCTTGAGCTTTCCCAGAGCTAACCTAACAACTCAACTTGAGCTCACCCGTGTGTTCATTAAGAAGCTTTCCTGATAGCTTCCCTTGCAAACTCACCTAATGCTAATTTTGTAGTTCACATGTAAGCTCACCTCGAGAGATAGCCTAAAAAGCTCACCTTTGAGGTCACCTAGGAGTTCACTAAGTAGCTCACCTAGGAGCTCAACTGGGAGCTAGGCAAGCAGCTCACCCAAGAGAGCTCGGTGAATAAATCGAGTTAAGCTTACCAAGAAACTTTCCTAGGAGCTCACATGACATCTCACCTTGCAAACTCACATTAAGCTCGGCAAGCAGCTCGACTTGAGCTCAATCGGGAGCTCATCAAAGTAGCTACTCAAAAACTCACATGGGATCTCACCTGACATCTCATTTTGCTAACTCACATGAAAGCTCACCTATCAACTTGGCCTACCTACTCCCCTTGAGCTTGTTGAGGGGTTCACCTTGCCAACTCACCTTGAGCTCATCTAGTAGCTCACCTTAGAGTTCATCGAGCAGCTTACAAAGTAGCTCACCTAACATCTCACCAAGGAACTCACCTAACAGCTCGCCTGGGAGATCACTGAGTAGCTCTTGAGTAGATTGACTTGAACTCTTGTGACTAAGTAGCTCATCAAGTAACTCACCTAGGAACTCACCTTGGAGCTCGCCTCACAGCTCACCTTGCCAACTCACATTGAGCTCACCTTGCCAACTCACCTTGAGCTCACCTTGCCTACTCACCTTGAGCTAATCTAGTAGCTCACATGTAAGCTCACCTCAGAGATTTCTGACATGCTCACCTAGGAGCTCTTCTAGGAGCTCACCGATGAGCTCAAGTTGAGCTTACCTAGGAGTTCTTTAAGTAACAAGCCTGGGAACTCACCTAGGAGCTTGCCTAATAGCTCACCTTGTCAACTCACCTTAAGCTCACCTTGCCCGCTCACCTTGAGCTGATCAGGTAGCTCCCCTATTAGCTTAACTAAAATTTCACATAGGAGCTCACCTAACAGCTCACATAGGAGCTCATCGAGAAGCTCGCTGAGTATTCGCTCGAGAGGTAACCTTAATAGCTCACCTAGGATCTCACCGAGAAGCTCACCGAGTAGCTCACCGGGGACCTCTCCTGGGACTTCACCAAAGTAGCTCGCTTAAGAGGTAACCTAGTAGCTCACGTCGAAGCTTACCAAATAGCTCACTAAGTAGCTCATGTGGGAGCTCTTACGGGAGCTCACCAATCAGCTCAAGTTGAGCTCACCCGGGAGCTCATCAAGTAATTGGCCTAGGAACTTCACCGTGATCTCACCTAATAGCTCACCTTGCCAACTCGGCCTTGAGCTCATCGCTAGCTCGTATGTAAGCTAACATTAGAGATTCTTGAAAGCTCACCTTTGAGCTCACATGGGAGCTCATTGAGTAGCTCATCTAGGAGCTTGGTGGGAGCTCGTAGAAAATAGCTCACCTAGGAGCCCATCGAGTAGCTTGACTTGAGCTTACGGAATGTCACCAAGGAGCTCACACAGCTCACCTTGCCAACTCACATTAAATTTTCCCAAGAGCTCACCGAGAAGCTCAACTTGAGCTCACCCGGGAGCTTTTTAACAACTCATCCTAAAACTCAAATGGGAGCTTACCCGAAGCTTACATGCAAGCTCACAAAGAAACTCACATGGGAGCTCACCTATCAGCTCACCTTAAGCTCACTAAGGAGCTCACCTTTCCAACTCACCTTGAGCTAGTCTGGTAGCTCACTTAGGAGTTCATCGAGTAGCTCGCTAAGTTCCTCACCTGGGAACTCACCTAATAGCTCACTTGGAGATCACCTAACTACTCACCTAGGAGCGCACCAAGAAGCTCATTGAGTAGGTTGATTTGAGCTCACTTGTGAGCTCACATGTGAGCTCATCAAGTAGCTCATTGAGCAGCTCAACGGGGACCTCACCCTAGAGCTCACCAAGTAGTTTACTTGGGAGATTGCCTAGCAGTTCACCTTGGAGCTCACCAAATAACTCGCCAAGTAGCTCACATAAGAGCTCTTGGGAGCTCACCGATCAGCTCAAGTTCAGCTCATCTAGGAGCTTGTCAAGTAACTCACCTAACAACTCACCTTGTTAAACCTTGAGCTTGCCTTACCAACTCACCTTAAGCTCATCTAATAGCTCACATGTAAGCTCACCTCAAAGATTGCCAACAAGCTCACCTTTGAGCTCACCTAGGAGCTAACCAAGTAGCTCACCTAAGAGCTCAGCTGGGAGATCGTTAAGCAACTCATCCAGAACCTCCTCGAGTAGCTTAACTTGAGCTTCCTAGAAACTCACCTAGGAGCTCAGCTCACCTTGTAAGCTCACCTTGAGCTCATAGAGGAGCTCGGCGAGCATCTCAACTTGAGCTTTCCCAGGAGCTTGTCAAGTAGCTCACTCAAAAACTTATATGAGAGCCTCCTAATAGCTAGCTCCCGAAACTCATGTGGGAGCTCACCTATCATCACCTCACCTTGCCATCTCGCCTTGAGCTCGCTTAGGAGATCATGTTACCAACTCACTTGAGTTTTTAGCTAACCTCTAAGATCTCACCGAGTTCACGAGTAGCTCATTGAGTCAGTTCACCAAGTATCTCACCTAGGAGCTCACCGAGTATCTCATTGATTAGGTTGACTTGATCTTTCTTGTGAGCTTATCGAGTAGCTTGTAGGGGACCTCACATGGGAACTCGGTAAGTATCTCACTTAGAACTCACCTAGTAGCTCACCTAGAAGCTCACCGAATACCTTGTCAAGTAGCTCAACCTAGGACCTCTTTGGGAGCTTTCCAATCATCTCTAGTTGATCTCACCCAAGAGGTAGTCGAGTAACTCACCTGGGAACTCACATCTTATCGAGTAACTCACATAGGAGCTTGCCTTACCAACTCACCTTGAGCTCAATGAGGGCTCACCTTGCCAACTCACATTGAGCTCATCTTATAGCTCAGCCGGATATTATGGAGCAACTCACCAAGTAGCTCACCTGGGAGCTCACCTAACAGCTCATTTGGGAGCTCACCTA
Source organism: Taxus wallichiana var. yunnanensis (assembly GCA_018340775.1). Classification (NCBI taxonomy): domain Eukaryota; kingdom Viridiplantae; phylum Streptophyta; class Pinopsida; order Cupressales; family Taxaceae; genus Taxus; species Taxus wallichiana. The sequence continues at coordinate 562,271,322 of CM031243.1, read as the reverse complement.
ACAGCTTGTTTGTGAGCTCACCTGGGGACCTCACTTGGGAGCTCAAAAAGTAGCTTGCTTGGGAGCTCACCTAGTAACTCACCTAGGAGCTTGTTGAATAGCTCACCTAGTAGCTTGCTTGGGAGCTCTTCTCGGGAGATTGCTGATTAGATCAAGTTGAGTTCATCTAAGAGCTTATCAAATAAATCACTGGGAACTCACCTAGGAGCTTAATTGACTTGCCTTGCCAACTCACCTTGAGCTCATCTCTGTAGCTCATATATAAGCTCACCTTAGACATTCTTGAAAAGCTCACATATGAGCTTGCATAAAGCGTAGGTCCTTGTTGAGCAACTTGACTTGAGCTTGCATGAAACTCACTTGTGAGCTCACTCGACAGTTACCTTGCTAGCTCACCTTGAGCTTGCCCAGGAGCTCACCGAATAGCTCGACTTGAGCTCATCAAAGTAGCTCACCAAAAATCACATGGGAGCTAACACCGATAGCTCACCTTACCAACTCACATGGGAGGTCATCTATAATCTCAACTTACTAACTCACCCTAAGCTCACTTTGAGGATTACACCTTGCCAACTAACCTTTAGCTCATCGTAGCTCACCCTCGAGCTCGTTGAGCATCTCACTTAGTAGATCACCTAGTAGCTCACTTGGAGAGCTCAACTCGGAGCTCAATGAGTAGCTCACCGAGTAGGTTGACTTGAGCTCACTTGTGAGCTCACCGAGTAATCGACTCACCAGGACCTCACCTTCGATCTCACCAAGTAGCTCACTTGGGAGCTCACCTAGTAGCTCACTTGGAGCTCACCCGGAATAACTCACAAAAGTAGCTCACTAGTGAGCTCTTCGGGAGCTCGATGATCAGCTCGAGATTAGCTCACGTAGGAGCTCATAGAGTAACACTGGGAACTTACGGGAACTTACTCGACATGTCAGCTTTCCTAACAGTGACCTTGTTAACTTACCTTGAGCTCACCTTGCCACCTAACCTTGATCTCATCTAGTAGCTCACATGTAAGCTCACCTTAGAGATTGCCAACACGCTCACCTTTGAGCTCACGGGATCTCACCGAGAAGCTCACCTAGGAGCTCACTTGGAGCTCGACAAGTAGCTCACCTAGAAGCTTGTCAAGCAACTCAACTTGAACTTCCTTGGAAACTTTCTGTGAACTCATCTCGAAAGATCACCTTACCATCTCACCTTGAGCTCACCTAGGAGCTTGCCGAGCACCTCAACTTAAGCTCACTTAAGAGCTCGTCAAGTAGCTCACCGAAAACTTGTATAGGAGCTCACTTGATAGCTCACCCTTACAACTAGCATTGGAATTTACCTATCATCTTACCTTGCTAGCTAACCTTGAGCTTACCTTGCCAACTTTCCTTGAGCTCTTCTTATAGCTCACCTTGGAGTTAGTCGAGTAGCTCACCCGGGAGCTCACCTAATAGATCACCTAGGAGCTCACCAAGCATATTGTTGAGTAAGATGACTTGAGCTCAATTGTAAGCTTGCTTTGAGTAGCTCTTTGGGGTCCTCACCTAGGGGCACTTGAGTATCTCACTTAGTAGATCACCTAGCAGCTCACCTAGGAGCTCCCTTGACAGCTCACCTTTACAACTCACCTTGAGCTCACCTTGCAAACTCACCTTGAGCTCACCTTTCCAACTCACCTTGACCTCATCTGGTAGCTCGCATGTAAGATCACATCATAGATTGTTGATAAGCTCGCATCAGAGCTCACCCAGGAGTTCGTCGAGCATATTGACTTGAGCTTACCCAAAAATCCCTTGCCTAGGAGCTCACTAGGAGCTCACCTTGTTAGATCACCTTGAGCTCACCTTTTAGCTCACCTTGATCCCACCTAGGAACTCACCTAGCAAGCTCATTTGAGTAGGTTAACTTGAGCTCGAGTGTGAGCTCACTAAGTAGCTCACCGGGGACCTTGAGCTCACCAAGAAGGTTTATAGGTAGATTAACTTGGGAGCTCACCAAGTAGCTAAGTAGCTTACGAGAGCTTGGGAACTCACCTTGTAGATCACCTAGGAGCTCACCAAGTAGCTCACTTGCGAGGACTTCTAAGAGCTCACCGATCAACTCGAGTTGAGTTCACCTAGGAGCTCATCAAGTAACTTGCCTAGGAACTCACCAAGGATCTTGCACGACAACTCACCTTGCCAACTCACCTTGAGCTCACCTTACCAACTCACCTTGAGCTCACCTTATCAACTCACCTAAAGCTCATCTTCTAGCTCACATGTAAGCTCACCTAATATATTTCGACAAGCTCACCTTTGAGCTCACTTGGGATCTCATTGAGTAGGTCATCTAGGAGCTCACTGAGAGCTTGATAAAAGCTCTTCTAGGAGCTTATCGAGCATGCTTAACTTGAGATTTCCTAAAAAAACACCTAGGAACTCACCTAAAATCTCACCTGTCGACTCACCTTGAGCTCACCTAGGACTCTCGGTGAGTAGCTTGACTTGAGCTTACCTATAATCTCATCAAGCAACTCACCCAAAAACTCACATGGTAGCTCACACACCGACAACTTACCTTACCACCTCACATGGGATGCTTGCCTATTAGCTTAACTTTCTAGATCACCTTGAGCTCGGTGAGGAGCTCACCTTGCCCACTCACCTTGAGCTCAGAAGGTAGCTCACCTGAGATTTTTTCGAGAAGCTCAAGTTGTGTTCACACCAGGAGCTCGTCGAGTAACTCACATGGGAAATCACCTGGGAAATCATCTGATATCTCACCTTGCTAACTCACCTTGAGCTCACCTTGCCAAATGGCTCACCTTTGAGCTCACCTAGGAGCTCACCTAGTAGCTCACCTAGGAGCTAGGCTAGGAGCTCAACAAGAAGCTCACCTAGGAGCTCGTTGACTAGCTCGACTTGATATTGCCTAAAAACTCACATGAGAGCTCGCTGATAGCTCGACTTGCTAGCTTACCTTGAGCTTTCCATGGAGCTCATCAAATATCTCAACTTGAGCTCACCTAGGATCTCATCAAGTAGCTCATGTGAAAACTTACATGGGAGCTCACCTTATCAAATCAGATGGGAGCTCACCTATCAGCTTACCTTGCTAGCTCACCTTGAGCTCGCTGAGGAGCTCACCTTGCCAACTCACCTTGAGCTCATTTGGTAGCTCATCTTAGAGTTTTTCAAGTAGCTCATTAATTAACTCACCTAGAGCTCACCTAATAGCTCACATAGGAACTCTCATTGAGAGTATCTCATTGAGTAGGTTGACTTAATCTCACTTATGAAGCTCAACGAGTAGCTCGTTAGGGAGCTCGCCAAGTAGCTCACTTGGGAGCTCACCTAGCAGCTCGCTTGGAAGATCTCCAAATAGCTCATGAAGTACCTTTCTGGGAGGTCTTCTCGGGAGCTTCCCGATTAGATCGAGTTAAGTCTCACATAGGAGCTTATTGAGTAACTCACTGGGAACTCACCGGGAGGTCACACTGAAAGCTCACATTTCTAACTAGCCTTGAGCTCATCTTATATCTCACATGTATCCCACCTCTTAGAGATTATTTACAAGCTCACCTTTGAGCTCACCGAGTAGCTCACCTAGGAGATTGACTAGGAGCTTGGTAAGTAGGTCACCCGGGAGCTTATTGTTGAAGCTCGACTTGAGCTTGCCTAAAAAACTCACTTGGGAGCTTATCTGACAGCTCACCTTAGTAACTCACCTTGAGCTCACCTAGGATCTCACCAAAAACTCGACTTTACCTCACCCGGGAGCTCATCAAGAAGCTCATATGAAAACTCACGTGGGAGCTTTCCTTATAGCTGCACCTTGCCAACTACCATAGAAGCTAACCTATCAACTCACCTTGCTAGCTTACCTTGAGCTCTCGAAGAACTCACCTTGTCAACTCACCTTGAGCTCATCTCGGTAGCTTTCCTAGAGTTCATCGAGTAACTCGCCAAGTAGCTCACCTAGAATCTCACCTAAAAGCTCACCGAGAGCTCACCTAACACTCATGTGGGAGCTTACTTAACAACTCACCTTGAAGCTCACCGAGAAGCTTGCCATGTAGGTTTACTTGAGCTCACTTATGAGCTAATCGGGGACCTTTCCTGGGAGCTCACCTAGTAGCTCACTTGAGAGTAGCTCACTTGGGAGGTTACCCAGCTACTCACCAGGAGATCACCGAATAGCTTACCAAGTAGCTCGCCTAGGAGGTCACCGATCAGCTTGAGTTGAGCTCACTAGGAGCTCATCGAGTAACTCACCTAGGATCTCACCTAGGAGCTCACCTTAAAGATAACCTTACTAACTTACGTAAAGAGCTCACCTTTCAAACTCACCTTGAGCTCACCTTGCCAACTCACCTTGAGCTCATATGGTAGCTCACATGTAAGCTCACCTCAGAGATTACCGACAAGCTCACCTTTGAGCTCACATGGGAGCTCACTAAGTGTCTCACTAGGATCTTGACGGGAGCTCAGCAAGTAGCTAATCAGCATATCGACTTGAGCTTACTGAAAAAATCACCTGGGAGCTCACGTGATGGATCTTCAAGGAGCTCACTAAGTATCTTGACTTGAGCTCACCCGAGAGCTCATCAAGTAACTCACCTAAAAACTCTCATGGGTGCTCGCCTATAAGGTCACCTTACTAGCTCACCTTTAGCTCACTGAGGAGCTCACCTTGCCAAATCACCTTGAGGTCGTCTGGTAGTTCACCTCAGATTTTATCGACTAGCTCACCAAGTACTTTACACGGGAGCTCACGAGTAGCTCGTTGAGTAGGTTGACATGACCTCACTTTTGAGCTCACTTATGAGCTCACCGAGCATCTTGCCGGTGACCTCGCATAGGACCTTGCCACATAGATCACTTGGGAGCTCACCTAACACATCTTTCTCTAAGTAGCTAAGTAGCTTGGGAGATCTTCTTGGAGCTCACCGATCAGCTCAAGTTGAGCTCACCCGGGAGCTTTTGAGTACCTCACTTGGGAGATCACCCTGTGACTCACCTTTCTAACTCACCTTGAGCTCACCTTGTTAAGTCTCCTTAAGCTCACCTTTCTAACTTTCCTTGAGCTCATCGGGTAGCATGACATATAAGTTAACCTCGAGAGATTGCTAACAAGCTCATCTTTGACCTCACTTGGGAGCTCACTGATCAACTCGAGTTGAGATCACCTAGGAGCTCATCATCGAGTAACTCACCTAGGAGCTCACCGATAGCTTGACTTGCCGACTCGCCAAGAGCTCACCTTTCCAACTAACCTTGATCTCACCTTTGCAACCTCACCTTGAGCTCATCTCGGTAGCTTGAATGTAAGTTCACCTAGAGATTACCGATAAGTTCACCTTTGAGCTCACATGGGAGCTCACCAAGTGGCTCACCTAGGAACTCAAGTGGGAGCTCAGAAAGTAGGTCACCAAGGAGCTCATTAAGTAGCTAAACTTGTGCTTTCCTGGAAACTCACCTGGGAGCTTGCGTGACAGCTCATCTAGGAGCTCATCGAGTAACTCAACTTGAGCTTGCCTCGAACCTCGTCAAGTAGCTCACCCAAAAACTCACACTGGAGCTTGCCTATAAGGTCACCTTACTAGCTCACCTTGAGCTCACTGAGGAGCTCACCTTGCCAACTCACCTTGATCTCATCTCGGTAGCTCACCTCGGAGTTTTCGAGTAGCTCAGTAGCTCACCTAGGAGCTCACCTAACAACTCACGGGAGCTCACAGAGTAGCTCGCCGAGTAGGTTGACCTGACCTCACTTTTGAGCTCGCTTGTGAGCTCACCGAGAAGATCTCTAGTGACATTGACTAGGACCTCACCACATAGATCACTTGGGAGCTAACCTAAGTAGCTTTTCCCGGAAACTCATGAAACAACTCACTAATTAGCTCACTTGGGAGATCTTCTTAGAGCTCACCGATTAGCTTGAGTTGAGCTCTCGATCAGCTCGAAGTTAAGCTCACCCAAGAGTTCATCGAGTAACTCACTTGGGAACTCACTTTGGAGCTCACCTAACAGCTCACATTTCTAACTTGCCATGAGCTCACCTTACCAACTCTCCTTAAGTTCGCCTTGCCAACTCACCTTGAGCTCATCTAGAGCGTCCCATATAAGTTAACCTCAAAGATTTTTGACAAGCTCATCTTTGAGATCACTTAAGAGCTCACGGAGTAGCTCACCTAGGAGGTCGAAGATCAGCTTGACTTGATATTTCTCGGGAGCTCCAAAGATTTCACCCGAAAATTGAATGGGAGCTCACTGACAGCTCACCTTACCTTGCCAACTCACATGGGAGCTCACCTTGCCAGCTCAACTTGAGCTGACTAAGGAGCTCACCTTGCCAACTCACCTTGAGCGCATCTGGTAGCTCACCTATTAGTTTATTGAGTAGCTCACCAAGTAGCTCATCTAGGAGCTCACCAAGTAACTCACTAAGTAGGTTGAATTTATCTCACTTGTGAGCTCACCGGGTGGTCCTCGACTCGGGAGGTCACCAAGTAGTTCAATTTTGAGATCACCTAGCAGCTCACACCGGGAGTTCACTGAATAACTCACCAAGTAGCTCACCTCAAAGCTCACCTAATAGATCACCGGGAGCTCAACTAATATCTCACCGGGAACTCATCGAGTATCTCACCTGATTAGGTTGATATGAGATCACTTGTGAGCCCACCGAGTAGCTCACGGGGACCTCACTGGGAGCTCGGACGTTTGACAAGCTCACATTTTCTGCTCACCTAAGAGACCAGGTCCTCGTCGAGTAGCTTGACTTGAGCTTTTATGGAAACTCACCTAGAATCTCACCTAATAGGTCACCTTGCCAGCTCACCTTGAGCTTTCCCAGGAGCTCACCGAATATCTTGACTTGAGCTCATCAAGTAGATCACCCTAAAACTCACATGGGAGCTCACTTGATAGCTCACCTTACCAAATCACATGGGAGCTCACCTATAAGCTCACCTTGCTAGTTCACCTTGAGCTCATTGAGGATCTAACCTTGCCAACTCACCTTGATCTCATCTAATAGCTCACCTCTAAGCTCGTCAAGTAGATCACCAAGTAGCTCACCTGTTAGCTCACCCGGGAGCTCAACGAGTTGCTCATCGAGTAGGTTGACTTGAGCTCACTTCTGAAGTCATCGAGCATCTTGGCAGCGACCTCACGTAGGATCTCACCAAGTAGCTCACTTGGGAGCTCACCGGGAGCTCACCGAATAGCTTGCAAAGTAGCTCACCATGGAGCTCTCTTTCGAATACTTGATGATCAGCTCAAGTTTAGCTCGCTCGGGAGCTCATCAAGTAACTCACCTGGGAACTTTCCTAGAAGCTCACCTTATAGCTCACCTTGCCAACTTTCCTTGATCTCACCTTACCAACTTGCCTTGAGCTCACCTTGCCAACTCACCTTGAGCTCATCTGGTAGCTCAAGTAAGCTCACCTCGAGAGATTGTTGATAAGCTCACCTTTGAGATCACATGGGAGCTGACCAAGAAGCTCACCTAGGAGCTCGGCTTGGGAGCTCGATAAATAGCTCACCCAGAGCTCATCAAGAATCTCAACTTGCGCTTCCTAGAAACTTTCCTAGGCACTCTCCCGATAGCTCACCTTGAGCTTACCGAGAGCTCACCAAGAAGCTTAACTTAAGATCACCCAAGAGCTCATCAAGTAGCTCACCAAAAAAATTACATAGGAGATCACCTTGATAACTCACATGGGAACTTACCTATCAGCTCACCTTGCTAGCTAACCTTGAGCTTAGCTTGCCAACTTACCTTGAGCTCATCTTGTAGCTCACCTTAGAGTTCATTGAGTAGCTCGCCTCGATAGCTCACCTAGGAGCTCACGTAACAAATTTCTGAGAGCTCACCAAGTATCTCATCGAGTAAGATAACTTGAACTTATTTTGTGCACTCACCAAGTAGCTCATTGGTGTCCTTGCTCGGGAGCTCACCGATAGATCACCTTTCCAACTCACCTTGAGGTCATCTTACGAACTTGCCTTGAGCTCACCTTGCAAACTTTCCTTGAGATCATCCGGTAGCTCGCATGTAAGCTCTCCTCGTAGAGATTGCTAACAAGCTCACCTTTGAGCTTCAGCTAGGATTTCATCAAGCATCTCAACTTATGCTTGCTCAAAACTCACCTAGGAGCTCACTTGACTGACTCGCCTTGCTATCTCACCTTAAGCTCACCTAACAGCTCACCTGAAACTAACTTAGAGCTCACCTTACTAGCTCACCTTGAGCTTGCCCAAGAGCTCACCTACAAGATCACTTGAAAAATCACATGGGAGCTAATGCAATAGCTTGCCAAGTAGCTCACTTTAGATCTCACCTTGTATATCACCTAGGAGCTCATAGAATAGCTCACCAAGTAGCTCACCTGTGAGCTCTTCTAGTAGCTCTCCGATCAACTTGAGTTGAGATCGCCTAGGAGATCATTGAGTAACTCACCTAAGAACTCACATGGGAGCTCTCCTGACAGATCACCTTGCTAACTCGCCTTGAGCTTACCTTGCCAACCCACCTTGAGCTCACCTTGTCAACTCACCTAGAGCTCATCTCAGTAGCTAACAATCAAGGTCACCTAAGAGATTTCTAACAAGCTCACCTTTGAGTTCTCCCTGGGATCTCATCGAGCAGCTCACTTAAGAGCTCAGTTGGAATCTCGACAAGTAGCTCATCCAGGAGTTTGTTGAGCAGCTCAACTTGAGCTTTCCTAGAAACTCACCTAGGAACTCACCTAACAATTTGCCTTACTAGCTCACCTTGAGCTCCCTGAAGAGCTCGGTGAGCTACTCGACTTGAGCTCACCTGGGATCTCATCAAGTAGCTCACCCAAAAACTCACATGGGAGTTCACCTTACCAACACGCATGGGAGCTCACGTTGCCAACTCACCTTGTGCGTAGTGAGGATCTCACCTTGCCACTCACCTTGAGCTCGAAGGTATCTCACCTTAGAGTTTGTCGAGTAGCTCGAGTTGTGTTTTCCAAAGAGCTCATCAAGTAACTCACATGGGAAATCAGTTAGGAACTCACCTAACAGCTCACCTAAGATCTAGTCTTGGAGCTTGGCAAGTAGCTCACCCTAGAGCTTGTTGACTAGCTCGACTTGAGATTTGCCCGAAAACTCACTTGGGAGCTCACCGATAGCTCACCTTTCCAACTTAGCTACCTTGAGCTTACCTAGGAGCTCACCGAGTAGTTCAACTTGAGCTCACCGAGAGCTCATCAAGCAGCTCTTGTTTGAAAAATTACATAGGAGCTCACCTTATCAAAGTGGATGGGAGCTCACTAAGGAGCTCACCTTGCCAACTCACCTTGAGCTCATCTAATAGTTCACCTTAGAGTTCATCAAGTAGCTCACCAAGTAGCTCACCAGGAGTTCACCTAATAGCTCACCTAAGAGCTCACCAAGTTTCTCGTGGAGTATATTGACTTGATCTCACTTGTTAACTCGCTTGTGATCTAGCCAAGCAGCTCACTTTGGGGACCTCACTTGGGAGCTCTCCAAGTAGCTCGCTTGGGAGCTCACCTACTAGCTCACTTGGGACTCGTTAAACAGCTCATGAAGTAGCTCACCTCGGGAGTTATTCTAAGGGCTCACCGATCAGATTTAGTTGAGCTCACTTGAGCAGTTCACCTAGGAGATCGGCAAAGAGCTTAGCAAGTAGGTCCCCCAGGAGCTTGTTGAGTAGCTTGACTTGAGCTTTCCTAAAAGGTCATCTGAGAGCTCACTTGAAAGCTTTCCTTGGAAACTCACCTTGAACTCACTCAGGAGCCCACTGAAAAACTTGACTTGAGCTCACCCAGGAGATCGTTAAGAACCTTTCCTGAAAAATTACATGGGAGCTCACCTGACATCTCACCTTACCAACTCGCATGGAAGCTCACCTATCAGCTCACCTTGCTAGGTTCCTTGTGCTCAATAAAGAACTCACCTTGCCAACTCACCTTGAGCTGGTCTAATGGCTCACCTCGAGTTCATTGAGTAGCTCACCAAGTAGCTCAACAAGAAGCTCACCTAATAGCTCACTTGGGAGCTTACCTAACAACTCACCTGGGAGCTTATGTAACATCTCACCTTGGAGCTCTCTTAGAAGCTTGCCATGTAGGTTTACTTGAGTTCACTTGTGAGCTCATTGGGGACCTCACCTAGGAGCTCACCAAGTAGCTCACTTGGGAGCTCACCTAGAAGCTCACTTGGGAGCTCAATGAACAGCTCACCAAGTAGCTTGCCTAGGAGCTCTTCTACAAGCTTACTAATCACCTTTACAACTCACCAAGAGCTCATTTTGCCAACTCAACCTTGAGCTCATCTAGTAGGTCACATGTAAGCTCACCTCAGAGGTTACTGACAAACTCTCCTTTGAGCTCACATGGGAGCTCACTGAGTGGCTCACATAGGAGCTCGGTGGGAGCTTGGCAAGCGGCTCATGCAGAGCTCTCTAGTAGCTCAACTTGAGCTTGCCTAGAAACTCACTTGGGAGTTAACATGATAGCTCATCTAGGAGCTCATTGAGTAGCTTGACTTGAGCTCACATGGGAGCTTGTCAAGTAACTCACCTAAAAATTCACATGGGAGCTTTCCTATAAGGTCACCTTACCAGCTCACCTTGAGCTCACTAAGGAACTCACCTTGTAAATTCACCTTGAGCTCATCTCGGTAGCTAACCTTGGTGTTCATCAAGTAGCTCACCTAGGAGCTCACCTAACAGCTCGCCTAGGAGCTCACAGAGTAGGTTGACTGACCTCACTTTTGAGCTCACTTGTGAGGTCACCGAGCAACTCGATGGTGATCTTGCATGGGACCTCACCACGTAGATCACTTAGGAGCTCACCTAACACCTCACCTAGGAAATCAAGGAATAACTCACCAAGTAGGTTGCTTAGGAAATCTTCTTAGAGCTCACCGATCAGCTTGAGTTGAGCTCGCTCGGGAGCTCATCGTGTAACTCACTTGGGACCTCACCTAACATCTCACCTTTCCAACTTGCCTTGAGCTCGCCTTGCTAACTCTCCTTAAGCTCACCTTGCCAACTTACCTTGAACTCATCTGGTAGCGTGCATATAAGTTCACCTCAAAGATTACTGAAAAGCTCATCTTTGAGCTCACTTGGGAGCTCATGGATTAGCTCACCTAGGAGCTCGACTGGGAACTTGGAAAGTAGCTTACCTAGGATCTCTAGAGAAACTCAACTTGAGCTTTCTTGGGAGCTCGTCAAACAGGTCAACCAAAAACTCAAATGGGAGCTCACCTGATAGCTCACCTTGCTAACTCACATGGGAGCTCACCTTGAGCTCACATAGGATCTCACCTTGCCAACTCACCTTGAGTGCATCCGGTAGCTCACCTATGAGTTTGTGGAATATATCACCAAGTAGATAACCTAGGAGCTCACCGAGTAGGTTGAATTGAGCTCACTTGTGAGCTCACCGAGTAGCTAACTAGGGACACGGGACTGGGAGCTCATCAAGGACCTCAACTTGGAGCTCACCAAGTAGTTCACTTTTGAGATCATCTAGCTCACCAAATAGCTCACCAAAGAGCTCACCTTCCCAAGTTGCATTGAGTTCATTTGGTAGCTCACCTTAGATTTTGTCGAGAATCCCATCAAGTAGCTCGCCTAGGAGCTCACCAACTAGCTCACCGAGTAGGTTGACTTGATCTCACTTGTGAGCTCACCTAGTGAGCTTACTGAGCTTAGTGATCTTATGGAGCTTAGTGAGGAGCTCATCTTGCCACTCACCTTGAGCTCGAAGGTATCTCACCTTAGAGTTTGTTGAGTAGCTCGAGTTGTGTTTTCCAAGGAGCTCATCGAGTAACTCACATGGGAAATCAGTTAGGAACTCCCCGATAGCTCACCTAAGAGCTAGGCTTGGAGCTTGGCAAGTAGCTCACCCTAGAACTTGTTGACTAGCTTGACTCGAGATTTCTAAAAATCACTTGGGAGCTCACCGATAGCTCACCTTGCCAACTTACCTTGAGCTTTCCTAGGAGCTCACCGAGTAGTTCAACTTGAGCTCACTGAGAGCTCATCAAGCAGCTTGCTTGAAAACTTACATAGGAGCTCACCTTATCAAATTGGATGGGAGCTCACTAAGGAGCTCACCTTGTCAACTCACCTTGAGGTCATCTAATAGCTTGCCTCGAGTTTGTCAAGCAGCTCACCAAGTAGCTCACCTAGGAGCTCACCTAATAGCTCACCTTAGAGCTCATTGAGTTTCTCGTGGAGTAGGTTTACTTGATCTCACTTGTCAACTCACTTGTGATCTAGCCAAGCAGCTCACTGGGGACCTCACTTGGGAGCTCTCCAAGTAGCTAGCTTGGGAGCTTACCTACCAACTCACTTGGGAGCTCGCTAAATAGCTCGTGAAGTAGCTCACCTTGGAGTTCTTTAAGATCTTGCTGATAAGATCGAGTTGAGCTCACCAAGTAGGTCGCTTAGGAAATCTTCTTGGAGCTCACCGATCAGCTTGAGTTGAGCTCACACAGGAGCTCATCGTGTAACTCACTTGGGATCTCACCTAACATCTCACCTTTTCACTTACCTTGAGCTCACCTTGCTAACTCTCCTTAAGCTCACCTTCCTAACTTACCTTGAGCTCATCGGTAGCATGCATATAAGTTGACCTCAAAGATTACCTGAAAAGCTCATCTTTGAGCTCGCTTGGGAGCTCATGGAGTAGCTCACCTAGGAGCTCACTGGGAACTTGGAAAGTAGCTTACCTAGGATCTCGTAGAGCAACTCAACTTGAGCTTTCGGGAGCTCGTCAAACAAAGTCAACAAAACTCAAATGGGAGCTCACCGATAGCTCACCAAGCTTAACTCACATGGGAGCTCACCTTGAGCTCACATAGGATCTCACCTTGCCAACTCACCTTGAGTGCATCTAGTAGCTCACCTATGAGTTTGTGGAATATATCGCCAAGTAGATAACTCCGGGAGCTCACCGAGTAGGTTGAATTGAGCTCACTTGTGAGCTCACCGAGTGAAGCTACCTAGGGACTGGATGGGAGCTCATCGGGAACCTCAACTTGGAGCTCACCAAGTAGTTCACTTTTGAGATCATCTAGCTCACCAAATAGCTCACCAAGGAGCTCACCTTCCCAAGTTGCATTGAGTTCATTTGGTAACTCACCTCGGATTTTGTCGAGAATCTCATCAAGTAGCTCACCTAAGAGCTCACCAAGTAGCTCGCCGAGTAGGTTGACTTGATCTCACTTGTGAGCTCACTAGTGAGCTTACGGAGCTTAGTGATCTTACGGAGCTTAGTGAGGAGCTCACCTTGCCACTCACCTTGAGCTCGAGAAGGTATCTCACCTTAGAGTTTGTCGAGTAGCTCGAGTTGTGTTTTCCAAGGAGCTCGTCGAGTAACTCACATGGGAAATTAGTTAGGAACTCACTTGTGACTCACCTAAGAGCTAGGCTTGGAGCTTGGCAAGTAGCTCACCCTAGAGCTTTTGACTAGCTCGACTCGAGATTTCCTAAAAACTCACTTGGGAGCTCACCGATAGCTCGCCTTGCCAACTTACCTTGAGCTTGCCCGGGATCTCATCGAGAAGTTCAACTTGAGATCACGAGAGCTCATCAAGTAGCTTGTTTTAAAACTTACATAGGAGATCACCTTATCAAATTCGATGGGAGCTCACCTATCAGCTCACCTTGCCAGCTCACCTCACCTTGAGCTCACTAAGGAGCTCACCTTGTCAACTCACCTTGAGGTCATCTAATAGCTTGCCTCGAGTTTGTTAAGCAGGCTCACCAAGTAGCTCACCAGGAGCTCACCTAATAGCTCACCTTAGAGCTCACCGATTTTCTCGTGGAGTAGGTTGACTTGATCTCACTTGTCAACTCACTTGTGAGCTCTCCAAGTAGCTAGCTTGGGAGCTTACCTACCAACTCACTTGGGAGCTCGCTAAATAGCTCATGAAGTAGCTCACCTTGGAGTTCTTCTAAGATCTTGCTTGATAAGATCGAGTTGAGCTCATCGAGTAGTTCACCTAGGAGATCGGTGAAGAGCTTAGCAAGGTGTCCCCTGTGAGCTTGTTGAGTAGCTTGGCTTGAGCTTTCCCAAAAGGTCACCCGAGAGCTCACTCGGAAAGCTTGCCTTGGCAACTCACCTTGAGCTCACTCGAGAGCCCACGAGCTCAAGTAACTGACTTGAGCTCACCTAGAGATTGTTAAGAACCTTGAAAAATTCATGGGAGCTCACCGACAGCTCACCCAGAGCTTCACTCATTAAAGCTCAACCTACCAAGCTCGTCCTTGAGCTCACCTTGTGCTCACCTAGGAGCTCACCTTGAGCTCACACCAAGAGCTTTGAGAGCTCACCACTGAGCTGAGCTGACTAGTAGCTCACTTAGCTCAACTCTGAGAAGCTCACCTAGGAGCTCACTCAAGGAGCTCACCTACCCAACTCACTGGGAGCTTCACCTCAAAAGCTCACCTTGGGAGCTCACTCGTAAATAGCTCACCTTAAAATAGTTCACTCACCTGAAGGAGCTCTTCGAGAGCTCTTGAAACCTTCACTAGGAGCTCACAAGTAGCTTGCCAAAAGCTCACACTTGTGAGCTCACCAAGCAGCTCACCAAACGAGCCAAGCCTCACCAAGACAGCTCACCTGCCAAGCTCACCTTGAGCTCGCCATTCCACCTACAACTCGCACCAGAGCTCACTTTGCCAACTCACCTTGAGCTCATCTAGTAGATCTAGTAAGCTCACCTTAGAGAGTTACCTTGTGAGCTCTCCTAAAGAGCTCACATCACAGGAGTGGCTCACATGAGCTCAACAGTTTGAGGGCTTGGCAAGCTCACGTGGGAGCTCGTCTAGCTCACTTGACATGAGCTTGCTAGAAACTCACTTGGGAGCTCACTGATAAGCTCACCCAGAGCTAGGAAGTACTTCGACTTGAGCTCACCTAGGAGCTCATCAATTAGCTCACCTAAAAACTCACATGGGAGCATTTCATGAGCTCACCTTACCATCTCACCTTGGGAGCTCACCTTTAGCTCACCTTATGAGCTCACCTTGTAAACTCACCTTGAGCTTGTAGTAAGCTCACCTCGGAGTTCATCAGAGCTCACCTCACCACTCACAGTAAGCTCACCTGGGAGGCTCACCTCAAACTCACACAGGAGCTCATCGAGAAGCTCCAAGTAGGCTGACTTGAGCTCACTTGTAAGCTCATCTGTGAGTCACCGAAAGCTAGCTCAATCACCTGATCCTGCAGGAGCTCACCAGTAGCTCACTTGGGAGCTCACCTAGCACTCACCCGGGAGCTCACAAATAGCTCACCAAGTAGCTCTCACTTGGGAAGCTCACCTCTCAGAGCTCTTCAGAGCTCAGCTTGAGTTGAGCTCACTCTTGAGCTCATCAAGTAACTCACTGGGAACTCACCTAGGAGCTCACTAGAGATCACCTTCACCTAAGAAACTCACTTTGAGCTCACCTTGCCAAGCTCACCTTAAGCTCACCTTGCCAACTCACTTGAGCTCATCTAGAGCATGTAAGTTCACATATAAAGCTCACTCTCGTCTATTGAGCTCACCTCACCTCATTGGGAGCTTGCTTGAAAGCTCACCTAGGAGCTCACGGATAGCTCGCCTTGCTAGCTCACCTTGAGCTCACTCAGAGCTCACCTTGCCAAGCTCACTGAGCTCAGCTTGACTTGAGCTCACCCGGGAGCTCACCTGACTCAACTCAAACTCACTTGGCTGAGCTCACCTCGACAACTCACTCTTGCCAACTCACTTTGAGCTCATCTCAGTAGCTCACTTGGGATCTCAGAGAGATTCGCCAAGTCACCTTGACTTGAGCTCACATGTGAGCTCACCGAGTTACCTCACTTCACCAGAGCTTACTTAGGGAGCTCACTCTAAGTAGCTCACTTTGGAGCTCACCTTTCCAGCTCACCTAAATAGCTCGCCAAGGGAGCTCACCTAGGAGCTCTTCCTGAGCTTCGAATCAACTCAAGTTTAGCTCACTCTGGGAGCTCACGATTAACTCACTCACCAGGAAGCTCACCCGGGAGCTCACTCGATAGCTCACCTGAATCACTCACCTTGAGCTCACCTTACCAACTCACCTTGAGCTCACCTTCCAACTCACCTTTGAGCTCATCTCAGTAGCTCGCATGTAAGCTCACCTAGAGATATTTCAATAAGTTACCTTTGAGCTCACTGGAGATCTCACTAAGTAGCTCACCTAGGAGCTTGAGCTCACCTGGAGTGCTCATCGAGTAGCTCACCATGAGCTTTTCCTAAGACTCAGTTTGACTTGATATTTCCTTAAAATTCACCTTGAGCTCACCCTGAGCTCACCTTTCAAGCTCATCTTGAGCTCACTCTAGAGCTCGCCAAGAAGCTCAACTTGAGATCACACGGGAGCTCATCAAGTAGCTCACCCAAAACTGCATGGGAGCTCACCGAGCTCACCTTTCCAACTTCGCTTGGGAGCTCACCTAGTGGCTCACCTGTTAGCTCACCTTGAGCTCATGAGGAGCTCACCATGCCAACTTTCCTTGAGCTCACCTAGGAGCTCACCGACTAAGTTCAGCTCACCTCAAATTTTATGAGTAGCTCACCAAGTAGCTTCATATTTCCTAACAGCTCACCTAATAGCTCACCTAAAGCTCACCTGTGAGCTCACCGAGTAGGTTCACTTGAGCTCACTTGTGAGATTTTTGAGCAGCTCACTAGGGAACTCACCTGGGAGCCTCACCAAGTAGCTCACTTGGGAGCTCACCTGTAGCTCATGGGAGCTCACCAAACACCCTTCTAAGTAGCTTCACCAGGAGCTCTTCTCTTAGAGCTCACCAATACTCGAGCTCAAGTTGAGCTCACTTGAGTTCATTGAGTAACTCTCCTCGAAAATCACTTGGGAACTCACTGTGAGAGCTCACTCAGCTAACTCACTCCAGATCACCTTGAGAGCTCAGCTCAACTTGAGCTCATGGGAGCTGAGTAGCTCACCTAGAGCTCACCAGAGCTCAGAAGTAGCTCACCTGTGAGAGTTCACACTGAGCTAAGCCGACTTGAGCTGCCGGAAAAACTCACCCGAGAGCTCACCTACAGCTAGCATACTACTCACCTTGAGCTCACCTGTGAGCTCACCAAAACTCACTTGCCAACTCACATGAGCTCACCAGAGCTCACCTGAGCTCAACTAGCTCACAGCTCTTGCCTGAGCTCACAAATGAACTCACTCGAAAACTCACATGGGAGCTCACTCGAGCTATAAGCTAGCTCACCTAGGACTCAAATGGGAGCTCACTCCAAGTAAGATCACCTAGAGCCTACCTCACCTTCAGAGCTCACCGAAGGAGCTTCACCTAGGTTTAACTTCACCTTGAGCTCATCTTGTGAGCTCACCTGTGAGTTCATCGAGTAGCTCGAGCCATGTAGGAGCTCACCGGGAGCTCACCTAGAGCTCACCTAAGTAGCTCAAAGATCTAGGTTTACTTTAGCTCACATCTAGAGCTCATTAGGAGCTCACCTTGCAAAATCATGGGAGCTCACCGGGCCAAGATCACTCAACTGAACTCACATGGGTGCTCACCTAAGCTCACCTCGATCCTTTAATAGCTCATCGAGCTCACCGAAGCTTCATTTGATGGAAGACTTGATTAAAGCTCACCTAGAGAGCTCACCTTACACCTCACCTTGAGCTCACATTGACAACTCACCTCAGCTCATCTCTTGACTCACCTATGAGCCACCTCCTGAGCTCATCAAGTAGCTCACCGGGAGCTCGCTAAGTAGCTCACCAGGAGCTCGGGGACCCAGTAGCTCACCTAGGAGTTCATCGAATAACTCACTAAGTAGTTCACTTGAGTTTCACCGATCAGCTCAAGGTTAGCTCGCCCAATTGAGCTCATCGACTTAGCTCTCATTCTGGAAATCACCTATGGGAGCTCAGCTCACTCACTCTTGCCAACTCACCTTGATCATCCTAGCTCACACTAATCTCACCTTAAGAGCTCATTACCAGCTCACAAGCTACCTCCTTGAGATCACCTAGAAGCTCACCGAGTGAGCTCACTCTAGGAGCTTCACTAAGAGCTCACCCAGAGCTCACCGAGGAGCTTTCACTTGAGACCTCACCTAAAAACTCACTCCCAGAGCTCACCTAAGACACCTCACCTAAAACCTTAGGAGCTCACCTAAGAGCTCATCGAGCTCAGCTCAACTTGAGCTCTTCCTAGAGCTCACCTCATGAGTAGCTTCAAGCCACCTTGAGCTCACTTCGGGAGCTTGGCAGTAACTCACCTCGGAAACTCACACCTCGAGCTCACCTAACAGCTCACCCAAACTCACACGTTGAGCTCACCGATCACTCACTCTGACTCATCTAGTAGCTCACCATGTAAGCTCACCTTAGGAGCTCACCTTACTAACTCACCTTGAGCTCATCCTTGAGCTCACCTCGCCAGAGTTCAGGGACAGAGTAGCTCACCAAGAGCTCACCGGGAGCTCACCGAGTAGCTCACCCTAGAGCTCACCAAGAGCTGACTTGAGCTCACTCTGGGAGCTCACCGAGCTCGCCTAAAACTCATGCCGGAACTCACCCAGGAGCTCACCTTACCAACTCACTTGGGAGCTCACCTAAGCTCACTAGGAGCTCACCAAAGCTCACCAAGAGCTCACATGGGAGCTCACCTATCAACTCATCTTGAGCTCACCTTACGGGAGCTCACCTGAGTAACTCACCTAGAAAATCACACCTTGAGCTCACTCTGATAGCTCACTCCAGCCAACTCACCTGAGCTCACCTCTGAACTCACCTTGAGTTCACTTGGAAGCTCACTCGTGATGTAAGCTCACCTTAGATATTGCCAAGACAAGCTCACCCTTGAGCTCACCGAGCAAGCTCACCATGAGCTCACTAGAGCTTTCCTAGAGCTTCACCTAAGAGCTCACCTTGAGCTCAAGTGCAGAGCTTACCAAGAAGCTCACCATGAGAGCTCACTGAGTAATTTTACGTAAGTAACTCACCTAGGAGCTCGAGTATCTCACTTGAGCTCACCTTCCCAAAACTCACCTAGGGAGTCACCTCACCAGCTCACCTGAAGCTCACCAAGAGCTCACCTTAGCTTGACAAGAGCTCACATGGGCTCACCTCGCCAACTCATCGATTTACCTAAACTCACATGGGAGCTCACCGATATCTCACCTATTGCCAGCTCACCTATACTCTTCACCAGAGCCTTTTCTTGAGCTCACTTAGGAGATCACCTCAATTCCACTGACCTATGTAACTCACCACGTAGGTTCTCACCTTGTAACTCACCTAGAGCTCTTCAAGCACCTCGAGATTAGCTCACAAAGATCACCTAGGAGCTCCTCGGGAGCTCATCGAGTAGCTCACTTTGAGCTCACCTGTGAGCTCACTTGTGAGCTAACTTAGCCTATTGAGGAGCTCTCAAGAGCTTACCAGAGTACAAGCTCACTTGCTTAAGCTTACCTAGTATTTCACCTCACCAGGAAGCTCACCTTGAATAACTCACCTTCAAGTAGCTCACCTCAGGAGCTCACCCTAGAGCTTCACAAGAGCTCGACTTCAAGTCACTGAGCTCACCTAAGAGCTCACCAAGTAACTCACCCGGGAACTGGACACTCGAGCTCTAGCCAGCTTGCCAAGTAGAGCTCACCTTGAACTCGCATCGGGAGCTCTTCACTTGCCAAGCTCACCTTGATCTCATCTTTAGTAAGTCAGCTCTCATATTTCATCGGAAGTCACCAAGTAGCTCTTCTAGGAGCTACCACCTAATCAAGCTCGCTGAGCTACCTGTGGAGCTCACTTGTGAGACTCACTCTCCTGGGAGCTCACTAAAGATGATCTCACCGAGGAACTCACCAAACTAGCATACTGCAACTAACATTTAGCTAGCCTCACCTAGGAGCTAGCTTACTGGAGCTCACCGATCAGCCTCACCTGAGCTCACCAAGAGCTCCAGTGCGAGCTCACCTAGAACTCACTTGGGAGCTCACCATAGCTTGCCTTTAAAACTCACTCTTGAGCTCATCAAGTATTTGACAAAAACTTGCATAGATTTACTCATAAACTCCTCGTGAGCTCACTAAGCTCACTCAGCTAAGAGCTTGCCAAGAAGCTCACTTAGAGCTCACCTAAGGAGCTCACTTAGAGCTCACCGAGGTCAGCTCAGCTGAGCTTCACTTGAGCTTTGAGCTCACTCCTAAATCACGTCGGAGTCACCAAGTAGCTCAACTTGAGCTCACACCTCTCAGCAGGTCACCCTAATAACTCACCTGGGAGCTCATCTAGTAGCTCTCACTTGTGGAGTTCATTGAGCAACTCGAGCCAAGGAGCTCACCTAGATCACCTAGCACTCGAGAGCTCACTAGGAGCTCACCTTTCCAACTCACCTTGAGCTCATCTTGAGCTCACTCTAAGTTCATTTCCGAGTAGCTACTTGCATGTAACATCCCCATTTTAAAACATTAACAAGGGAAATTTTTTTTTTTTTTTTTATATAACGTTTCATATGAATTATAAAATTCAAACACACGTTCAAGATTTAATAATTGTTTCTCTCGCCCAAACCACACAGTTTGGATCATACAATTTCTTTTAAAACGAATGTTCCCTCGCTCACATATTTACAATATGGAACACACATTCAATGCCATTCAATCTCATAACAGATTCTATATGCTGTCAGTAAATGACTCGATGAACTCACGATCTTCCATTTTCATGGCTCTGAGTTTCAACGATCTTCATTTCATGACTCGCAACAACCGATCCTTCATGTACATGACTCGGCAACAACCGATCCTTCATGTTTGCTCATGCATAGTATATTTTATATACTTGTTCTCATAACCTTCCCCGTTATCAAGTGATCCATTTAAGAAGCCTATCTCAATATCTCATTCGATATTCATCTCGACATCCCGCATCTTAAATTAAGTGATAAGGACAACGCAACCAAAGAATTGCGATACTTTTTGCCAAAGATTTTCACATGCTTTGCATGATCATATTCCCGAATGTGATACACATCTACGGAATACATCCTTCACTTCACTTCACCATTTATCTAGAATGGTCTTTCCCGGTTCCTACCACCTCATCGTTTAAGTTCCGCTTTTAAACTTTCGATACTCCAACAAGAATATGAGCGGGTATAGGAAGGCACTCTGTAACTAAAGATACGCAGACATACGGTGTCGTTACCCCACGACTCCGTGTCCGATTATCTTTAGTATTCCTGAGTCACTCCGTATACCAAATCATACCCTATCTCCACCCCTGAAGGGCCTAAGATCTACACATTCACCTCTATGTATTCTAAATGTTTTAATTCGGGAGGGCATTGCAGCATATGTCAGCCGCAACATTGTGTCGCCATGAAGACCCCGCCTTTCATGAAGACACCTTGTCAGTAGCCGGGCGTATGCCAATGTCCCTCGTAATTCTCCCATCGAGAATACACATCCCGCCAAGTGACTTAGCCTACGAGTTAATAGTTAAAGCAATTTTCAAGCATCCACGCCGATCCTTGATCCTCAATTTCGCTGCTAGTCAGATATAACTAAGAGGGACTAAAACTGTCCATTAGTTTTTATGTATCATCTCCCTTCGTATCAAGGGCTACATTTCTTACTTGGTTTATTTCTTAATCATTAGATTAAGCATTCTGCATCGACGGACATAATAAGTTTAACCTATTAAACTTAACCAAGATGTTTCAATCGCAACTTATTTCGTAATATTAAACTTATTAGACGTCATTCAAACGAGGTCTAAACTCGAGAAATGTATTCATTATTCTCCTTAACGTTATATAGTTAAGGTCCATTAGTTATGGATATATGTATCCTATATCCTTTATTCTGAATTTTATCAAACGGGATCATTAATGAGGTTCGAAAACGAAGTTCGAATACTCCCAATTTAAATTGATATTCCTTAGCTCCTAAGCTAATCCTGAATACCCTCTCGATTATAAAATCATATTCTTCTTAATCTTTTTTTTTTTTTTTTTAATGTCAATTCAAAATTCATCTTTACCCAAGTATGAATTAATTGCATTGTTCAACTTAAAGGTTGTATTTAAGTAAGAATAGATATCAGTTTCAATTCAGCATCCATCCAAGGACTATGAAACAATTCCAAATCAAGAATTAACATCTTATTCCCAATTTATATAACAATATCAAACTGATATAATTATTGAAAATATCACACTTGTAATCGTATTCAATATTTCAAGTCATAATTTGTACATTTGCCAATCCAAATTGATTGGGTATAGTTTATACAAAGCATCATACAACTCATGGACACTTTAAGAATGTATTTTTTTTTTCACAATTCCTCAAAGAGGAAATAAAGCAACAATTACAATTTAATTTACATCTAATCAAGAGGCATCAAAAACAGCCAAGTCTTCATTCTAATCAAATTCCATCTCGCAAAATGAATTGCACGAGTCAGCTTAATGAATCGAGCACATTAAGCACTTATCCTTAAAATAAGATGTTCAACAATCGTTTAATAAAAGAACCCCGCTTTTATGAAACAACAAAGAAAAACATCAATCTTTAAAAGCACAAAAGAGAGATCAGCATAACCACTAACTATCAAAATATCATCACAACCAGCCAAGGGACTCGCTGTCCCGCTTTCACATAATCATTGCAAGTATCAATTTACAAAATTTGTAAAGTTAGGAATACAAGTAGTTTGCTGCCTATAAAGCATACAGTTATCCTTTCCACGCCTTTCATTAATAACAAATGCAAAGGATGAAACTAATCGAATATAAATCCATTACTTTCCTTTCCGTTCATGAAGCATGTTAATTTTAAAGTATTCAAGTACAAACAAGAAAGAATAACAGCAATGCATATAGTAGCTCCCATCTAAGCACTATAAAATTCTTCATTCACAATTCAGCATTTCCTAATCTAATGAAAGAAGAAAGATCATTTTTCTAAAACATTAATTCATATCTCTATTTCTTTCACATGACTGTCCTAACAAAGTGGAATCCAAACGAAAGACAAATCAAAATAACAGTTCAGAGTGAAACTTACAAAATCCACTCTAATTCACTTTCTGGCAAAGAAGAATAATTTCATTTATTTCAGCTTCATATGAATGCCAAACAGTTAGTAAGACATTATATTTATCGTGAGCAAGCCATATCAATATGTATATTTAGGTATTTGCTATACTAGAAGATTCCTTACTTCTTACATCAGTATAAGTTTAACCAACAACAAATTTGTAACCATGCAAGTATAATATATATTCATATAATCTTTATACTTGAACACATATAGTTCTTAATAACAAAGTTGTACATACACCTGTTACTTCAAAGAAGACCGAGAATCATATGCACTATAAATCCAATGTCACTCTTCGTAGTTCCAAATAAATCAAGAGAAGAATTCATTCTCTATTATTTCATTAAAAACAATCATTGTTTTTTAATGAAGTAAAAACATTCAATCACGTTTTTCTCTAAGCAAGACAACTCAACTTAGATGTATAACATACGTAAACGCTTCATTGATAAGCATATCACCATAGCCAAATACAAGATGTAATCCAACAAGCTAACAAGAACGAATATGTCTAATGAATTTGCATTCTTTTCAGTAAAACAATTCAGCATTTCAAGAAAGAAAAAAATTATATCATTAAGGTCAAATCGATCGCTAGACGCAATGGGGTCATCCTATAGATTACAAGAAGAAGAAATATATCATTCAATAACTTCGTAAGGAAAAGAAGCTTTTACTTTTCCTATTTTCATGGATACCAAAATTAATTGCTTATTGCTTATATAAGAAAAGGCACAACATGGAAATGTTGCTATACTTGAATTCAAATTCGAAATTACAATTACTCAAGTCCCAAATGCCACTTTCATCAGAATCCAAGAATAGGAAGAAAGAGAGTTATTTCTTTATAAAAATTTCCAATATGAAACAACTTCAACAAGTATCGCTTCTTTCATTCTAGTTCATCAAGAAAAGAACTTATATTTCAAAAGACCCAACTCATTAACACGCATGCAAAAGATATATGCCAATTTTTCCAATACTATTAAACAACCAAGAAAGAAAGCATTTCATTCAAGAAATACAAACAATCAACTCATTAATTAATAATAAACAGACAATGTAAATTTCCAAAATGACTAAATAAGATTCAAGCGTAACCCAAATTACAGTAATATACTTCCAATATATTTCCCCATTTCTTTTCAAAAGACCCATATGACAAAGACATTACACTACAAAAACATTTACACAAAGGAACGACAAACACTGCTTCCACTTTCAATCAACACGAAAGTGAAAAGAATTATATCTATTTCAAGAACACCATATCATTAACAAAAACCAAAGACGTCAGTGAGAAGTGTTTCCAACCAATCAAATGCAAGGACGGATTAACCACAACAGCAAGGGGACGATCAGATTCCATTATTTCCAAAAATGACAGCAAGAAAGGAAGGAAACCCAAATCAAGCAACATAACACGATCAGAATTCCATTTTTCTTTCACATGTAATAGCAAGCCTCCAAGCACAACATCAAGTAAGAATGATTACATTATACTTTGTAAAGGAGATATACAAAGGCTTTCCATTTCATACCACATGTACAAAGGAAGAAAATGTTTATTTCATTTCAACACTAAGGCCTTCCAAATCACAATGGTAATTCTATTCCAACTCAAATCAAGCAACAAAAATCAAGGCCGAGCAACCAAAAGCTAATTTCATATCATTTTCCAAGAAAAAGAAGGCAAGAATCAACAAATCCATTTCCAAATCAACTCAAAAACAATCAAGCAATCCCAACCCAAGAGCAGGTTGTTTTAATGAAACATTTAAATCAAAGCAAAGATTTTAAAGAGAAGGGCTTAACATGCCTCGTATTCTCTTTTCCAAAACTCGAAGAAAGCTTTTTTGCCGCAAGTTTTTCTTCCACAACGGCAACACAAATATTCCCAAAGACTTTCTTCCTTCTTCGGGGCTGATCAATGCCTCAAATCTTCTTCCAAGAAAATGTCAAATGCAAGAGCTGGTTCGATTGAAACCAAGACCAAAGAAACCAAATGCAGAGCAATCTTGCAAAAGCTCGAACTGAACAAAAATGAAAATCAATTTTTCCTCATGCGTCGCTTTAAGGCAAGCTGGTCGCGAGACCAAAAACATTTAATGCAATAAAGGCTTGCCTTTCTCCTTATTTTCCACGCCACCGCCACTTGGGTCATGCAAGTCTCCAATTTCAAATTTTTCCATGCAAAATGAATTTAGCCAAGCTTCCAAATGGATACCTCTATCTCCTACCTCCGTCCGCCTAAAATCGCGCCCTCCCTAAGGGACAAGCACATAAATGCCTAATGAATGCCTCCTACCATCCTTATCCTTTCCTTCCCAAGGGTCTCGTACTCCTTTTAGCTTAGGATTAGTTTTAGGTTACATAGTTCATTCGACCTAGGTCTTAGTTAGACCTTAGGTTTTAGGATTTAGATTTATTTTCCCTTTTTTTTTTAATTTAAAAATCCACTTAGGATAGTAGTGTAGATGTATGTTAGGTCTTAGGTTAGTTTAGGTTTAATTCACACTAACCACTAACACTAACAACTTCCTTCCAAAATTTCTCAGCAATCCACGTTACTAACGCAGAGCAGACGCTCCGTCCTTCCATTACATGCCAAGGCCACCCGTGTCCGGTGCATTTCGCCTCACGAGGTCCCGAATTCGGCAAGACAGGTTCAAGAATCAAACCCTCGTCGTTGGCATTTTCGTGCTAGCTATTCACACTCAGTAATCAGACGCCCGCACACTTCATAATAATCCTAGTCCAGCTTCAAGTGTGAATTAACATAGAAAACACAAGAGGACCTCAAAGATACTTCAATCAATGGAATTGATTCTGTATGTATGCTGTCATTAATCAAGACAAGAGTAAGCAATTATACGACAATTGCTGTCAGCCAAGTCACATCAAAGAACACACAAGTACAATATTTTGCTGTCCCATGCAATAAATCACAAGTATGCAAGAATCCAAATTAGCAACACATTCTCTCTTAAGATCAAAACATATCTTAACATGTTTGCTTTCATTCCAAGAGCTATAATAAAAGATGTAAAACATTCACCAAGTTAATATACAAAATCGAGTGTTACATTCTTCCTCCTTAAAGAATCATCGCCCGATGATCGATTAACAAATCAAGTGAGTTCATAGGACAAAATTCAGTTATTGTCCTTTCATTCATAAGTTCATACCAAAAATGATTCTCTCTTAAAAACAACGTTTTAAGACAATCGCATAATAGACTAATAATTGTCTAAATTTGGTAAATTTTCACGCTTCTTTGAATTTCATATTCAATTAAACAGATGTGGAAAAGTAGATCTCATTTCTTCGAGATTCTCCCAAGTTGCACTTTCGCCGAACTCGGTCCCATCGACTCTTACATTGGTTCACTTCGCGATTTCTCAAGTACAACCATGAGTTCCAACACTCGAATGGGCTTAACCATGATTATTCCCGGTCTTGACTCCGCAAGGAATTCCAATTTAGCACATGTGATAATCTGTCAATGATTTCTTAAGCAAAGAAATATGAAAACATCATGCATTTGAGACAAAGCAGGGAGGTAATGCTAGACGATAAGCTACAGTGGTTGATTATTTCAATAATTTCAAAAGGTCCACGTAACGGGTGACAACTGGCAGCCTTGCCAAAAGTTATGGAGCTCTTTTTTCTGCTTCACCCAAGAAAGACCTTCTCTCCAAGTTTATAATGCTCACAACCCGCCAAGTCTTCGCATAGCTCTTCTTTCGCCTATGGCAGCCTCCTTTAGATGTTCTAATCATTTTGATTTGCTGTTCCATTTCCATAAGGATTTCGGCCCAATTACCTCTCTCTCCTCAACGCTGTCCCAGCTCTGACAGGGTTCTCGCATTTTCTTCCATACAATGCTTCAAAGGGCGCCATTTTTAAAGAGGCATGATAGGTGTTATTAGGAAGTTAAATTCTACCAGCTGGAAGGTATTCTCCCATTTATACTGCTGGTCCATTTAATACATCCTCAAGCATGTCTCTAAAACTTGATTAACTTCTCTCTCACCGCCCATCCGTTTCTCGGATGATATGCGTAATCAAGTTTAATTTAGTTCCCAAGGCTACATTAAGCCTTTTGCCAAAACCTTGATGTCATCCTCCTGATTCCGTCCGATATGATTAATTCCGGATTCCATGCAACCTCAAGATTTCATGCACAAATCTTCTTGCTACAAAATCGGTGCATCGTCCTTCAAATTACTTTTCAAAGAATGAAGTGTGCCACTTTGGTCAATTTGTCGACTACAACCAGGATAATGTCATGTTTATTTCTTGACATAGGCAATCCTTGAACGAAATCCATCAAGTATCACTTGCCACTTATAATGCGGAATGCCGGTGGGGATACAATAATCCCAAGGGTGCATATGTTCCGCTTTTAACACACGACATTCCAAGTAGCAGTATGTTACAAATCCTCTACCACATCCTTTTTCATTCCCTTCCAAAAATATTGCTCGCTTAAGATCAGCAAGCATTTTTGTAATGCCAGTGGTGTCGTAAAAGGTGAATTATGGAATTCGATTAGCAATTTCTCTTAAGTTATTTGCCACAGGTATATATACCTCGCTTTCAAATCTCATAACTCCTTCGTTATCAAAACGAAATCCTTTATACTCGCTGCGCCTCGCATGGTCTCGCAGCAAGTGCTGATTTGACTTGCTGAAAATAGGGATCTGATTCTAAGGCATCTTTTACCTCATCCTTAAACCGAAGTTCTTAATTATAAGAGCAGTAGATATGCTTCCTTCGACTCAGAGCATCTCGCTACTCTATTTTCCTTTGCCTCTTAATGTAGCTTATATCAAAATCATACCGAGACAGGTAAATTCTAACCATCTTCGTTGCCTGTATTCGCATTTGGCTTGAGTAAAAATATACTTCAGCCCCAGATGGTCTGCTTTTAATTCAAAGGGCTTGCGAGGAGGTAATGCTTCCATATTTGAAGCGCATGTGACTAAGGCAAATGAGTTCAAGATCGTGTGGAGCATAGTTCTGCTCATGTAACTTAAGCTTTCGCTTATGTTTATAAGCTTATAACATGGTTATTCTCAGAACAAAATACCTCCAAGGCCTTCTCGAGGCGTCTGCTATAACCATAAAATTTCTCCATTTGGATCAGGTGGGCCAAAATAGTGCCGTAGTTAATCGCTTCCTTTAACTTTTTAAAGTAGATTCACATTTGTCTTTCCTGCATAAATTTCTTTTCTTTCTTCGCAAGTGATTTGGGCAGCAATTTTTTTGAAAAGTCTTAACGTAACTTTCTATAATATCCGGCCAAGCCCATGAAGCTCCTTACTTGCACGTTCTTAGCGCAGTGCCACTCGTTATAGCCGTGATCTTTGAAGGGTCAACACTATCCCTGGGCTTCGCTTATAACGTGTCCCAAATAATGCACCTCTCGCATCATAAAAGGAACATTTGGACATAGCTTTGCCATACAACTTCTTTTCTTAAGATTTCAAAGACTATCCCGAGATGTTCTTGGTGCTCTTCGACATTTTTAGAGTATATAAGAATGTCGTCTAAGAATACAAGCACAAACTTGTCTAAGTATTCTTGAAAAATGTTATTCATTAGATTCATGAAGGCGGCAGGTGCATTAGTCAGCCCAAAAGGCAACACCGTGAACTCATAGTGCCCATACCTCGCTCTCTAAAAGCTGTTTTATGAATATCTTCCTCTTTTATTCTCAGCTGATGGTATCCTGACCGCAGATCTATTTTTGAATAGACTGATGCTCCTCGCATCTGATCAAACAGATCATCGATTCTTGGAAGTGGGTATCGATTTTTAATGGTTGCTTTATTCAGCATTCTGTAATCAATGCACAGCCTCAAGGTGCCATCCTTTTTTTTCTTTACAAAATTACCGGCGCTCCCCAAGGTGAGACGCTTGTCCGATCAGCCCCTTAGTCAAGTTCTTGTAATCGAGCCTTCGCCTACTACACTTCAATGGTAGTCATTCTATAAGGTGCCTTAGATATGGGTTCTGCTCTGGTTTGATCTCAATAGCAAGTCAAACTCACGTTTGGGCGGAAGACCTCGCAATTTCTCCGAAACACATCACGGAAATCCTCAACAATGGATATCTTTCCATGAAATCATTATCTTCCTCTTCATTTTCTGTCATTTTTACCGCATACAAAGTGCAGCCTCTTTTAGCCCTCTTTAGTTGCATAGCCGCTACAGTTTCTAACCGCAACTTCCCGCTTTACACCTTGAATGATCGCTGCTTTCGCAGGTATCAAGGCAATGATTTGTTTTTCATAATAGTCAACCTTGCCTTATGTTCAGCCAACCGCTTAACTCCAATAATGATATCATATGATCTCAGAGGAGTGACATACAAGTCAACTTCTGGTGGAGAAACTCAGCAGGTCAAGAATTGCCCCAAAAAGGCACATTTCAATCAGGTGGATAGCATTATTCCCATAATGCACTGCAGGGCCCATGTTTTATCCATTCTCGCAGCCTTTCTTTTTAATTTCATAGCAAGTTTAGCAGAAATAAAACATTCTCAGTAGCTCCAAAGATCAAAAAGTACAACTACAAAGTTTAGCTCAATAGCTTACTAAAGTAATTTCTATGGGCGCCACTTGCTTTTCATTTTGTCGCATGTGAGATTGACATCGCACAAGATGTATCCTATGCTGTAATCGCGATCATCCTTCTTCGTGAGGACAATGATTCGCATAGTGGTCCTTTCCACGCTTGAAGTATCCTCCACTGCCCTTTTCTAGGTTCAAATTTGTTACCACTTTAAAGTTATCGCTCGCTTCCACATAGACTTCTCGTCCAATGCCATTAACTTTTGGAAAAGCTATTCACACACTATTTACAGTGTCCTGTTTCATCACATGTGTTTCTTGTTGTTATCTACAACAATTTTATTTTTCACACCAAACCTTTTCCAAGGTCCCCTTTTGGGTGTAAGAGACGAAGAAGGATTGGGAATCTTCTTCCTTATCTCTTCCTCTCGTGAGCAGATTGCTCTCACCTGCTCCTGCCCGATTGCCTTTTCGACAACTCCATCCATGGTGGTTGGGCCGTGGACATCCACTTCGCCACCAATGATGGGATTCAATCCCATTATGAATTTCCATATTCGAACTTCGCTCACTGCTATCTTGCATGGTTGGCACATACTTAAGGAGTTTAGTAAACCCTTCCTGCAAAGATTCCGTCACCATGCCTTCCATATACCAGTTCTAAAATTCGAATCATTTTCCTATCAAAATAGAGTTGAGGCAGCCATCTTTGCCTAAAATAACCCTTAAATTGATCTCAAGTTATGTCTGATTGGACAATATTCAGCTCAACCTTACGGTTGTCCCACCAGATGATGCTTCATGAGAAAGCCGATATGCTCCCCATATCGCTTTTAGTCTCTTCTGGGAGAAGTTTCTTATTGCAAAGTATTTCTCCATTTCACCGAGCGCTTCAGCTCCATCCCCAAGAGTTGTTCCATCAAACTTTGGAGGACTTATTCTCTTTATATCATTCGTAAGTCAGCCAGCTTAATCTTGCCTTTTATTTTCTGGTCGGGGGATTAGGAGTAATGATAGTTATTATCATCAACACCTGGATTCCTCCGTTGATGTTGTCCACATGGAGGTAGCTGATCATTTATTTCACTTTCATTCATCCTCCTCTTCATTGCCCATTGATCAATTGTTCCAAGATAGTCAAACGATCCTCAGATTATCAAGTAGGGCGCCAGGCGATTTCATCCAGCTTTGGCAACTTGCTTCTCCACCCTCTGCAGAACGGGTTATTTCAGCAGCATTCCCTCTTGTCCCGACTCATTTTCTCGCTCAATAAGAAAATGTAAACTTTATTAATAACGTGGACTCATTAGGTCCAAGAGCTGCAAACTTCATACTTGATACCAAGATGTAACATCCCCATTTTAAAACACCGTAACAAGGGAAATTTTTTTTTTTTTTTTTTTTTTTAATATAACGTCTCGTTATGAATTATAAAATTCAAACACACGCTTCAAGATTTAATAATTGTTCTCTCGCCCAAACCACAGCTTTGATCATACAATTTCTTTTAAAACTAATGTTCCCCTGCTCACATATTTACAATATGGAACACACATTCAATGCCATTCAATCTCATAATGATTCTATATGTCGTCAGAATGACTCGATGAACTGCCGATCTTCCATTTTCATGGCTTTGAGTTTCAACGATCCTTCATTTCATGACTGGCAACAACCGATCTCTTCATGTACATGACTCGCAACAACCATCCTTCATGTTTGCTTTTTGCATAGTATATTTTATATACTTGTTCTCATAACCTTCCCCGATAGTTATCTAAGTGATCCATTTAAGAAGCCTATTCGAATATCTCATATCGATATTCATCCGACATCCTCGCATCTTAAATTAAGTGATAAGGACAACGCAACCAAAGCAATTGCGATACTTTGGCCAAAGATTTTCACATGCTTTGCATGATCATATTCCTCGAATGTGATACACATCTACGGAATACGCCCTTCACTTCACTTCACCTCGTTATCTAGAATGGTCTTTCCCGGTTCCTACCAGCCCTCATCGTTTAAGTTCCGCTTTTAAACTTTCGATTCCAGCTAGTAATATGAGCGGGGTATAGAAGGCACTCTGTAACTAAAGATACGTACAGCACATACGGTGTCATTACCCCACGACTCCGTGTGTCCGATTATCTTTAGTATTCTGAGTCACTCCGTATACCACGTATCATACCCTATCTCCACCTCAAACTAAGATCTACATTCATTTACCTATGTATTCTAAATGTTTTAATTCGGGAGGCACATTTATATGTCGGGCTGCAACATTGTGTCGTCATGAAGACCCCGCCTTCATGAAGACACCTTGCCGTAGCCGGCGTATGCCAATGTCCTGGCAGAATTCCTCCCAACGAGAATACACATCCTCGCCCAAGTGACTTAGCCACGAGTTAATAGTTTAAGTCAATTTCAGCATCCACGCCGATCCCTTGATCCTCAAGTTTCCACAGCAAGTAGTTGTATATAACTAAGAGGGACTAAACCATGTCCATTAGTTCGTTATGTATCGTCTCCTTCGTATCAAGGGCTACATTTCCTTACTTGGTTTATTTCTTAATCATTAGATTAAGCAATCCGTGCATCGACGGACATAATAAGTTTAACCTATTAAACTTAACCAAGATGTTTCCAACGCAACTAATTTCTTAATATTAACTTATTAGACGTCATTCAAACGAGGTCTAAACTCCCCGAGAAATGAATTCATTTGTTCTCCTTAACGTTATAGTTAAGGATCATTAGTTATGATATATGTATCCAATATCCTTTATTCTCGAATTTTATCAAACGGATCATTAATGGAGTTTGAAAACGAAGTTCGAATACTCCAAATTTAAATTGATATTCCTTAGCTCCTAAGCTAATCCCGAATACCCTCTCGATTATAAAATCATATTCCTTCTTAATCCTTTTTAATGTCAATTCCAAAATTCATCTTTACCCAAGTATGAATTAATCGTGCATTATTCAACTTAAAAGTTGTATTTAAGTAAGAATAAATATCGCTTCATTTCAACATCCATCCAAGGACTATGAAACAATTCCAAATCAAGAATTAACATCTTATTCCCAATTTATATAACAATATCAAACTGATATAATTATTGAAAATATCACACTTGTAACTGTATTCAATATTTCAAGTCATAATTTGTACATTTGCCAATCCAATCACTGATTGGGTATAGTTTATACAAAGCATCCATACAACTCATGGACAGAAGAATGTACTTTCTTTTTTCACAATTCCTCAAAGAGGAATAAAAGCAACAGTTACAATTTAATTTACATCTAATCAAGAGGCATCAGAAGACAGCCAAGTCTTCATTCTAATCAAATTCCATCTCGCAAAATGAATTGCACGGGTCACTTAATGAACCGAGTATTAAGCACTTATCCTTAAAATAAGATGCTTTAATCCAATCAAGCATTTCAATAAAAGAACCCCCGCTTTTATGAAACGGAGACAACAAAACATCAATCTCGAAAAGCACAAAAGAGAAGATCAGCATAACCACTAACTATCAAAATATCATCACAACCACCAAGGGACTCGCTGCTGTCCTGCTTTCCACATAATCATCGGGTGCAAGTATCAATTTACAAAATTTGTAAAGTTAGGAATACAAGTAGCTTTGCTGCCTATAAGCATACAATTATCTTTCCACGCCTTTCATTAATAATAAATGCAAAGGATGAAACTAATCTGAAATATAAATCCATTACTTTCCTTTCCTTCATGTTAAGCATGTTAAGTTTTAAAGCATTCAAGTACAAACAAGAAAGCAACAGCAATGCATATAGTAGCTCTCATCTAAGCACTATAAAATTCTTCATTCACGAATTCCGTGTTCCTAATCGAATGAAAGAAGAAAGATCATTTTCTAAAACATTAATTCATATCT
>CM031243.1:562109143-562237634 GCA_018340775.1 Taxus wallichiana var. yunnanensis | reverse complement strand
AGGATAAGATGATTTCATTGTGTTTTAATTGATGTTGTTCGGTCTTCCTATTCGAACCGTTGTCACGACATCGTCTCGGCTTGTTTTCTCGTACAAGTTGATGGAAAAATATAGAAATTTGGGTTATTGCTTGAGTTTGTCTTAATTGCACCAAGCTTATATATTTAATACCCTATGTAGGTTTTCCTTGACAGAGATATTGATATATGAATATATATATATATATATTTTGAGTTCGTATCTCATTAAGAAAAAGCGAATGTTATTTTTGGAACTAATTGTTGATCAAGATAGAACTCGAATTGGTTATTTCATTGTTTGTGGTATTTTGGATATTCATTGTTTGCGGTATATTGGATTGGAACTGCATAGGTTAGGTGAGTTGCTTTTCAATATGAATGATTGTTCTGTTATCTTTAAAAGTTGAGCTGTCATGCTTGGATAAACACGACTTGGGTGTTTTTAGTTCATCCTGAGCAAAATGATCATTTCTTAATGAAATTTTAGGGACATGAATTCTTCTTTATGCTGTTTTCGATTCAAAGGAAATAGTAAATTGGTTTTGATGAATGTTATAAGTTCAGTTTGACAAAGATTACAGTGACATTTAGATGGTTTCTGAGTGCTGTTATTTTTCTGTACAAACGGAAATTTTGAATGTTTCGTGTGGTCTTCTGATCTTTGCACTGTCATTTAAGGAAAAATGAAATCGGCATGAGTAATTCTTGTTGAGTTGAAGAAAATGATTGTTTCTTATTTGAATAGTTAAAGGAACGAATTCTTCTCTTTGGGCTGTTTGAATTCTGGAAATAGCATTATGATTGGTCTTGCTGTAGGTAACAGCCATGAATAAATTTTATTTTGAATGGAATGCGTTCATAGAATTAGGAAATCATGTGATTAATTGATTGCATGATTGTATAACTGTTTATCTGGTTTAAATTACAGTGAAGAAAGTATGGGCTCTTCTAGTACAGTAAGTACATAGTATGCATCCTTATACTATTTGATCTATGATAAATACGATGTCAGACTAACCTGTTTCGGATATTCATATGAGCCTGATTTAAATGAAGTATGGATAAGGACGATGAATTCTTCCTTGTTTTCATTTAAAGCTGATTATGAATGAAATTACTCTTGCTTCCGGAAAGTGAATTCTGAATGGATTTTGTAAGTTTCACTCTGAACTGTTATCTTGATTTGTGTCTCGTTTGGATTCCATTTTTAGGACAGTCATGTGGAAAGAAATAGGGATATGGATGAATGACTTGGAAAAATGATCTTTTCTTCTTTCATTCAGTTGAAAATTTGTAATCATTATTGATGAATTTTGGTGCTTAGATATGAGCAACTATATGCATTGCTGTTCGCTTTCTTGTCTGTGCTTGATTGCGTGGAATCTAATATGATGCATGAACTGAAAGGAAGGTAATGGGTTTACGTTTCAGTTAGTTTCAACCTTTGCATTTATTATTAATGAAAGGTGTGGAAAGGATAACAGTATGTTATATCAGCAGTATGTTACTTGTATTTCTAAACTTTTCAAATACTGCAATTTGGAACTTGCAACGGTTATGTGGAAAATGGGACAACAGTTCTTTGGCTGATTGTGATGATATTTTGATAGTTTAGTTGTTATGCTGATCTTCTTTTTGTGTGCCTATTTCTTGATTGATGTCTTACTGTCGTTTCATAAAAGCAGGGTTCTTTTATTGAGACAGTTAGTTGAAGCACCTCATTTTAATGATAAGTGCTTAATATGCTCAGTTCATTGAACTGACCCGTGCAAATCATTTTGCAGATGGAATTTGATTAGAATGAAGACATGGCTGTTTTCTAATGCTTCTTGATTGGTTGAAGATGAATTGTATTTGTTTACTTTTATTCCTCTTCGAGGAATTGTGAAAAGAAGAAAGTATATTCTTCTATCTATGAGTTGTAATGATGTTTTATGTAAACAATGTCCATTCAGTTGGATTGGCAAATGTATGGATTATGACATGAATTGATGAATACAAATACAAGTGTGATATTTTAATAATTATATCAGTTTGATATTGTTGACTAAATTGGAAATATAATGTTATTTCTTGATTTGGATTAATTTAATTTTCCTTGGATGGATGCTAAATGGGAATTGATATCTATTCTTACCTAAATGAAACTTTTAAGTTGAAATGTGTAATTAGTTCATACTTGGGTAAAGATGAATTTTTAATTGACATTAAAAAGGATTAGGAAGAATATGATTCCATAACTGATAGGTATTCAAGATTAGCTTGGAAGCTAAGGAATATCAATTAACTTCGGAGTAATCGAACTTCGCTTTCGAACTCCATCAATGACCTCGTATGTTAAATTCAGAATAAATGATATGGGATAAGCATATCCATAACTAATGGACCTTAACTATGTAATGTTAAGGAAAATAAATGAATACATTTATTGGGAATTAGACCTCATTTAAATGACGTCTAATAAGCTAGAATTCTGAATTTAGTTACAGTTGGGAAAATCTTGGTTAAAGTTTAATAGGTTAAACTTATCACGTCCGTCGGTAACGGGCTGCTTAATCCAATGATTAAGAAGAGAACCAAGTAGAGAAATGCAGCCCTTCGACATGAAGGAGAAGATGCATAGCAAGCTAAAGGACGGATTTAGTCTCTCTTAGCTATATACAACTGTAACGGAAGCGAGGATAAAGGGATCAGCATGGTTGCTGAAAGTTGATTCTTAATTATTAAGATCATATCCAAATCACTTGAGCAGGATGTGTACTCTCGATGGGAGGATTCCGTAGGACATTGACATACGCCAGCTACAACAAGGTGTCTTCATGAAGATGGGGTCTTCATGACGACACAATGTTGTAGCTGACATATTGCAATGCCCTCCCGAATTAAAACATCAAGAATACATAGGCTGAATGTGAAGTTCTTGGCAGGGAATAGGAGTATGATCAGGTATACGGAGTGACTCTGGGATACTAAAGATAACTAGACACACGGAGTCATGGGGAACAACACCGTATGTCTGCGTATCTTTAGTTACCAGGAGTGCCTTCCTATATTCGTTCATATTACTAGTTGGAAATTGGAAGTTTAAAACTGATCTTAAACTGAGAGGACTGGTAGGAACCAGGAAAGACCATTCTAGATAACAGGTGAAGTGAAGTGAAGGATGTATTCCATTGATGTGTATCACATCCAGGAATATGATCATGCAAAGCATGTGAAAATATTTGGCCAAAGTATCGCAAGTGCTGGTTGCGTTGTCCTTATCACTTAATTTAAGATGCAGGATGTCAGATGAATATTAGTAACAGATATTTAGATAGGCTTCTTAAATGGATCACTTCGATAACCGGAAATGGTTATGAGAACTGGTATATATAATATACTATGCATAAACGAACATGAAGGATCGGTTGTTGCCGAGTCATGAAATGAAGGATCGTTGAAACTCCGAGCCATGAAAATGGAAGATCGGCAGTTCCTCGAGTCATTTACAGCAGCATATAGAATCTGTTATAGGATTGAATGGCATTGAATGTGTGTTCCATATTGTAAATATGCAAACAGGGAACATTAGTTTTAAAAAGAAATTGTGTGATCCAAACTGTGTTGTTTGGGTAGAGAACAATTATTAAAACTTGAACGTGTGTTTGAATTTTATAATTCATAACAGAGAATGTTATCAAATAAAAAATAAAAAAATATTTCCTTGTTCTAGTATCTTAAAATGGGGATGTTACATCTTGGTATCAGAGCTGAAGGTTGCAGCTCTTGGACCTAATGAGTCCACGATATTAATAAGGTTTACATTTTCTTATTAAACAGAAAATGGTCAGAACAAGAGGGAATGCTGCGAATAACCCATTACAGGGTGGAGAAGCAGCTACTGCTCAAAAGCTGGATGAAATCCTTGCTGCCCTACTTGATACGAGGGATCGTTTGACTATTCTGGAACAACAGTCAATGGGCAATGAAGAGGAGGAGGATGAAGCTGAAATAAATGATCAGCCGCCTCTTGTGGACAACATCAATGGAGGGAATCCGAGTGTTGATGATAATAACGTAATTGCTCCTAATCCCCCTAAAAATAAAAGGGAAAGATTAGCAGCTGAACTTACAAATGATATAAAGAGAATAAGTCCTCCAAAGTTTCATGGAACAACCCTTGGGGACGGAGTTGAGAACTGGCTCAGTGAAATGGAGAAATATTTTGTAATAAGAAACTTCTCCGAAGAGACTAAAGTGATATGGGGAGCATATCAGCTTTCTCATGAAGCATCATCATGGTGGGACAACCGTAAGGTTGAGCTAAATATTGTCAAATCAGACATAACTTGGGATCAATTTAAGGGTTATTTTAGGCAACGATGGCTACCTCAACTCTATTTTGATAGGAAAATGATTGAATTTCGTAATCGGTCATAAGGAAGGTCATTTTCCGGTGACGGAATACTGGGAAGGGTTTACTAAAATCCTTAAGTATGTGCCGCAGTACCAAGTTGATGAGAAGTTCAGAATACAAAAATTCATAATGGGATTGAATCCCATCATTGGTGGAAAAGTGGATGTCCACGGCCCAACCACCATGGATGGAGTTGTCGAAAAGGCAATCAGACAGAAATGAAATTGAGGGCAATATCTGCTCATAGGGAAGAGATAAGGAAGAAGATTCCCAATTCTTCTTCATCTCTTGCACTAAAAAAGGGGACCTTGGAAAAGGTTTGGTGTGAAAAAAAATTGTTATAGATAACAACAAGAAACGTGATGAATAGACCTATAAATAGCGTGCGGAACAGCTTCACAAAAGTTAATGGCATTGGACAGAAGTCCTATGGAAGCCAGAATGATAACTTCAAGGCTGGTAACAAATTTGAGCCTAGAAAAGGGCCAGTTGGAGGATGCTTCAACTGTGGAAAGGACCACTATGTGAATCACTATCCTCTGAAGAAGGATGATCGCGGTCAAGATAGGATACACCTTTGCAGTTGGCTAACAGACAAGCTAAAAAGCAAGTGATGCCCATAGAAGTTACGGGTAAGTTATTCGGTACACCTGTAGTTATAATTTTTGATACTAGAGCTACAGAATGCTTTATTTCTGCTAAACTTGCTATGAAATTAAAAAGAAAGGCTGCAAGAATGGATAAAACATGGACAGTGCATTATGGGAATAATGTTGTCCATACAAGTAAATGTGCCTTTTTGGGGCAATTCTTGATCTGCCTAGTTTCTCCACCAAAGTTGACTTGTATGTCACTCCTCTAGGATCATATGATATCATTATTGGAGTTAACTGGTTGGATGAACATAAGGAAAAGGTTACTGTTATGAAAAACAAATCTGTTGCTTCGATGACCTGCGAAAAGCATGATCATTCAAGGTGTAAACGGGAAGTCATTGTGAAACCGACGGCTATTCAACTAAAAAGGGCTAAAAGCAGGCTGCACTTTGTATGCAGAAAAGTGACAGAAAATTCAGAGGAAGATAATGATTTCATTGAAAGATATCCATTGTTGAGGATTTACGTGATGTGTTTTCGGAGGAATTGCTGTGTCTTCCACCCAAACACGAGTTTGACTTTGCAATAGAAATCAAACCAGAACTGAACCCATATCTAAGGCACCTTATAGAATGACTACCATTGAGTTGGTAGAGCTGAAGGCTCAGTTACAAGAACTTCTGACTAAGGGGCTGATAAGACCGAGCATCTCACCTTGGGGAGTGCCAAGTAATTTTGTAAAGAAAAAGGATGGCACATTGAGGCTGTGCATTGATTACAGAATGCTGAACAAAGCAACTATTAAAAATTGATACCCACTTCCTAGGATTGATGATCTATTCGATCAGATGCGAGGAGCATCAGTTTATTCAAAAATAGATCTTCGATCAGGGTATCATCAGCTGAGAATAAAGGAAGAAGATATTCATAAAACAGCTTTTAGAACGAGGTACGGGCATTATGAGTTCACGGTGTTACCTTTTGGGTTGACTAATGCACCTGCCGCCTTCATGAATCTAATGAACAATATTTTTCAAGAATACTTAGACAAGTTTGTGCTTGTATTCTTAGACGACATTCTTATATACTCTAAAAATGTCAAAGAGCACCAAGAACATCTCAGGATAGTGCTGGAAATCTTAAGAAAGAGGAAGTTGTATGGAAAACTATCCAAATGTTCCTTTTATGATGCAGAGGTGCATTATTTGGGACACGTTATAAGCAAGAATGGGATAGTTGTTGACCCTTCAAAGATCATAGCTATAACTGAGTGGCCTGCACCTATGAATGTGCACGAAGTGAGGAGCTTCATGGGCTTGGCAGGATATTATCGAAAGTTTGTCAAGGACTTTTCAAAAATTTCTGCCCCAATCACTTATTGTAAAATAAGGATGAGAAATTTGTCTGGACAGACAAATGTGAATCTTCCTTTAAGAATTTAAAGGAACAGTTAACTACAGCACCTATTTTGACTGTACCTGATCCAAATGGAGATTTTATGGTTGTAACGGATGCCTCAGGAGAAGGCCTTGGAGGTATTCTATTACAGAATAACCATGTCATCGCTTATGAAAGCAGAAAGCTTAAGTTACATGAACAGAACTATGCTCCACACGATCTAGAGCTCGCTGCCATTGTTCATGCACTTCAAATGTGGAGGCATTACCTTTTAGGCAAGCCTTTCAAGTTAAAAACAGACCATCTGGGGCTGAAGTATATTTTTACTCAGCCAAATCTGAATGCAAGGCAGTGAAGATGGTTAGAATTTCTATCTCAGTATGATTTTGAT
This sequence comes from Taxus wallichiana var. yunnanensis, assembly GCA_018340775.1. Classification (NCBI taxonomy): domain Eukaryota; kingdom Viridiplantae; phylum Streptophyta; class Pinopsida; order Cupressales; family Taxaceae; genus Taxus; species Taxus wallichiana. Next base: position 562,230,830 of record CM031243.1, on the reverse strand, counting down.
ATAAGCTACATCAAGGGCAAGGAAAATAGAGTAGCAGATGCTCTGAGTCGAAGGAAGCATATCTCTACTCTTATAACGTTAAGAACTCAGTTTAAGGATGAGGTGAAAGATGCCTTGGAATCAGATCCTTATTTCCAGCAAGTCAAAGGGATTCCGTTTTGATAATGAAGGAATTCTGAGGTTCGAAAACAGGGTATATATACCTTTGGCAAATGACTTAAGAGGGAAATTGTTAACTGAATTTCATAATTCACCTTTTTCTGGACACCCTGGCATTACGAAAATGCTTGCTGATCTTAAGCAGCAATATTTCTGGAAGGGAATGAAAAAGGATGTGGTAGAATTTGTAACACACTGCTTGGAATGGAATGTCGGTGTGTTAAGTAACATATGCACCCCACTCGGATTATTGTATCCCCACAGTATTCCACAGTATAAATGGCAAGTGATAACGATGGATTTCATTCAAGGATTGCCTATGTCAAGAAATAAGCATGACATTATCCTGGTTGTAGTCGACAAATTGACCAAAGTGGCACACTTCATTGCTGGTAATTTGAAGGACGATGCACCAGTGCTAGCAAGAAGATTTGTACATGAAATATTCAGATTGCATGGAATACCAGAATTAATCATATCGGATGAGAGAGATCGAGGATGACATCAAGGTTTTGGCAAACGCTAATGCGGCCTTGGGGACTAAATTGAACTTCGCTTCGCATATCATCCAGAAACGGATGGACAGACTGAGAGAGTTAATCAGGTTTTAGAGGACATGTTAAGGATGTATTACATGGACCAGCAGTATAAATGGGAGGAATACCTTCCACTGGTAGAATTTGCTTACAATAACACTTATCATGCCTCTTTAAAAATGGTGCCCTTTGAAGCATTGTATGGAATAAAATGAGAACCCCTGTCACAGTGGGATAACGTTGAGGACAGAGAGGTAATTGGGCTAGAAATCCTTATGGAAATGGAACGAGAAAATCAAAATGATTTGGGAACATCTAAAGGAGGCCACCAATAGGCAAAAAGAGCTATGCAGACTTAAAGCGGGTGATGACATTATAAAGCTGGAGAGAAGGTCTTTCTTGGTGAAGCCTAAAAAGAGCTCAATAACTTTTGGCAAGTGATCCGAAAATAATCAGATTATTACGACCTGATCTCGGACCCTTATAGGCTTTAATTATTTGTCGATAATTTACTCCTTTTAAGTAATCAATTTAAAATAATGCAAGACAATAATGACAATTGCACACAGATTGATTACGGAGTTCGGAAATTGCCTACGTCTCCGGGTTCGTGATCGAACCGTTCCACTAGTCAAAACTTGTAAGTTACAATAGTACTTTCACAAGAAAACCTAATGGAATTTTACTTGCCTACCAGTACACCAGTTCTTCGGACGACAAGGGTGAAAAATAGCACCCGACTTCCACCTTCCCTGGTACACAATCTCCTTTGCTGTGATCGGCCTTCCCGACGCAAACAATGCGAAGCTAGCACTCTGGTCGACAATCCAAGATTTACAAGTAAAGGTGTGGCGCTATGGGCCGACTAGGTAGTTTGAATAACTCCTCCCACAAATATTTCATCTAATATTGCCTAAAATAATAGGCCAATAGACAATACCTGTCGACACATCCCGCAAATAAGCTTAACAAATAATAAGCTCGGGATCGGTGTCTCCGTTGCACTGGTGTCCACAACAAGCTTAACAAATAATAAGCTCGTGTTGTGTCCAATGTGTCCCGTGTGAGTTTACAATGCAATGGGTCCCTATTTATACATTTTTAGGGCCCAAAAAATATGCATTGTATATTATCCATAGGCTAATATTAGCCTAGCCTTACCGTACATGAAATTTGGGATTAAATTCCCAAATAGGGCCGATTTGCATATAAAATGGGATTAGTTTCCCCATTGGAGCGGCTTACACGTTGAAATGGGATTAATTCCCAAATGAGCGGCATTTGAATTTGTTAAGGGATAAGAATCCCCTTTGGCGCGGCATGTGGAGCGGCATATATTTGAAATGGGTTAAATATCCCATAAATGGCGCACAGATTTGTTAATAGCTTTAGGCTTTATTAAGCCTTTTCCACGCGCATATAGTGGTCAAAGACCACGTTGGATAAACCGCCCCCAACAACCGCAACCGCAAACCTCCTTCTCGCCACGTGGAATAGTCTCTATGCATGGGTCTAATTCCCCCATACCACCACTTCATCCCTCCTCCACATAGACATTTGGCGGTTAGGGTTTAATACTAATGTTTTAAACATTAATATATTTACATGTGGCTTTTGGAAAATGGCCTTACCAAATAATATTATTTCGACCCATACGATGTGGAATAGAAATAATTTTGTAGTCCACTTGTCGTCTCCCGATAGGCAAATCGAGCGAATTCGACGAGTGTTGGCAAGCCACGTGTCACAGTGCGATTGGTCCAAAATTGACCAGTTGACCATAGTTTGACTTTCCCGTTGACCGAACTTTGACCGAACATATCTAGAGCTCCCGATGTCCGTTTGTCGCGTTCTCACAGTCGTTGGAAAGCTCTCGAGATGATCTTCTGCACTGACACCATTTAGAGATGTTTAGGAATTTTTAGAAATGATCCCCTGATCACACCTCCCCACTGAGAAAAGCTTTTTGTCCCAAAAAGCTTCCATACTGTCCTGAATCTAAAAAATCTGCTGCCACCTCGGAAGTGCTACTGTAGTAGACCCTTGGGTCTTCTCCTCCAACCTTCTCACTTCGACAACTCTGCTCCGATCCTGGGACTTGTGGGTTATGGGTCCACGATGCTTCACGCGCCACTTTGATATCCGAAGAAGACCTCCACGCCTCCGCTTTTTGGTGCTAAGTTTCTGAATGAAACCTCAACGCTCCTTCTGTGCGGTGCTAAGCTTCTTGATATCTGACAACAAGGATCTTCTTTTACTCTATAACACAGCTCCTAACTCCGAGTTGATTCCATAGAATCCGAACTGATTTGAAGGAACTCCATGTTACGTAGAGCTTTGATTGATCCGATGTCAATGATGGACAATGCCTTGTCCCTTTACAGACCTCAACGCCTCCGATGCATGATGCTAAGCCTCTTTCAAGACCTCGAGCCTCCGATGCATGATGCTAAGTCTCTGTAGACCTCAACGCCTCCGATACATGATGCTAAGCCTTTTTCAAGACCTCGAGCCTCCGATGTATGATGCTAAGTCTCTGTAGACCTCAACGCCTCCGATACATGATGCTAAGCCTTTTCAAGACCTCAAGCCTCCGATGTACGATGCTAAGTCTTTGTAGACCTCAACGCCTCCGATACATGATGCTAAGCCTTTTCAAGACCTCGAGCCTCCGATGTATGATGCTAAGTCTCTGTGTAGACCTCAACGCCTCCGATACATGATGCTAAGTCTTTTCAAGACCTCGAGCCTCCGATGTACGATGCTAAGTATCTTCTGAGACCTCAATGCCTCCGATGCATGATGTTAAGCCTCTTTCAAGACTTCGAGCCTCCAATGCACGATGCTAAGTCTGTTGATCAGCTACCATTCATATGTGTGGTCGCAATGCCTTGACACCGAATGACGTTTCGAGCTGATCCTTTGAGAGCTCTTCTTGTTGACATACTAATATCAGGTACCATTCTGCTGCACGGTCGTAATGCCTCTACACAGAATGAAGTTCGACCTGACGTCAATGCCAACGGTGATTCAGCTACCATTCTACTGCACGGTCACAATGCCTCTACACAGAATGAAGTTCCAAGCTGATCTCTGCGAACTCTACTGTCTGCACAAATGGTAGATCAATCTCCAAGCTTTATATGAGTCAAATCCTGTATCCAAGCTGTAACAGGTACTCACAAGCTGATTAGGAGATATGTTAGGAGCATTAATCAAATTTTCTAAGTAAGAAAATCCACTGAGTATTGTAAACCTTTCTCTCAGCATTTTCTCACAAAATCTGATCTCCAAACTTAATACTGCATATGATTCCTCAATCTAAATTATGTAATATATAATTGAAAAATTGTTGACTTACCCATTTTAAAGGACTTTCACTTTCAGGTATTACCTGGTCCTGGGTTGAATTGTCAACTAGTGGTGGAGTAGAAACTTCTTCTGCCTTTGCAATAGGCCTCCATTCCATCTTTGGCTTGCCATTACTTTGATGGCGAGATGGATGTAGTTTCCAGCAATTTTCCACCCGATGCCCATTCCTCTGGCAATGAGCACAAAAATTCCTCTTAATCTCCTTCTTCTGGGATGAGGAACTCTTTCTACCATTTCTCGACTCTGCATGACAAGATTGGTCTTTCTCCACTGCATTGCAATGTGGATTGACTTCATTTGTCTCCTCCCTGCCAGAACAATGACTAAACAAGGAAAATATACTGCATTTTATGGTGTTAGAAAAATCACCAAAATAATTGCCCTCTGGGGGTCTTACTAATGCAAGTATAACAGAGTACAAACATTGCCCAAAATTGGGTCTTTAACTAATGTGTCTTGTATGGTTAGATGTATACAAACATTGCCCTCAAAGGGGTCTTACCAATACATTCTACCCTACACAATAGTTTTTCAGGATTCATCCAAATAGAAATGAGAAAATTACTGAGTATGTTAAACCTGTCTCTCAGTCTATCCCACCAATCTGGAAATCTAGAAGTACAAGCCAATGCCATCCCTGTCAAAGCAACCTGTACTGATTAACCTGCTCCATACCAACTTGCTTCGAAGATTAGTAAGTTTGCAGGTGTCGATTACCAGCTCTGATACCAAACATGATCGAAAATAATCAGATTATTACGACCTGATCTCGGACCCTTATAGGCTTTAATTATTTGCCGATAATTTACTCCTTTTAAGTAATCAATTTAAAATAATGCAAGACAATAATGACAATTGCACACAGATTGATTACGGAGTTCGGAAATTGCCTACGTCTCCGGGTTCGTGATCGAACCGTTCCACTAGTCAAAACTTGTAAGTTACAATAGTACTTTCACAAGAAAACCTAATGGAATTTTACTTGCCTACCAGTACACCAGTTCTTCGGACGACAAGGGTGAAAAATAGCACCCGACTTCCACCTTCCTGGTACACAATCTCCTTCGGCTGTGATCGGCCTTCCCGACGCAAACAATGCGAAGCTAGCACTCCGGTCGACAATCCAGGATTTACAAGTAAATGGTGTGGCGCTATGGGCCGACTAGGTAGTTTGAATAACTCCTAGCCACAAATATTTCATCTAATATTACCTAAAATAATAGGCCAATAGACAATACCTGTCGACACATCCCGCAAATAAGCTTAACAAATAATAAGCTTGGGATCGGTGTCTCCATTTGCAGACCGGTGTCTACAACAAGCTTCACAAATAATAAGCTCGTGTTGTGTCTAATGTGTCCCGTGTGAGTTTACAAAGCAATGGGTCCCTATTTATACATTTTTAGGGCCCAAAAAATATGCATTGTATATTATCCATAGGCTAATATTAGCCTAGCCTTACCCGTACATGAAATTTGGGATTAAATTCCCAAATAGGGCCGATTTGCATATAAAATGGGATTAGTTTCCCCATTGGAGCGGCTTACACGTTGAAATGGGATTAATTCCCAAATGAGCGGCATTTGAATTTGTTAAGGGATAAGAATCCCCTTTGGCACGGCATGTGGAGTGGCATATATTTGAAATGGGTTAAATATCCCATAAATGGCGCAGCATTTGTTAATAGCTTTAGGCTTTATTAAGCCTTTTCCACGCGCATATAGTGGTCAATGACCACGTTGGGCTTATAAACCGCCCCCCAACAACCGCTTCAAACCTCCTTCTGCCACGTGGAACAGTCTCTACGCATGGGTCTAATTCCCCCATACCACCACTTCATCCCTCCTCCACATAGACATTTGGCGGTTAGGGTTTAATACTAATGTTTTAAACATTAATATATTTACATGTGGCTTTTGGAAAATGGCCTTACCAAATAATATTATTTCGACCCATACAATGTGGAATAGAAATAATCCTGTAGTCCACTTGTCGTCTCCCGATAGGCAAATCGAGCGACCGATTCGCGAGTGTTGGCAAGCCACGTGTCACAAAGTGCGATTGGTCCAAAATTGACCGATTGACCATAGTTTGACTTTTTCCGTTGACCGAACTTTGACTAAACATATCTAGAGCTCCCGATGTCCATTCGTCGCGTTCTCACGATCGTTGGAAAGCTCTCGTGATGAGCTTCTGCACCGATACCATTTAGAGATGTTTAGGGAATTTTCAGAAATGATCCCCTAATCAGCAAGGCTGCCAAGTTGTCGCCACATTACGTGGGACCTTTTGAAATGTTGAAATAATCAACCCCGTAGCTTATCATCTAGCATTACCTCTGCTTTGTCTCAAATGCATGATGTTTTTCATATTTTCTCGCTTAAGAAATACGTGATAGATTTATCACATGTGCTAAATTTGAATTTCTTGCAGCAGTCCAAGACCTAGGAATAATCATGGTTAAGCCCATTCGAGTGCCGGGAACTCACTAGTTGTACTTGAGAAATCATGAAGTGAACGGTGTAAGGTCCAAAGTGGGACCATTCAGCGAAGAAAGTGCAACTTGGGAAAATATCGAAGAAATGAGATCTTTTAGACAATTATTAGTCTATTAGATAGCTTGTCTTAAAATGTTATTTTTAAGAGTGAATCTGTTTTTGGTATGAACTTATGAATGAAAGGACAATAACTGAACTTTGTCCTAGGAACTCCTTGATTTGTTTAATCTGATCATCGGGACGATGATTCTTTAAGGAGGGAAGAATGTAACACTGATTTTGTAAGTTATCTTGGTGAATATTTTTCATACTATTATAACTGCTGAAATGAAGGCAAACATGTTAAGATATGTTCTGATCTTAAGAGAATGTGTTGCTAACTTGGATTCTTGCATGCTGTAATTTATTGCATAGGACAACAGTTATTGTGCTTGTGTGTTTGCTGATGTGACGACAAATTGTCGTATACTTGCTAAACTCTCTTTGCTGATTGACAGCACACCTTGAATCAATTTCATTGATCCAAAGTATGTTGTGGTCTTCTTGTGATTTCTGTGTCGATTTACTCTTGAACCGAACCGGAGGTTGATATGAATGTGCAGCACCTGATTGCAGGTATGAGTAGCTGGCACGTAAATGCCAATGACAAAGGTTTGATTCTTGAACCCTGTACTGTCGAACTTGAGACCTCGTGAGGCAAGAAATGCCTGGACACGGGTGGCCTTGGCATGTGATCCAAAGGACGGAACGTCCTGCACAACATTAACGTGAGTGTCAGTTGGAAGACTGGATGGAGGTTGTTTAGTGTTAGTGGTTAGTAGGAATTAAATCCTAAGCTAATCCTAAGTTCTATCATGCATCCTAAACTACTATCCTAAGTGGATTTTTAAATTACAAAAAAAAGAGAGAAATAAACCTAAGTCCTAATAACCTAAAACTAAACTATGACCTAGGTGAACACTAATATACAACCTAAACTAATCCTAACCTAAAGGGGACGCGCAGACCCTTGGAGGGAGAGGATAAGGATGAAGGGGTATTCAATGGCATTTATGGGGAGTCCATACGTGGACAGCGCCAGTTTGGCGGGGCAGGTAAGTGGCGGAGGTATCTATTTGGAGATGGAACCAAATTTGGTTTTGCATGGGAAATTTGAAATTTGGAGTTCGCCAACTCAAGTTGGCAGTGGCGTGGGAAATTAGGAAAAGGCAGAGCCTTTAATGCATTAAATTTCTTGGTCCTCGCGACCAGCTCGCCTTGGAAAGTGTATGAGGGAAATTTGATTTTTCATTGTGTCGATTCGGACTTTGTGAAGTTGCTCTGCATTTGGTTTTTTTGTTTGGTTCAGTCGAACCAGTTCTTTGGATTTATCACTGTTCTTTGGGAAATTGGAGGCTGTTGCTGAGCCTGAAGAGGAAAGGATTGTTGGGAAGTTCTTGCTGTCACCGTGGAAGGAAATATCTTCGGCAAACGTAGTTTTCTTCGAGTTTTGGAAAAGAAATTTCAGGCATGTTAAGCCCTTCTCTTTAAAAATACTTGCTTTGTTTAAACGTCTCATTAAAACAACCCTGCTCTTGGGTTTTGGGTTTATTCGATTTTTCTGTACTTGTTTGAAATGATATGAGTGGAATCGTTTCTTGCTGTTGTGTTGATCTGTCTTTGCATGAATTGAAGTAGGAATTACGAAACTGCTGTGTGGGTTGTTTGACAGTTTGGAGAATTAGAAATAAGTATTTTCTTTCTCTGTTCATGTTTATATGAAAACGGAACAGGCAATATGAGTTGTTCTCCTTACTGTGCAATCGTTCTTTTGTTAAATGAATTTGAATGATCAAAGCAGTACAGGCAGTAGGAGTTGTCTTTCGGTGTTGAACAATTGTTCTTTTGCTATATGAATTTCAGTGATGAAAACTGTACAGGATGTACGAGTTTTTGAAGTTGTTTCTTATTGAAATTTTTAAGGAAATAGATCCTTTTCCTTCTGCTGTTTTGGTTTTTGATGGAAATGGCATTTGGGTTTTCCGTGAGCATATGAACTCGATTCAAAGGAAATAATAGTAATATTTTAATTGCTGTTCCTTTTTCTTGCAAAAGAACTGAACGAATACGTTTTGGGGTATTCGTGAAAGTAGGAGAATGCGGTTGTTCTTTCTTCTGAACTTATTAATGAATGGTGTTTCTCCTTGCTGTGAGGATAGGATGATTTTGTTGTGTTTTAATTGATGTTGTTCGGTCTTCCTGTTCGAACTATTGTCACGATTACTATCTCGGCTTGTTTTCTGTACAAGTTGATGGAAAAATATAGAAATTTGGGTTATTGCTTGAGTTTGTCTTAACTGCACCAAGCTTATATATTTAATACCCTATGCGGGTTTGCCTTGACAGAGATATTGATATATGAATATATATATATTTTGAGTTTTGTATCTCATTAAGAAAAAGGAGAATGCTGTTTTTGGAACTAATTGTTGATCGAGATAGAACTCGAATTGGTTATTTCATTGTTTGCGGTATTTTGGATATTCAGTTTATGTATATTGATCGAACCGCATTGTTAGGTGAGTTGCTTTTCAATATGAGCGATTGTTCTGTTATCTTTATAAGTTGAGCTGTCATGCTTGGATAAACACGACTTGGGTGTTTTTAGTTCATTCTGAGCAAAATGATCATTTCTTAATGAAATTTTAGGGACATGAATTCTTCTTTATGCTGTTTTCGATTCAAAGGAAACAGTAAATTGGTTTTGATGAACGTTATAAGTTCAGTTTGACAAAGATTACAGTGACATTTAGATGGTTTCTGAGTGTTGATTATTTTTCTGTACAAATGGAAATTTTGAATGTTTCGTGTGGTCTTCTGATCTTTGCACTGTCATTCAAGGAAAAATGAAATCGGCATGAGTAATTCTTGTTGAGTTGAAGAAAATGATTGTTTCTTATTTGAATAGTTAAAGGAACGAATTCTTCTCTTTGGGCTGTTTGAATTCTGGAAATAGCATTATGATTGGTCTTGCTGTAGGTAACAACCATGAATAAATTTTATTTTGAACGGAATGCATTCATAGAATTAGGAAATCATGTGATTAATTGATTGCATGATTGTATAACTGTTTATCTGGTTTAAAATACAGTGAAGAAAGTATGGGCTCTTCTAGTACAGTAAATACATAGTATGCATCCTTATACTATTTGATCTATGATAAATACGATGTTGTACTAACCTGTTTCGGATATTCATATGAGCCTGATTTAAATGAAGTATGGATAAGGATGATGAATTCTTCCTTGTTTTCATTTAAAGCTGATTATGAATGAAATTACTCTTGCTGCCGGAAAGTGAATTCCGAATGGATTTTGTAAGTTTCACTCTGAACTGTTATCTTGATTTGTGTCTCGTTTGGATTCCATTTTTAGGACAGTCATGTGGAAAGAAATAGGGATATGGATGAATGACTTGGAAAAATGATCTTTTCTTCTTTCATTCAGTTGAAAATTTGTAATCATTATTGATGAATTTTGTGGTGCTTAGATATGAGCAACTATATGCATTGTTGTTCACTTTCTCGTCTGTGCTTGATTGCTTGGAATCTAATATGATGCATGAACTGAAAGGAAAGTAATGGGTTTACGTTTCAGTTAGTTTCAACCTTTGCATTTATTATTAATGAAAGGTGTGGAAAGGATAACAGTATGTTATATCAGCAGTATGTTACTTGTATTTCTAAACTTTTCAAATACTGCAATTTGGAACTTGCAACGGTTATGTGGAAAATGGGACAGCAGTTCTTTGGCTGATTGTGATGATATTTTGATGGTTCAGTTGTTATGCTGATCTTCTTTTTTGTGTGCCTATTTCTTGATTGATGTCTTACTGTCATTTCATAAAAGCAGGGTTCTTTTATTGAGACAGTTAATTGAAGCACCTCATTTTAATGATAAGTGCTTAATATGCTCAGTTCATTGAACTGACCCGTGCAAATCATTTTGCAGATGGAATTTGATTAGAATGAAGACATGGCTGTTTTCTGATGCTTCTTGATTGGTTGAAGATGAATTGTATTTGTTTACTTTTATTCCTCTTTGAGGAATTGTGAAAAGAAGAAAGTATATTCTTCTATCTATGAGTTGTAATGATGTTTTATGTAAACAATGTCCATTCAGTTGGATTGGCAAATGTATGGATTATGACATGAATTGATGAATACAAATACAAGTGTGATATTTTAATAATTATATCAGTTTGATATTGTTGACTAAATTGGAAATATAATGTTATTCCTGATTTGGATTTATTTAATTGTCCTTGGATGGATGCTAAATGGGAATTGATATCTATTCTTACCTAAATGCAACTTTTAAGTTGAAATGTGCAATTAGTTCATACTTGGGTAAAGATGAATTTTTAATTGACATTAAAAAGGATTAGGAAGAATATGATTCCATAACTGATAGGTATTCAGGATTAGCTTGGAAGCTAAGGAATATCAATTAACTTCGGAGTAATCGAACTTCGCTTTCGAACTCCATCAATGACCTCGTATGTTAAATTCAGAATAAAGGATATGGGATAAGCATATCCATAACTAATGGACCTTAACTATGTAATGTTGAGGAAAATAAATGAATACATTTATTGGGAATTAGACCTCGTTTAAATGACGTCTAATAAGCTAGAATTCTGAATTTAGTTACAGTTGGGAAAATCTTGGTTAAAGTTTAATAGGTTAAACTTATCACGTCCGTCGGTAACGGGCTGCTTAATCCAATGATTAAGAAGAGAACCAAGTAGAGAAATGCAGCCCTTCGACATGAAGGAGAAGATGCATAGCAAGCTAAAGGATGGATTTAGTCTCTCTTAGCTATATACAACTGTAACGGGAACGAGGATAAAGGGATCAGCATGGTTGCTGAAAGTTGATTCTTAATTATTAAGATCATATCCAAATCACTTGAGTAGGATGTGTACTCTCGATGGGAGGATTCCGTAGGACATTGACATACGCCGCCTATAGCAAGGTGTCTTCATGAAGACGGGGTCTTCATGACGACACAATGTGCAGTAAATTCGACATATATTACAATGCCCTCCCGAATTAAAACATCAAGAATACATAGGCTGAATGTGAAGTTCTTGGCAGGGGATAGGAGTATGATCAGGTATACGGAGTGACTCCGGGATACTAAAGATAACTAGACACACGGAGTCGTGGGGAACGACACCGTATGTCTGCATATCTTTAGTTACCAGGAGTGCCTTCCTATATTCGTTCATATTACTAGTTAGAAATTGGAAGTTTAAAACTGATCTTAAACTGAGAGGACTGGTAGGAACCAGGAAAGACCATTCTAGATAACAGGTGAAGTGAAGTGAAGGACGTATTCCATTGATGTGTATCACATCCAGGAATATGATCATGCAAAGCATGTGAAAATCTTTGGCCAAAGTATCGCAAGTGCTGGTTGCGTTGTCCTTATCACTTAATTTAAGATGCAGGATGTCAGATGAATATCAGTAACAGATATTCAGATAGGCTTCTTAAATGGATCACTTCGATAACCGGAAACGGTTATGAGAACTGGTATATATAATATACTATGCATAAACGAACATGAAGGATCTATACACAAATCATGTCATGAATGAAGGATCGTTGAAACTCCGAGCCATGAAAATGGAAGATCGGCAGTTCCTCGAGTCATTTTACAAATATATAGAATCTATTATAGGATTGAATGGCATTGAATGTGTGTTCCATATTGTAAATATGTGAACAGGAACATTAGTTTTAAAAAGAAATTGTGTGATCCAAACTGTGTTTTTGGGCAGAGAACAATTATTAAAACTTGAACGTGTGTTTGAATTTTATAATTCAAAACAAAGAACGTTATAAAAAATAAAAATAAAAAAATTCCCTTGTTCTAGTATCTTAAAATTGGGATGTTACACGGTCGAGCTCCTACATGAGCTACTTGGTAAGCTCCTAGGTGAGCTTAAAGGTGAGCTTGTCGGTAATCTCTGAGGTGAGCTTACATACGAGCTACTAGATGAGCTCAAGGCGAGTTGGCAAGGTGAGCTCAAGGCGAGTTGGTAAGGTGAACTCAAGGTGAATTGGTAAGGTGATCTACGTTAGGTGAGGTACCACTCAACGAGCTCCTGGGTGAGCTACTTTTCAATCTCCCAGACAAGATCCTAGGTGAGCTCCTAGGTGAGCTCAAAGATTATCTTGTCGGTAATCTATGAGGTGAGCTTACATGACCTACCAGATGAGCTCAAGGTGAGCTGGCAAGGTGAGCTCAAGGTGAGTTGACAAGGTGAGCTATTAGGTGATCTCTCAGTGAGTTCCCAGGTGAGTTACTCGAAGAGCTCCTAGGTGATCTCAACTCGAGTTGATTGGCGAGCTCCTAGAAGAGCTCCTAGGTGATCTTGTTAGTAATCTCTGAGGTGAGCTTACATGTGAGCTACCAGATTAGCTCAAGGTGAGTTGGGTGGTGAGCTCAAGGTGAGTTGGCAAGGTGAGCTAAAGGTGAGTTAGCAAGGTGAGCTATTAGGCGAGCTCCAAGGTGAGTTCCCAGGTGAGTTACTCGATGAGCTACTGGAGAGCTCACAAGCAAGCTCAAGTCAACCTACTCAGAGAGCTACTCGGTGATCTCCCAGGTGAGCTATTAGGTGAGTTCCCTAGTGAGTTATTATGCGAGCTACTTGGTGAGCTGCTTGATGAACTCCGAGGTGAGCTACTAGACAAGCTCAAGGTAAGTTGGCAAGGTGAACTCCTCAGTGAGCTCAAGGTGAGCTGGCAAGGTGAGCTGATAGGTGAGCTCCCATGTGAGTTGGCAAGGTGAGCTATCAAGTGAGCTCCCATGTGAGTTTTGAGTGAGCTGCTTGATGAGATCCCAATCAAGCTCAAGTCGAGCTACTTGGTGAGCTCAAGGTGAGTTGGTAAGGTGAGATGTCATGTGAGCTCCCAGGTGAGTTTCTAGGAAAGCTTAACTTGAGCTACTTGATGAGCTCCTAGGTGAGTTGCTTGCCAAGTTCCCAACCGAGCTCCTAGGTGAGCTACTCGGTGAGCTCCCAAGTGAGCTCAAAGGTGAGCTTGTTGGTAATATCTAAGGTGAGCTTACATGCAAGCTACCAGATGAGCTCAAGGAAAGTTGGTAAGGTGAGTTGTAAGGCTAGCTCCTAGGTGAGTTAATAGGTGAGTTACTAGACAAGCTGTCAGGTGAGCTTAACTCGAGGTAATCAGTGAGCTCTTAGAACAGCTCCCAAGCAAGCAAGCTACAGTGAGCTCCCAAGCGAGCTACTTGGTGAGCTCCTAGGTGAGGTCCCCAATGAGTTACTCGAAAAGCTCACTAGTGAGATCAAAATTGAGCTCAAGTCAACCTACTCAGCGAGCTTCTCTATGAGCTCCTAGGAAGCTACTTAACGAGTTGCTCGATAAAATCCAAGGCGAGCTACCAGATGAGCTCTAGGCTAGTTGGGAAAGTGAGCTCCTTAGTGAGCTCAAGGTGAGATGTTAAGGCAAGTTTCTAGGTTAGATGTTAGGTGAGCTCCCATGTGATTTTTTTGGTGAGCTATTTGAGCCGAGCTCCTGGGTGAGCTATTTGATGAGCTCCTGGGTGAGCTCAAGTCGAGCTACTTGGTAAGCTCTTAGGTGAGCTCAAAGTTAGCTGGCAAGGTGAGCTGTCACCAAGCTCCTAGGTGAGATGCTTAGTGAGCTCCTGGGTGAGATCAAAGGTGAGCTCAAGGTGAGTTAGAAAGGAAAGCTCAAGGTGAGTTGGGAAGGTGAGCTCAAAGTGAGTTGGCAAGGTGAGTTGTCAAGTGAGCTCCTAGGCAAGTTACTTGATGAGCTCCTGGGTGAGCTCAACTCAAGCTAATCGGTGAGCTCCTAGAAGAGCTCAAGGTGAGCTACTTGGTGAGTTATTCGGTGAGCTCCCAGGTGAGCTGCTAGGTGAGCTCCCAAGTGAGCTACTTGGCAAGCTCCTAAGTGAGCTCCCAAGTGAGATCCTAAGTGAGCTACTTAGCGAGCTTCTTAGTGACCTCCTAAGTGAGCTCAAGTTAACCTACTGAAAACTTGTTTGGTGAGGTCCCAAGCGAGCTACTTGGCGAGCTCCCAGGTGAGGTCCTCGGTGAGTTGATCGGCAAGCTCACAAGTGAGCTCAAGTCAACCTACTCGATGAGTTTCTCAATGAGTTCGGCAGTGAGTGAGTGTTAGGTGAGCTCCCATGTGAGCTCTTAGTTGAGATCTTGGGTGAGCTACTTGGAGATTTTCTCAACAAACTCGAGGTGAGATACTAGATGAGCTCAAGGTAAGTTGGAAATGTGAGCTCCTCAATGAGCTCAATGTGAGCTGGCAAGGTGAGCTCCCATGCAAGTTAGCAAGGCGTGTTGTCGGGGAAAGCTCCCATGTGAGTTTTCAGAAAGCTACTTGACGAACTCACGGGCAAGCTCAAGTTGAGTTTCTTAGTGAGGTTCTAGGAAAGATGGCAAGGTGAGCTGTAAGGCAAGCTCCCAGGTGAGTTTCTGGGAAAGCTCAAGTCGAGCTGCTTGATGAGCTCCTAGGAGATCTACTTGCGAGCTCCTAAGGGAGCTCCTAGGTGAGCTATCTTTGTGAGCTCCCAGGTGAGCTGAAAGGTGAGCTTGTTAGTAATCTATGATGTGAGCTTACATGTGAGCTACCAGATGAGCTCAATTTGAGTTGGCAAGGTGAGATCAAGTTAAATTGGATAGGTGAGCTCAAGGTGAGTTGGCAAGGTGAGCTCCAAGGTGAGTTCCCAGGTGAGTTACTCAAAAATCTCCCGGGTGAGCTCAACTCGATCTGATCGGTGAGCTCCCACATGAGCTCCTAGGTGATCTATTCAGCGAGCTTCTAAGAGAGCTGCTAGGTGATATTCCAAGTAAGTTACTTGGTGAGCTCCTAGGCAAGCTCCCTGGCGAGATGCTTGGTGGTGAGCTCATAAGTGAGCTCATAAGTGAGCTCAAGTCAACCTACTCGGAGAGCTACTTGGTGAGCTTCAGGTGAGCTACTTGGTAAGCTGCTCGATGAAATCGAGGTGAGCTACCAGACGAGCTCGAGGTGAGCTGGCAAGGTGAGATCCTTAGCGAGCTCAAGGCGAGCTAGCAAGGTGAGCTCCCATCCAAGTTTCTAGGTGAGTTGTAAGGTGAGTTTTGGGTGAGCTACTTTGTGAGCTCATGTGTGAGCTGAAGTCAAGATGGTAAGGTGAGCTATCAGGAAATCTCCGAGGTGAGTTTCTTGAGAAGCTCAAGTCGAACTATTTGCCGAGCTCCTAGCCAAGCTCCTAGGTGAGCTGCACGATGAGATCCCAATTGAGCTCAAAGGTGAGCTTGTCGAAATCTCTGATGTGAGCTTACATGTGAGCTACCAGATGAGCTCAAGGTGACTTGGAAAGGTAACCTCAAGTTGAGTCAACAAGGCAAGCTCAAGGTGAGTTGGTAATGTGAGGTTTGGTGAGATCCTAGGTGAGTTTCGGGAGAGTTACTCGAAAAGATCCCACGTGAGCTCAACTTAAGTTGATCGGTGAGCTCCTAGGTAAGCTACTTGGTGAGTTATTCAGAAAACTCCCGAGTGAGCTGCTAGGTGAGCTCCCAAGTGAGCTACTTGGAAAGCTCCCAGTGAGGTCCTTGGTGAGCTGCTCGGTGAGCTCACAAGTGAGCTCAAGTCAACCTACTCAAGTGAGATTCTCGGTGAGCTCCCAAGTGAGCTATTAGGAAAGCTCCCAGGTGAGCTACTTGGTGAGCTACTTGATGAACTCCGAGGTGAGCTACCAAACAAGATCAAGGTGGGTTGGCAAGGTGAGCTCCTGAGTGAGCTTAAGGTGAGCTGATAGGTGAGCTCCCATGCAAGTTGGTAAGGTGAGCTCCCATGTGAGTTTTCAGGTGAGCTACTTCATGAGCTCCTCGGTGAGCTCAAGGTAAGCTAGCAAGATGAACTCCTAGACAAGCTACTTTCTGAGCTCCCATCCGAGCTTCTAGGTGAGCTCAAAGGTGAGCTTGTTGGTAATCTCTGAGGTGAGATTACATGCGAGCTACTAGATGAGCTCAAGGTGAGTTAGTAAGGTGAGCTTAAGGTGAGTTGGCAAGGTGAACTCAAGGTAAGTTTGTAAGGAAAGATTTCAGGTGAGCTTCTAGTTGAGTTCCGAGGTGAGTTACTCGACGAGCTCTCTCGGGCGATCTCAACTTGAGCTAATCGGTGAGCTCTTAGGTGAGCTGCTATGTGAGCTCCCAAGTGAGCTACTTGGTGAGCTCCCAGGTGAGGTCCCTGATGAGCTACTTAGTGAGCTCATAAGTGAGCTCAAGTCAACCTACTCGGTGAGCTACTCGGTGAGCTCCCAGGTGAGCTATTAGGTGAGCTCCTAGAAAGCTATTAGTTGAGCTCCCAGGTGAGCTACTTGGTGAGCTACTTGATGAACTCCAATGTGAGCTACCAGATGAGGTCAAGGTGAGTTGGTAAGGTGAGCTCCTTCATCGAGCCCAATGTGAGCTCCGTGCAAGCTTAAGGAGAGCTAATAAGGGAGCTCCCATGTGATTTTGTAACATGATCGCCGGGTGAGCTCCCATGTGATTTTTGGGGAGCCAGCTTGATGAGCGCCTAGCTAGCTAGCTCAAGTCAAGCTACTTAGAGAGATCCTGGGTGAGCTCAAGGAGAGTAAGTGTAAGGAAGTGAGCTGTCAGGAAAGCTCCTAGGTGAGTTTTGGGTAAGCTAAAGTTGAGTTGCTTGATGAGTTCCTGAGTGAGCTACTTGTCGAGCTCCCAGATGAGCTCCTAGGTGAGCTGCTCAAGTAAGCTCCCATGTGAGATAAAAAGTAAGCTTATCGGTAATCTCGAGGTGAGCTTACATATGAGCTACCAGATGAGCTCAAGGTGAGTTGGCAAGGTGAGCTCAAGGTGAGTTGGTAAGGTAAACTCAAGGTGAATTGGCAAGGTGAGCTGTCAGCCGAGCTCCTAAGTGAGTTCCTAGGTGAGTTACTTGACAAGCTCCTAGGTGAGCTCAACTCGAGCTGATCAACAAGCTCCCAGAAGAGCTCCCAGGTGAGCTACTTAGTGAGTTGTTTGGTGAGCTCCTAGGTGAGTTGCTAGGTGAACTCCCAAATGAGCTACTTGGTGAGCTCCCAGGTGAGGTCCCTAGTGAGCTACTCAGCGAGCTCACAAGTGAGCTCATGTCAACCTACTCGGTGAGCTACTCGGTGAGTTCCCAAGTGAGCTATTAGGTGAGCTCCTAGGTGAGCTATTAGGCGAGCTCCGAGGTGAGCTACTAGGCGAGCTACTTAGTGAGCTATTTTGTGAGCTCCTAGGTGAGCTGCTAGGTGATCTCAAAAGTGAACTACTTGGTGAGCTCCTAGTTGAGGTCCTTGAAAGCTACTCGGTGAGCTCACAAGTGAGCTCAAGTCAACCTACTTAGTGAGTTACTTGATGAGCTCCCAAGTAAGCTGCTAGGTGAGCTCCCAGGTGAGCTACTTGGTGAGCTACTGATGAACTCATAGGTAAGCTACTAGATGTGCTCAAGGTGAGTTGGCAAGGTGAGCTCATCAGTGAGCTCAAGGTAACTGGAAAGGTGAGATGATAGGTGAGCTCCCATGTCATTTGAGAAGGTGAGTCAGCGTCAGTGAGCTCCCATTCAAGTATTGGGTAAGCTACTTGTGAGCTCTTGAAAGCTCAAGTTGAGCTGCTCTATGAGCTCTTGGGTGAGCTGCTTACAAAGTTCCAGCCTAGCTCCTTAGTGAGCTACTCCATGAGTTCCCAAGTGAGCTCAAACACAAGCTTGTCGGCAATATTTTAGGTCAACTTATATATGCGCTACTAGATGAGCTCAAGGTGAGTTAGCAAGGTGAGCTTAAGGGGAGTTGGTAAGGTGAGCTCAAGGTAAGTTGGAAAGGCAAGATGTTAGGTGAGCTCCAAGTGAGTTCCCAAGTTATTTACTCGATGATCTCTCGAGCGATCTCAACTCAAGCTGATTGGTGAGCTCCCAGAAGATCTCCCAGTGAGCTACTTGGCGAGCTATTCTGCAAGTTCCCAAGTGAGATGTTAGTTGAACTCCCTAGAGATCTACATGGTGAGCTCCCATGTGAGGTATCCGATGAGCTATTCGGTGAGCTCACAAGAGAGCTCAAAAGTGAGGTCAAGTCAACCTACTCGACGAGCTACTCCGTGAGCTCCTAGGTGAGCTACTTGGCGAGCTACTCGATGAAATATGAGGTGAGATACTAGATGAGCTCAAGGTGAGTTGGCAAGGTGAGCTCCTTAGTGAGCTCAAGGTGAGTTGGCAAGGTGACCTTATAGGTGAGCTCCCATGTGAGTTTTTAGGTGAGCTGCTTGATGAGCTCCCAGGTGAGCTCAAGTTGAGCTACTCACCTAGTTCCTGGATGCACTATCATGTGAGCTCCTAGGAGAGTTTCTAGGAAAGCTCAAGTTGAGATGCTCGAAAAGCCCTGGTGAGCTTCTACCAAGCTCCCCTACCGAGCTCCTAGGTGAGCCACTTGGTGAGCTCCCATGTGAGGTCAAAGGTGAGCTTGTTGGTAATCTCTAAGGTGATCTTACATGTGAGCTATAAGATGAGCTCAAGGTGAGTTGGAAAGGCGAGCTCAAGGTGAGTTGGAAAGGTGAGCTCTAGGTGAGTTGGCAAGGCGAGCTGTCGGTGAGCTCCTAGGTGAGTTACTTGATGAGCTCCTAGGTGAGCTCAAATCGAGCTGATTAGTGAGATCCTAGAAGAGCTCTTAGGTGAGCTACTTGGTGAGCTATTTAGCGAGCTACTTGGAAAGCTCTTAGGTGAGGTCCCGATGAGCTCACAAGTGAGCTCAAGTAAACCTACATGTTGAGCTACTAGGTGAGCTCCAAGGTGAGTTGTTACACAAGCTCTTAGGTGAGCTATTAGGTGAACTCCCAGGTGAGCTCTTAGTTGAGTTTCTAGATGAGCTCAAGGTGAGTTCCTCAACAAGCTCAAGGCAAGCTAGCAAGGTGAGCTGATAGGTGACCTATTAGGTGAACTCCCATGGTAGTTTTGGGCAAGCTACTTGACAAGCTCCCATGTGAGCTCAAGTCAATTTTCTTGACGAGCTCCCATGTGAGTTTTCGGGCAAGCTCAATTCTAGCTCCTAGTTAATCTCCTAGGTAAGCTGCTCGGTGAGATCAAAAGTGAGCTCAAAGGTAAGCTTGTTAACAATCTCTTAGGTGAGCTTACATTTGAGCTACCAGATGAGCTCAACACTAGTTGGTAAGGCCACTTTTCAGAAACCTCTTAGGTGAGTTCCCAGGTGAGTTACTTGATGAGATCTAGGGTGAACTCAACTCGATCTAATTGGTGAGCTCCCAGAAGAGCTCCCAGGCAAGCTACTTCACGAGCTATTTGGAAAGCTCCCAAATGAGCTGCTAGGTGAGCTCCCAAGTGAGCTACTTGGTGAGCTCCCAAGCAAGGTCCTCGGTGAGCTCACAAGCAAGCTGAAAAATGAGATCAATTCAACCTACCCGGTGAGCTACTTGGTCTGGTCCCTGTGAGTCAAGTTAGGTGAGATCCCGGTTGAGATACTCCGTGAGCCACTTGAAAAACTCCAAGGTGAGCTAATAGATGAGCTGAAGGTGAGTTGGCAAGGTGAGCTCCTCAATGAGCTCAAGGTGAGCTCCCAGGTGAGCTCCCATCTGATTTGATAAGGTGAGATCCCATGTAAGTTTTCTCATGAGTTATTTGACGAGCTCTCGGGTGAGCTCAAGTTGAGCAACTCAGCGAGCTCCTGGGAAAGGTCAAGGAAAGCTAGCAAGGTGAGTTGTCAAGTGAGCTCTCAGGTGAGTTTTTGGCAATCTCAAGTCGAGCTAGTCGACGAGCTCCTAGGTGAGTTGTTTGCAAGGTCCCAACCTAGCTCTTAGGTGAGCTGCTATGTGATCTCCCAGTGACCTCAATAATGAGCCATTTAGCAAGGTGAACTCAAGGTGAGTTGGCAATTCAATTTTTAGGAGAGCTCCTAGGTGAGTTCCCAAGGTGAGTTACTCAATGAGCTTCAAAGTGAACACAACTTGAGTTTCTCGACAAAACTTAGGCAAGTTAGCAAGGTGACCTCCTCACGAACTCAAGGTGAGCTGATAGGTGAGCTAAAGTCATCTTACTTGACAAGCTTCTTGGTGATCTCCCAGGTGAGATGTTAGGTGAGCTCCCAGGTGAGCTGTTAGGTGAGCTACTCAACAAACTCTGAGGTGAGCTACAGATGAGCTCAAGGAAAGTTGGCAAGGTGAGCTCAAGGTGAGCTGATAGGTGAGTTCCCATGTGAGTTGTCAGGGTGAGCTATTAGGTGAGCTCCTATGTGATTTTTCGGGTGAGCTACTTGACGAGCTCTTGGGTGAGCTTAAGTTGAGGTGCTCGGTGAGCTCTAGGCAAGCTCAAGGTGAGCTTGTAAGGTGAGCTGTAAGGTGAGCTCTTAGGCAAGTTTTTAGGGAATCTCAAGTCGAGCTACTCAAAATCTCATGGGTGAGATGCTTATTGAGCTCCCAGCTGAGCTCCTAGGTGAGATACTCGGTGAGCTCCCAGTGAGCTCAAAGGTGAGCTTGTCGGCAATCTTTGAGGTGAGCTTACATACAAGCTACCAGATGAGCTCAAGACGAGTTAACAAGGCAAGTTGGCAAGGTGAGCTCAAGGAAAGTTGGCAAGGTGAGCTATCAGGTGAGCTCCTAGGTAAGTTCCTAGGTGAGTTCAATGGATGAGCTCCGGGAAAGCTGAACTCAGCCGATCATCGAGCTCTAGAAGAGCTCCCTAGTGAGCTACTTTGCAAGCTGTTTGTCAAGCTCCCAAGTGAGCTGCTAGGTGAGCTCCCAAGTGAGCTACTTAGAGAGATCTAGGTGAGGTCCCCGGTGAGTTGCTCAGTGTGCTCACAAGAAAGCTCACAAGTGAGGTCACAAGTGAGCTCAAGTCAACCTATTCGGTGAGGAGCTACTAGGTGAGCTACTTGGTGAGCTACTCAACCAGCTAAGAGTGAGCTACTAGATGAGCTCAAGGTGATTTGGCAAGGTGAGCTCCTCAGTGAGCTCAAGGTGAGCTCCCATATGAGTTATTAAGGTGAGTTTTGGTGAGCTCCCATGTGAGTTTTAGGGTGAGCTTCTTGACAAGCTCAAGTCGAGCTACTCGGTGACCTTTTAGGAAAGCTCAAAGTGAGCTGGCAAGCCGACTTATCAGGTGAGATCCTAGGTGAGTTTCTGTGTAAGGTCAAGTCAAGTTGCTTGATGAGGATCTAGGATTTTAGGTGAGCTCAAAGGTGAGATTGTTAGTAATATCTGAGGTGAGCTTATATGAGAGCTACCAAATGAGCTCAATGTGAGTTGGCAAGGCAAGCTATTAGGTGAGCTCTAGGTGAGTTCCCAGGTGAGTTATTCGATAAGATCTCGAGTGAGCTCAACTCGAGCTGATTGGTGAGATCCCAAAAGAGCTCCTAGGAGAGCTACTTGGCAAGCTATTTGGTGAGCTCCTAGGTGAGTTGCTAGGTGATATCCCAAGTGAGCTACTTTTTGAGCTCCTAGGTGAGGTCCCGGCGAGCTCATAAATGAGATTTTAGGTGAGCTCCCAGGTGAGCTTTTAGGTTAGCTCTCGAGAAAGCTACTTGGCAAGCTACTCCATGAAATCTGAGGTGAGCTACCAGATGAGATCAAGGCAAGTTGGCAAGGTGAGCTCCTAAGTGAGCTCAAGGTGAGCTAGTAAGGAAAGCTCTCATGTGAGTTTTCAGGTGAACTACTTGATGAGTTCTGGAGGAGATGTGAGTTCCAGGTGAGTTACTCAACTAGCTCCTGGGTGAGATCAACTCAAGATGATTGATGAGCTCCCAGAAGAGGTCCTAGGTGAGCTACTTGACAAGTTATTTGGTGAGCTTCTAGGTGAGCTGCTAGGTGAGCTCCCAAGTGAGCTACTTTCCGACCTCCCATGTGAGGTCTTGTGAGCTACTCGGTGAGCTCACAAGCAAGATCATGTCAACCTACTCGACGATATGCTCGGTGAGCTCCCGGGGAAAGCTATTAGGTGAGATCTTAGGTGAGCTACTTGGATATTTTCTCGATGAACTCCGAGGTGAGCTACCAGACAAGCTCAAGGTGATTTAGCAAGGTGATCTCATAAGTGAGTTCAAGGTGAGCTGGCAAGGTGAAGTGATAGGTGATCTCCCATGTGAGTTTCTAGGTGAGCTATCAGGAGAGATCCCATATGAGTTTTTGGGTGAGCTACTTGATGAGCTCCCAGGAAAGCTCAAGTTGAGCTGCTCGGTGAGCTCCTATGTGAGCTCAAGGTGAGCTAGCAAGGTGAGCTATCAGAGTGAGCTCCCAGGTGAGTTTCTAGGAAAGCTCAAGTCGAGCTACTTGAGGAGATCCTAGATGAGCTACTTGCTGAGCTCCCAGCCTAAGATCCTAGTTGAGATGCTTGGTTAGCTCCTAGGAGAGCTCAAAGGTGAGCTTGTTGGCAATCTCTAAGGTGAGCTTACATGTGAGCTACCAGATGAGCTTAAGGTGAGTTGGCAAGGTGAGCTCAAGGGTAGTTGGCAAGGAAATCTATTAGGTGAGTTCCCAGGTGAGTTACTCAACTCAAGCTGATCGGTGAGCTCCCAGAAGAGCTCTCAGGTGAGCTAATTAGAAATTTGTTTGTTGAGCTCCAAGGTGAGTTACTAGGTGAGCTCCCAAGTGAGCTACTTGGCAAGGTCCTGGGTGAGGTCCTTGGCAAGCTTCTCGGTGAGCTCACATGTGAGCTCATAAGCAAGATCATGTCAACCTACTCAATGAGCTACTCGGTGAGCTCCTAGGTGAGTAGTTAGGTGAGCTCCCATGTGAGATATTAGGTGAGCTCCCAGGTAAGGTACTTGGCGAGCTACTTGATGAAATCCAAGGTGAGCTACCAGACGAGCTCAAGGTGAGTTGGCAAGGTGAGCTCCTCAGTGAGCTTAAGGTGAGATGGTAAGGTGAGCTAATAGGTGAGCTCCCATGTAAGTTTTTGGGTGAGTTGTCAGGTGAGCTCCCATGCAAGTTTTTAGGTGACTTTTCGGGTGAGCTTCCATGTGAGTTTAAGGGTGAGCTATTTTACAAGCTCCTAGGTGAGCTCAAGTTGAGATACTCGACAATATCCTAGGTGAGCTTAAGGAAAGCTGGTAAGTTGAGATATCAGGTGAGCTCCCAGGTGAGATTCTAGGTAAGCTCAAGTCAAGTCAAGCTGCTTGACGAGCTCCTGAGTGAGCTACTTTCTAAGCTCCCAGTGAGCTCCTAGGTGAGCTACTTGGTGAGCTCCCAAGTGAGCTCAAAGGTGAGCTTGTCAGCAATCTCTAAGGTGAGCTTACATGCGAGCTACCAGATGAGCTCAAGGTGAGTTGGCAAGGTGAGTCTGTCGAGCAAGCTACCAGTGAGTTCTCAGGTGAGTTACTTGATGAGCTTAAGGAGAACTAAACTTGAGCTGATTGGTGAGCTCCAAGAAGAGCTCGCAGGTAAGCTACTGGTGAGCTATTCGGTGAGCTCCTAGGTGATCTACTAGCTGACCTCCCAAGTGATCTACTTGGTGAGGTCCTAGGAAAGGTCCCCGATGAGCTTCTCGGTGAGCTAACAAGTGAGCTTAAGTCAACCTACTCGGTGAGCTACTCAATGAGCTTCTAGGTGAGTTATTAGGTGAGCTCCTTGGTAAGCTTTCAGTTATTCGAGTTCCTAGGAAAGCTACTTGGCGAGATGCTTGATGAACTCTTATAGGGGAGCTGATAGGGAGCTCCCATGTGAGTTGGTAAGGAAAGCTATCAGGTGAGCTCCCATGCACATTTTTGGGTGAGCTACTTGACGAGCTCTTGGGTGAGCTCAAGTTGAGCTACTGAGAAAGATCCTAGGTGTGCTTAAGGTGAGCTTGCAAGGTGAGCTGTCAGGTGAGCTCCCAAGTGAGTTTCTAGGTAAGCTCAAGTCAAGCTACTCGATGAGTTCCTAGGTGAGCTACTTGCTGAGCTCCCAGCCAAGCTCCTAGGTGAGGTCCTAGGTGAGCTCAAAGGCAAGCTTGTCAATAATCTCTAAGGTGAGCTTACATGCGAGCTACCAGATGAGCTCAAGGTGAGCTAACAAGGTGAGATCAAGGTGAGTTGACAAGGTGAGCTGTTAGGTGAGTTCCCAGGTGAGTTACTCGAAGAGCTCCCGGGCGAGCTCAACTCAAGCTGATCAGTGAGCTCCTAGAAGAGCTCCCAGGTGAGCTTGTCGGCAATCTCTGAGGTGAGCTTACATGCAAGCTACAGATTAGCTCAAGGTGAGTTGGCAAGGTGAGCTCAAGGTGAGTTGGCAAGGTGAGTCAGGTGAGCTCCAAGGTGAGTTCCCAAGTGAGTTACTCGATGAGATGCTCGGTGAGCTCATAAGCAAGCTCAAGTCAACCTACTTAGAGAGCTACTCGGTGATCTCCCAGGTGAGCTGTTAGGTGAGTTGGTAAGGTGAACTCCTTAGCGAGCTCAAGGTGAGTTGGCAAGCCGAGCTGATAGGTGAGATCTCATGTGAGTTGGCAAGGTGAGCTATTATGTGAGCTCCCATGTGAGTTTTCGAGTGAGTTGCTTGACAAGATCCCGATCGAGCTCAAGTCAAACAATTTGGTGAGCTCAAGGCAATTTGGTAAGTTAAGATGTCATGTAAGTTCACAGTGAGTTTGTTGGCAAGCTTAACTCGAGCTGCTCAATGAGCTCCCTGGGAAAGCTCCTTGTTGATCTCCTAGCAAAGTTCCTAGGTGAGCTACTCGGTGAGATCCCAGGTGAGATTTTTGGTAATTTTGAGGTGATTTTACATGCGAACTACTAGATTAGCTCAAGGCAAGTTGGTAAGAAGAGCTCAAGGTGAGTTAGAAATGTGAGTGTCATGTGAGTTCCCAAATGAGTTACTTGGCGAGCTCCTAGACGAGGTCCCCGCCGAGTTACTCACGAAGCTCACTAGTGAGCTCATAAGTGAGCTCAAGTAAACCTACTTGATGAGCTACTCGGTGAGCTCCCAGGTGAGTTACTTGATGAGATACTCGACAAAATCTGAGGTGAGCTACCAGATGAGCTCAAGGTGAGTTAGGAAGGTTAGCTCCTCGGCACAAGCTCCAAGCGATCTGTTAAGGTGAGATGATAGGTGAGCTCCCATGTGAGTTTCTGGGTGAGTTGTTAAGGGAGCTCCCATGCATTTTTTGGGTAAGCTACTTGATGAGCTCCCGGGTGAGCTCAACTCGAGCTACTTAGTGAGCTCCTAGGTGAGATAAAAGTGAGCTGGCAAGGTGAGCTATCAGTGAGCTCCCAGGTGAGTTTCGGGAAAGCTCAAGTTGAGCTACTCGATGAGCTCCTGGGTGAGTTACTTACTGAGCTCCTAGTCAAGCTCCTAGGTGAGATGCTTGGTGAGCTCTTAGGTGAGCTCAAAGGTGAGCTCAAGGAAAGTTGGCAAGGTGAGCTCAAGGTGAGTTAGGAAGGTGAGCTCAAAGTGAGTTAGCAAGGTGAGCTATCAAGTGAGCTCCTAGGTGAGTTACTCGACGAGCTCCTAGGTGAGCTCAACTCGAGCTAATCGGTGAGCTCCCAAAAGATCTCAAGGCAAGCTATTTAGTGAGCTCCTAGGTAAGTTACTAGGTTAGCTCCCAAGCGAGCTACTCGGTGAGCTCTAGGTGAGGTCCCTAGTGAGATAATTAGTGAGCTCAAGTCAACCTACTCGGTGAGCTCCCAGGTGAGCTGTTAGAGAGCTCCCAGGTGAGCTGTTAGGTGAGATTCCAAGTGAGCTATTAGGAAAGATCCTAGGTGAGCTACTTGGAGATTTACTTGATGAACTCTAAGGTGAGCTACCAGATGAGATCAAGGAAAGTTGACAATGTGAGCTCCTCAAAGCAAGATCAATGTGAGCTAGTAAGGTGAGCTCCTATGTGAGTTTACAAGGTGTGCTATTAGGTGATCTCCCATGTGAGTTTTCGGGAAAGCTACTTGACAAAATCATAGTAAAGCTCAAGTCAAGCTACTCGGTGAGCTCCTAGGAAAGCTCAAAGGAAGCTGGTAAGGTGAGCTAGAAAGGTGAGCTCCCAGGTGAGTTTCTGGGAAAGCTCAAGTCGAGCTGCTCGACAAGATCCTAGGTGAGCTACTTGTTGAGCTCCTAGTTGAGCTCCTAGGTGAGCTACTCTATGAGCTCCCAGGTGAGCTCAAAGGTGAGATTGTTGGTAATCTCTTAGGTGAGCTTACATGTGAGCTACCAGATGAGATCAAGGTGAGTTGGCAAGGTAAGATCAAGTCGAGTTGGATAGGTGAGCTCAAGGTGAGTTAGTAAGGTGAGCTATCAGGCAAGCTCCTAGGTGAGTTCCTAGGTAAGTTACTCGATGAGCTCCTAGGAAAGCCTAGCTTGATCTGATCGTCGAGCTCCTAGAAGAGCTCCCAGGTGAGCTATTCGGTGAGCTTCTAGGTGAGGTACTAGGAAAGGTTCCAAGTGAGCTACTTGGTGAGCTCCTAGGTGAAGTCCTTGGTGATATTCTTAGTGAACTCACAAGAGAGCTCACAAGTGAGCTCAAGTGAACTCACAAGAGAGCTCACAAGTGAGCTACTTGATGAACTCGATGTGAGCTACCTGAAGAGCTCAAAGTGAGTTAGCAAGAAGAGCTTCTTAGCGAGTTCAAGGCGAGTTAGAAAGGTGAGCTCTCATGCAAGTTTGTAGGTGAGCTATAAGGTGAGTTTCGGGTGACTGGTCGATGAGCTCTTGGGTGAGCTCAAGGTGAGATGACAAGGTGAGCTATCAGGTGATCTCTGAGGTGAGTTTCCTAACAAGCTCAAGTCGAGCTTCTTGTCAAAATCCCATCTGGGCTCCTAGGTGAGCTGCTCTATGAGCTCTAGGCGAGCTCAAAGGTGAGATTATCAGTAATCTTTGAGGTGAGCTTACTTGCAAGCCACCGAGATGACCTTAAGGTGAGTTGGCAAGGCAAGCTCAAGGTGAGTCGGTAAGGTGAGCTCAGGGTGAGTTGATAAGGCAAGCTATCAGGTGAGCTCCTAGGAGAGTTCCTAGGTGAGTTACTTGATGATCTCCCACGTGAGCTCAACTCCGCTGATCGGCGAGCTCCCAGAAGAGCTCCTAGGCGAGCTACTTGGTGAGTTGTTCGATGAGCTCCTAGGCTAGCTGCTAGGATAGCTCCCAAGAGAACTACTTGGAAATCTCCGAGGTGAGGTCCTCGGTGTCCTACTCAATGATCTCACAAGGGAGCTCAAGTCAACCTACTTGGTGAGCTTCTCGATGAGCTCCCAAGTGAGCTGTTAGGTGAGCTATTAGGTGAGCTCCCATGTGAGCTACTTGGTGAGTTGCTCGATGAACTCTGTGGTGAGCTATCAGATAAGCTCAATGTGGGTTGCAAGGTGAGATCTTGAGTGAGCTTAAGGTAAGATTACAAGGTGAGTTGATAGGTGATCTCCCATGCAAGTTGGTAAGGTGAGCTCCTATGTGAGTTTTCAGGTGAGCTACTTGATGAGCTCCTAGGTGAGCTCAAGTTGAGCTGCTCGATGAGCTCTTGGGTGAGTTCAAGGTGAGTTGGTAAGGCAAGCTGTAGGTGAGATCGTCGGTGAGCTACTTTCTGAGTTCCCACCAAGCTCCTAGGTGAGCTACTCGGTGAGCTCCTAGGTGAGCTCAAAGGTGAGCTGTCAAAGCAATCTATGAGGTGAGATTACATGTGAGATACCATATGAGCTCAAGGTGAGTTGAAAAGGTGAGCTTAAGGTGAGTTAACAAGGTGAAATAAAGGTGAGTTGGTAAGGTGAGCTATCAAGTGAGCTCCTAGTTGAATTCCCAGGCTAGTTACTCGACGAGCTCTCGAGCGAGCTTAACTCGAGCTAATTGGTGAGCTCCCAGAATAGCTCCTAGGTGAGCTACTTAGTGAGCTCCCAGGTGATGTCCTCGATGACCTATTGGGTGAGCTCATAAGTGAGTGCAAGTTAACCTACTCGGTGAGCTCCTGAGTGAGTTCAACTTGAGCTGATCGGTGAGCTCCAGGTGAGTGTTAGTTGAGCTCGAGGTTAGCGATTAGGTGAGCTCCTAGGAAAGCTACTTGGAGATTTTCTCGATGAACTCCAAGGTGAGATACTAGATGAGCTCAAGGTGAGTTGGCAATGTGAGCTCATCGGCGAAGTCAACATACAAGCTCACACGGTGAGCTTCCATTCGAGTTGGCAAGGCATGCTATCAGGCGAGCTCCCATGTGATTTTTTAGGCAAGCTACTTGACAAACTCATGGGTGAGCTCAAGTCAAGTTACTTAGCAAGCTCCTAGGCAAGCTCAAGGTAAGCTGGCAAGGTGAGCTATAAGGTGAGATCCCAGGTGAGTTTCGGGAAAGCTCAAGTCGAGCTACTTGATGAGCTCCTAGGTGAGCTACTTGCCAAGATCTTAGCTAAGCTCCTAGGTGAGCTACTATGTGAGACCCAGAAGAGCTCAAAGGTGAGCTTGTCGGTAATCTCTGAGGTTTATCTTACATGTGAGCTACCAGATGAGCTCAAGGTGATTTGACAAGGTGAGATCAAGTCAAGTTGGATAGGTGAGCTCAAGGTGAGTTAGTAAGGTGAGTTGTTAGGTGAGTTCCTAGGTGAGTTACTCGACAAGCTCCTAGGTGAGCTCAACTTGATCCGATCGAAGAGACTTAGAAGAGATCCTAGGTGAGCTACTTAGTGATATGTTCGAGTAGCTTCTAGATAAGCTACTAGGTAAGGTTCCAAGTGAGCTACTTGGTGAACTCCTAGGTGAGGTCCCTAGTGAGCTACTCGGTGAACTCACAAGTAAGCTCACAAGTGAGCTCAAGTTAACCTACTTAGAGAGCTACTTGGTGAGCTCCTAGGTAAGCTACTTGGTGAGCTGCTTGATGAACTCCAAGGTGAGCTACTAGATGAGCTCAAGGCGAGTTGGTAAGGTGAGCTCCTTAGTGAGCTCAAGGCGAGCTAGTAAGGTGAGCTCCCATGTAAGTTTTCTGGGTGAGCTGTAAGGTAAGTTTCGGGTGAGCTACTTAGTGAGCTCTTGGGTGAGCTCAAGGTGATCCCGGCAAGGTGAACTGGTAATGTGAGCTATTAGGTGATCTCCGAGGTGAGTTTCTGACAAGCTCAAGTCAAGATGTATGTTGAGCTCTTAGTTGAGTTCCTAGGTGAGATGCTTGATGAGATCCCAGTGAGCTCAAAGGTAAGCTTGTCAGAAATCTCTGAGGTGAGATTACATGTGAGCTACTAGATGAGCTCAAGGTGAGTTGACAAGGCAAGCTCAAGGTGAGTCAGCAAGGCAAGCTCAAGGTGAGTTGGTAAGGTGAGCTATCAGGTGAGCTCCTAGGTGAGTTCCCAGGTGAGTTACTCGATGAGCTCTGTGCAAGCTCAACTCAAGCTGATCGGTGAGCTCCTAGAAGAGCTCCTAAGTGAGCTACTTGGCGAGTTGTTTGGTGAGCTCCTAGGTGAGCTGCTAGGTGAGCTACTCGAAAGCTCAAAGGTGAGGTCCCTGGTGAGCTTTTTGGCAAGCTCACAAGTGAGCTCAAGTCAACCTACTCAGCAAGCTTCTCAATGAGCTCCCAAGTGAGCTGTTAGGTGAGCTCCCAAGAGAGCTACTTGGTGAGTTGCTCAAAAACTCTAAGGTGAGCTACTAGACAAGCTCAAGGTGGGTTAGCAAGGTGAGCTCCTAAGTGAGATTAAGGCGAGATAGCAAGGTGAGTTGATAGGTGAGATCCCATGCAATTTGGTAAGGTGAGCTCCCATGTGAGTTTTTAGGTGAGCTACTTGATGAGCTCCCGGGTGAGCTTAAGTCGAGGTGCTCGGTGAGCTCCTAGGTGAGCTCAAGGTAAGCTTGTAAGGCAAGTTTTCAGGTGAGCTCTTGGGTGACCTACTTTTGAGCTCCCGGTGAGCTCAAAGTTGAGCCTCAAAGCCAATCTTTGAGGTGAGATTACATGCGAGCTACAGATGATCTCAAGGTGTGTTTGTAAGGTGAGCTTAAGGTGAGTTAGCTAGATGAACTCAAGGCGAGTTGGTAAGGTGAGCTATCAGGTGAGATTTTAGTCTTGTTCCTAGGTAAGTTACTCAATGAGATCCCAGGTGAGCTCAACTCGAGCTGATCGGCAAGCCCGAGAATAGATCCCAGGTGAGCTACTTGGCTAGATGTTTGGGAGCTCCCAGGCAAGCTGCTAGGTGAGCTTACATGCGAGCTACCAGATGAGCTCAAGGTGAGGTTGGAAGGAGAGATCAAGGTGAGTTGACAAGGTGAGCTGTTAGGTGAGTTCCCAGGTGAGTTACTCGAAGAGCTCCCAGGTGAGCTCAACTCAAGCTGATCAGTGAGCTCCTAGAAGAGCTCCCAGGTGAGCTTGTTAGCAATCTTTGAGGTGAGCTTACATGTAAGCTACCAGATTAGCTCAAGGTGAGTTGGGAAGGTGAGCTCAAGGTGAGATCAAGGTGAGTTGGCAAGGTGAGCTGTCACGTGAGCTCCAAGGTGAGTTACCGGGCGTGTTACTTGACGAGATGCTCGGTGAGCTCATAAACAAGCTCAAGTTAACCTACTTAGAGACCTACTCGATGATCTCTAAGGTGAGTGTTAGGTGAGTTGGTAAGGTGAACTCCTCGAGGCGAGCTCAAGGTGAGATAACAAGTCGAGCCGATAGGGGATATGCCATGCGCGTTGGCAAGGCAAGCCGCCGAGTTGAGCTCCCATGTGTGTTTTGAGTGAGCTTCTTGACAAGATCTTGATTGAGCTCAAGTTAAAATGCTTGGTGAGCTCAAGGAAATTTGGTAAGGTAAGATGTCATGTAAGCTCATAGGTGAGTTTCTTGGAAAGCTTAACTTGAGCTGCTTGATGAGCTCCTGGGAAAGCTCCTTGTTGATCTCCTAGCTAAGTTCCTAGGTGAGCTACTCGGTGAGATCCCAGTGAGATTTTGGTAATTTTTGAGGTGAGTGTACATGAGAACTACTAGATTAGCTCAAGGAAAGTTGGAAAGGAGAGCTCAAGGTGAGTTGGAAATGTGAGTTGTCGGTGAGTTCCGAAACAGTTACTTGGCGAGCTCCTAGGACGAGGTCCCCGTTGAGTTACTTGAGAAGCTCACTAGTGAGCTCATAAGTGAGCTCAAGTAAACCTACTTGATGAGCTACTCGGTGAGCTCCCAGGTGAGCTACTTAATGAGCTACTCAACAAACTCCAAGGTGAGATACCAGATGAGCTCAAGGTGAGTTGGGAAGGTGAGCTCCTCAGTGAGCTCAAGGTGATCTGTTAAGGCGAGTTAATAGGTGAGCTCCCATGTGAGTTTCTAGGTGAGCTGTTAAGGAGCTCCCATGCAAGTTTTTGGGTGAGCTACTTGATGAGCTCCCGGGTGAGCTCAAGTCAAGCTACTTAGCGAGCTCCTAGGTGAGATAAAAGTGCTGGCAAGGTGAGCTGTTAGGTGAGTTTCTGGGAAAGCTCAAGTTGAGTTACTCGATGAGCTCTGGGTGAGTTACTTACCGAGCTCCCAGTCAAGATCCTAGGTGAGATGCTTGGTGAGCTCTCAAGTGAGCTCAAAGGTGAGCTCAAGGCAATTTGTCAAGGTGAGCTCAAGGTGAGTTAGGAAGGTAAGCTCAAAGTGAGTTAGCAAGGTGAGCTATCAAGCGAGCTCCTAGGTGAGTTACTCGACGAGCTCCTAGGTGAGCTCAACTCAAGCTAATTTAGTGAGCTCCCAAAAGAGCTCAAGGCAAGATATTCAATGAGCTCCTAGGTAAGATTCTAGGTGAGGTCCCAAGCAAGCTACTCGGTGAGCTCTAGCTAAGGTCCCCGGTGATATGATCAGTGAGCTCACAAGTGAGCTCAAGTTAACCTACTCGGTGAGCTCCCAGGTGAGATGTTAGGAGAGCTCCCTGGGGATCTGTTAGGTGAGATTCTAGGTGAGCTATTAGGCAAGATCCTAGGTGAGCTACTTGGAGATTTACTCGATGAACTCCGAGGTGAGCTACCAGATGAGCTCAAGGAAAATTGGCAATGTGAGCTCCTCAAAGAAGCTCAATGTGAGCTAGTAAGGTGAGCTCCTATGTGAGTTAGCAAGGCGTGCTATCAGGTGAGCTCCCATGTGAGTTTTCGGGAAAGCTTCTTGATGAACTCATAGTAAAGCTCAAGTCAAGCTACTCGGTGAGCTCCTGGGAAAGCTCAAAGCAAGCTGGTAAGGTGAGTTAAGGTGAGATCCCAGGTGAGTTTCTGGGAAAGCTCAAGTCGATCTGCTCGATAAGCTCCTTGGTGAGCTACTTATCGAGCTCTTAGTTGATCTCTTAGGTGAGCTACTCAGTGAGCTCTCAGGTGAGCTCAAAGGTGAGATTTTGGTACTCTCTTAAGTGAGCTTACATGCGAGCTACCAGATGAGCTCAAGGTGAGTTGGTAAGGCAAGATCAAGTCAAGTTAGATAGGTGAGCTCAAGGTGAGTTAGTAAGGTGAGCTATCAGGCAAGCTCCGAGGTGAGTTCTAGGCAATTTACTTGACGAGCTCCTAGGCAAGCCCA
The DNA here is from genome assembly GCA_018340775.1 of Taxus wallichiana var. yunnanensis. Classification (NCBI taxonomy): domain Eukaryota; kingdom Viridiplantae; phylum Streptophyta; class Pinopsida; order Cupressales; family Taxaceae; genus Taxus; species Taxus wallichiana. Next base: position 562,197,843 of record CM031243.1, on the reverse strand, counting down.
ACTTGATCGATCGTCAAGCTCCCGAGAAGAGCTCCCAGTGAGCTATTCGGTGAGCTTCCAAATGAGGTACTAGGCAAGGTTCGATGTGAGCTACTTGGTGAGCTCCTAGATGAAGTCCTGGTGAGATTCTCGGTGAACTCACAAGAGAGCTCAAAGTGAGCTCAATTCAACCTACTCGGAGAGCTCCTTGATGAACTCCTAGGTGAGCTACTTGTCGAGTTGCTCGATGAACTCGATGTGAGCTACGGAAGAGCTCAAGGTGAGTTGGTAAGGTGAGCCGCTTAGCGAGTTCAAGGCGAGCTGTAAGGTGAGCTCTCAAGTGATTTTGTAGGTGAGCTATAAGGTGAGTTTCGGGTGAGCTACTCGATGAGCTCTTGGGTGAGCTCAAGGTGAGCTGGCAGGTGAGCTATAGGTGATCTCCGAGGTGAGTTTCGACAAGCTCAAGTCAAGCTACTTGTCAAGATCCCAGCCGAGCTCCTAGGTGAGCTACTCAATGAGCTCCTAGGTGAGCTTAAAGGTGAGCTTATCAGTAATATCTGAGGTGAGCTTACATGTGAGCTACAAGATGAGCTCAAGATGAGTTGGCAAGGCAAGCTCAAGGTGAGTCGGTAAGGTGAGCTCAAGGTGAGTTGGTAAGGCAAGCTATCAGGTGAGCTCCTAGGTGAGTTCCTAGGTGAGTTACTTGATGAGCTCCTGTGTGAGCTCAACTCGAGCTGATCGGTGAGCTCCCAAAAGAGCTCCCAGGTGAGCTACTTGGTGAGTTGTTTGATGAGCTACCGTGCTAGCTGCTAGGATAGCTCCTAAGAGAGCTACTTGGCAAGCTCCCAGGTGAGGTCCTCGATGAGCTACTCGGTGAGCTCATAAGTGAGCTCAAGTCAACCTACTCGGTGAGCTTCTCGGTGAGCTCCCAAGTGAGCTATTAGGTGAGCTCTCGGGTTACTGTTAGGTGAGCACCCGGTGTGAGCTACTTGGTGAGCTTCTCGATGAACTCTATGGTGAGCTATCATATAAGCTCAATGTCGGTTGGCAAGGTGATATCCCGAGTGAGCTTAAGGTAAGATAGAAAGGTGAGTGATAGGTGAGCTCCTATGTGTTGGTCGTCAAATAGGAATTCATGGAGAGCAACAGTCAGGGGATAAGAAGTCCCTCCTCTTTAATGGGAGAGGTTCCCTTATTTAGAAACGAACCTATTTACACATATACAAAACATGATTTTCTTGTGGAACTTGGATATTATGAAATTTTTTTCTATAAGGATCATTAATTACAAAAGGATCGAGGAATGAGAAAATGAGAACGAGTAGAAAGGCACCATTCAGAATTATAGATGACAGAGTAATTCCTTATGCATGCGAAGGTACAAAGTGAATTGAAATGAGATCATTGGTATCATATTAGTAAGATGAAATTTGAAAGATAAAAAGTTCTATAAATAACATCTGCAAGAATACAAAGCTTCTTAACATAATATAGACAAATTATCTTAACAAGATTAAATGAAAAGCTTAGGGATAAAGGAAATCAGATAGATGAAGAATGAAAATCCCTTCTGTATTGATTTCTTTATGATTTATTTACACTTTCAGAAAATAAGCCAAGTTCTTCCTCCCTTTCAAAATGGCGAGGAAAGGCCATTATATAGCTTACAAATCAGTTACTCTCAGTAACTACTTCTTTTGACTAATGATTAGTTAAAGGGTTGCCAATCGCAATACCCCAACTAATTATTATGATAAATTCGAGAGAAATAATGGGAGGAGAAGAGAAGAAGTAGGAGAAGAAGATAGGTGCTTATGACTGGGAGGGACCCACTGACTTTAAAATCCGCTGTCTGAATCTCTTCAATGCCTCGGCTATGTCTCTACCATGAGGGACTAACGTGTTGGCTGTAGACTGGGTGCAAAATCTGAGAAATTTCTCCATATCCTTATCAAACTCGACATGAGTATGATAATCCTTATTTGCTTCTTCAATGGCAGATTGAAGGGAGCAGATTTCCTTCATTTTTTCTTTGGAAATGGAGATTTCCTTGAACAGGTTACCTTTGACAAAATCTATGAACTGAGCTTTGCTTTCCAAGGAGAGAGGCACACCAGAAGTCTCATCCTGAAGATGACAATGTATATCTTTGAAAGCAGATACAACTAGTGTTTTGAAAGCCTCACCCTTCTGCCAGCTATTCTTCAATTCTCCCGAAGCCTCCTCCAGGACCTTGATCTTCCATTCCACACTGTAAACCCAGGACTTTGACAGATTATCCTTTGCATCATCAAAAACCTTACTCGCCAATAAAATGTTTTCATCTATTTGTCCCATGAGGTGGAGGTCTACTATGCAACTACTCCAAAGTTTAAGCTCTTTATCTATGATCCCAATAGTGGAGGAGAGCTTCTGTTGCAAGTTGTTCACCTTCCGTGGAGTTTGAAAGCTTCATCAATGAAGTTCAATCCTGCAACAAGCATATCTTCCACCATGGCCTCCATAGCTCTGCCATAGACGGAATACTTGTGCATATCTTTAATACTTTGTACCTCATCTTGGCTCAAAATCACAGGTGGTGGAAGAGTAGTCAATGGGGTAGGGTCCAAAACTTTGTCCTTGGACAAAAGAGATTTGATGAAACCTGTAAGAATTTGGGCTTGTTCTTCCAACTGTTCTATGGTTTTCTACCCTTTCTCTACCCTCCCAATGACTCTTGTGACTGTTTCCTAGAGATTGTGGATCTCACCTTCAGGGGTAGACTCTCCCATGGGAATTCTTGAGAGTTCCAGGTCAGATGCCTGCAAATCTTGCTCTGGTTTATCTACAGTAGGCTTAGCTATTTCCAGGAATTGCTAGCCCTGAGCATCAGACACTATCCTGGAGGTAATTTTGGCTTTTTTGGCACGAGAAGGAGGAGTAGTGCCTAACAAGGCTGCCACAACATCAAAATTTGGTCCTGAGCTCTAAGAGGAAGACTTTCTCTTCCTACTGTCGACGAGAGGCTGCACCCATGCAAAAGAGGAGGAAGAAGCAGGAGGGGCAAGAGGACCAAGAGATAGAGAACTCATGGTGCCCAAGGTTTGCACTGTTGTTGTCTCGAGTTGAGACATGAGTGGGGTGCTTGAGACAACTGGTGCAGAGGAATCAATAGTACTTGGAAGCTCAGTGCTCTGTACCTCTTTGTCCTTATCTCGTTGGAGCTTCAGGGGCACTTGTAGGAGCTGGCACTTCACTTTCTTCACTTTCACTGAGAACAATGATGTTCTCTAGTCCCAAAGGCAATTCTGCATGCTTTCTCAGGGGATCTTCTTCCACAGGCTCCTTCTTAACTTCTTTGAATTTCTTCTGATATACCTGGGTGGATGAAGGAGTAGAGGCTGCAGGTCCTTGAGCTGATGAGGTAGGAGGGGTTTGCACAGGTGTTTCTGATCTGGGGGTTGATGCTTCCCTCCTAGGTGTTGAAACATCCTTGGAGGAGGATTCCCTGAGTGCCTCCTAAGCTCTCGGACTTTTCTATCAAACCAGATCTTAGTCCTGACTAAGACTGGAGCCAGGATCTCAGCCAAATCATCTTTCTCCTTTTTGAACCAATCCAAGTCCTCCAAGGGAGTGTGCTTGACCACATTGTCATACTCATATGAGTACAGATCTGAATTGTCATCCTTGAGTCCTTCAGGAACTTGGTACAAGCCGAGTTCTTGGATTAATTGCAGAGAAAACCTGCCGTAATGCCTCCTTCTGGCTTCAAAATCATCAGCACAGTCAGCCCAATAGTCTTCTGTGTCTACCCTATGATGATAGGTTATCTTGATATTCTGCTCAATAAAATTTTTTAAGTCGAAGCAAGTTCTGGGCTTGAAGAAATGGACAGTAATGGGAGCCAGGGCTCTTTCTATATTCTGTGCGTCCAGGGCTGTTTTGCAGGTGTAGTTTCCCAAAGAGATGGGGAAGTGCAAACCAGTAATTTTCTTGTCTCTGCAGGTTCTATGCAATTTTTCCAATTGCCTGCATACTTCTATCAAGGCCATCTTGTCACTGCAGAACATAGGAAGCCTAAGAGGAGTGCTCTCGTAGCCAGCAAGCCTGATATAGGAAAATTTTCTGAATTGAATAAAATAAGCACCGTAGTGCGATATTAGACTCATGGCTTCATCAGAAAATCTTCTAGCAGTGTCACCCTCAAGAAGTCTGACCATGTACATGGTGAAAGCATCATTCACCCTTCAGAAATTGTGATTGCTGGTCTCTAGGGTGGTGAACTGCGGGTAGTAAGCATACACAGGATCATCCTTGTGGGCGTCAATGTAAGAAAATCCAAACCATTGCCTTGATGCCACTAGAGTATACATCAGGTATGAAGTCATATAGAATTTCTTCATTTTTGTACATTGGACAGCTGCTCCGCTAGGTTCATACTGATGATTTCTGCCCAGTTGATATTTTGAGTTCCCTCGCACACCATATTGATGAGCGGGCACATCCAGAAATGGAACTCATTAGTAGAGGGTAAGCCCATAACCCGAGCCAGTAGGATTATGAAATCTGACAATTCTTCATTAAAGTCTACATGGAAAAGAGTCTTGGATAGATGAGATGCCCCCTTCTTAGGGTTTTTAAGCCAGGACTTCGCCACCCGCGCCTTATAGTTATCACTGTCTTGATTGAAAAGGGCCTGTGCTTGATTCTGGGAGACAACTATGGCATTATCCATTTCTGGAATCCTCAGTGTAGTGCCAATGGTGGCAGCGTCAAGTTTGGCGATGAGCTCCCCATGTATGTTTGTTAATTCGCTCGAATCAGGGTTGAAATGAGCCCCGCATGCGAGCACTGTGTCTGCACATTGCACCAAGATAGGGAAACCGCCCAAGCAAAAGCCAGACCGCTGTCATGAATCATCTGTGCCATTGGTGTAGGGTTTGCATCTATCAACCTCGACCAAAAATCACCAAAGTCAAGGTGGCAAACTTCACTGTCCCCGATATCAGGAATGGCAGACTCTAGTGGTGAGACTTGTTCCTGCCCCTGGAATTTGATCTTCATGTTGATAGTAATTCAGAGAGTAGAGCTGCAAGCTAGACTTGGGATGGAATTACAGAGGGGATGGATACGCGCACAGGAATTTAGATCGCAAGGGTTCGAGCAATAGATAGCATGAAAGCAGTGTGTAAAATGCATAGGGGGCTGCTCATTATATAGCCGTTTAGGAGAGAGAAAGGCAATAAATGTGCATTAAATACATACCTACCAATTTGAAAAGCAAGATATTCGGGTAGAGCGGGAAAAATTAGCACGAATGGCACTTGGTTCATTTGGGACATGTGGGATGTGAAAGCGTGAAGTCGCGGCTCGGCCGATTTAGGACGATGTGGGGAAAAGATGCACAAATGCTTTTGGGACATGCGGGACATAAGTACGTGGAGTACGTGACTCGGCTGAATCGGCCGAAAAAGGGAACAAAGGGTCCGGACTAACTTGGGACATTTGGGACAAAAATTTTTGATGGGCCCGAAAAGGACTGACTTTGGGTAAATCGGCTGATCGGGAATAGAGAGCCCGATTGAACTTGGGACACGCGGGACAAAAATGTCCGACAGGCCCGAAAAACACACAAAATGACCCAAAAACATAGATTTTTTCAATTTCTCGACTTTTCACATTACCAGGATAACAGAGAAGACACTTAACCTCAAAATTTTAAATTTTCAACTTCTTAAAAGTAGGGGAATTTTGAGTGGACAACAGCTGGCTCCTTCTGGGGATGACTTGGCATAAATTCAAAGAATGAGACAAGGCAAGAATTTAGACAAACTCGAGGAAGTAGACCAGTACCTTATCCATTGGGCCACGGAGTCAAAAAGCAAACCAATACAGAGGACAACACACCAAAACAAAGGGAAAGAAAAACAAAATGTTATACAGAATATACACAGGACTTCCTAATCACCTATGACTTGAACAATTTTAGGTACTACCCACTATAAGGAAGTGGGAGAGAAGAACCATCCATATAATCAAGGTAAAAATAATTCTTACCAGCAAAGTTCCTGATCTTGAAAGGTTCGAGCCAAAGGGAATCAAACTTTCCATGGCTGCCACGAGGTTCATGCCTTTTATCCCATAGTAAAACGATGTCTCCAACTTGGAAATCTCTGAACCTAGCTTTCTTATCAAACAGGACCTTTACCTTCTGCTGGTGAGCAGATATCCTATCAGCAACTTCCAATCTGTCCTCATTCAATTTGTGAAGGTACATAATTCTCTTATCCAAAGCATCATTGAAACTGGTATCTTCAATGGCCTTCATTAGATGCAAGGCTGGCAGCTCCACTGTTACTGGCAATTGAGCTTCTACTCCATATACCACCTAAAAAGGAGACATTCCAATGGCTCTCTTAGGTGTGATCCTATCTACCCAAAGAGCATCATAGAGTTTCTTGTGCCAGTTTTGTTGCGACTCATTGACTAATTTCCTTATTATGGTCACCAGATTTTTATTAGTAGATTCTGCTTGTCCATTTCCCTGAGGATAGTAATCTGAGGAGTGAGCCAAGGAGATGCCATATCCATAGCAAAAATCCATCATCTCGGTTGAAGAAAAATTGGAAGCATTATCTGTCACAATCTTGTTTGGCACACCATACCTTACCAAGATGTTTTCTTTGATGAAACTGCATACCACTTCAGAAGTAGTACTCTTTACTGGAATGGCTTCTACCCATTTGGTGAAATAATTTGTGGTAGTTAATACATGAGTATGGCCAGCACTAGAAGAGGGATTAAGTGCTCCAATGAAATCCAAACCCCACTGTTGAAAAGGTTCTTCAATTACAACTGGTTTCAGGGGCAAAGAGGCCAACTTGGGTCTACCTACGAAAGTCTGACAAGCCTCACATTTATCAACCCACTTTGATGCATCTCTGAACAAGGTAGGCCAGTAATATCCTCCACAAAGAATCTTGTGAGCAGTAACAGTTGATGAGTAGTGCCCTCCACATGCCGATCATGAAAAGCTGAGAGTAGCTTTTTCTGTTGTTCCTTGTCCACACATTTCAAAAACCTTCCATCCAATCCACGCTTAAACAAGGCATTCTCCCACAAAACATATTGCACTGACCTTAGTTTAACAACTCTCTTTTCTTTGGTAGTCAAATGAGAGGGGCATTCCCCATAGGTGAGAAAATGAGTGATATCAGCATACCATTCATCAACTGAGCTAAGAAACAGAATGGTAGGAAGACCAACTTTATCTTCCAGTAACTCATGTCTAGCTCCTTCAGTGATGAGTTCACACAGGCCTTTTCCACGGACGAGCTTGGTTGGTTTGATGTCAATATCATATTCTTGGACCTTGGCCACCCAGTTCCCTCTCTTGGATCCAAATTCCTGCTGTGTGAGAATTGACTTAACAGTTGTATCTGGTACCAACACCATGGAGTGAGAGTTAAGAATGTAAAAACGAAACTGCTTGACAACTTTAACCACTGCAAAAGCATGTTTTTCCATCATGGTGTATTTTAACTCATGATATTTCAGAATATAGCTCATAAATGCAATTGGGAGTTTGTGCTCATTAGAATCTTCTTGAGTCAAAATAGTAGCCAAGGTGTTATCTGTGGTGTAGCAATAGATAATGAAATCTTTGTTGAAATCTGGACATGCTAAAACAGGAGTTTTAGCAATGGCTCTTTTAATACCTTCAAAGGCTTCTTTCCCTTCAGGAGACCAACCAAACATTTGTTTGCCTTTCATCATTTGGGAGATATTCAGAGTTAGCTCTGTAAAATTAGGGATGAACCTTCTCAGAAAGTTGATCTTACCAAAGAAAGAGTGCATGCCTTTTTTCTTTGGTTAGAAGAGGAATTTGCCTAATAGCTTGAAATCGCTCAGGATTGATTTTAATACCATCTTTGGAGACAATGTGCCCTAATAATTTCCCTCGTGACACAAAATATAATTTCTTAGGATTTAAGGAGATCCCATGTTCTCTACATCTTAGCGAAGCTGTCTCAGGATGCTTTGAAAATGATCCGCCCTTGTTTTAGAATACACAGTCAAGTCATCAAGGTATACAACAATACACTTCCCTTTCAAACTTCCAAAGGCCAAGTCCATAGCCCTCTGAAAAGTAGCACCGGCATTAATGAGCCCAAAAGGCATCCTTTTGTAAGCAAAGGTACCCCAAGGGGTAGTGAAATTCATTTTGTGTTGATCTGCAGTATTAACTTCTACCTGGTTATATCCTAAAAATCCATCAAGCATAGACAACATTTTAGATCCCGTTACTACTTGCAAGACCTGATCCATCATAGGTAGAGGATAATTATCTTTCAAGGAAGCTTGGTTCAGATTCCTGAAGTCAACACAGATACGAATCTCACCATTTTTCTTTCTAACAGGTACAATATTGGCAATCCATGTTGAATGATGGATAGGAAAAATGATTTTGGCTTTCAAAGCAAATTCTCGTATTTCTTGAAAAATGGTGTCGGCTATATTAGGATTGTACTAACTACCTTACATTTAAAAGGCTTAATCCCAGGTTTGAGAGGAATAAAATGTTGCATCTCCTTAGGTTGGAAAGCTTTTAAATCTTCATAGGAATAGGCAAGAACATCCTTATACCTCTTTAAAAGATCAATTACTTTCTTCTTCTCATCTGGTGTGCAACATTTTCCAATGTTCACGAGCTTAGGGTCAGTAGAACTCCCAATATTAATTTTTTCATATTCAGCTGATTGTTGAGGTCCAGTAGAAGCTCTAGACTTTACATACCTGTCGTGTTTATCAAACAATTCCTCTAAACTCACCAATCCTTTAGGGATCTTGTTTCCCTTGAGTTTGATACATCCATCCTGATCCGTTTCTTCTTCTTAGGTGGCTATTTTTCAAAGGGCACACTTTCATAGGGCAAGTTATCACTTCCTTCAAAGTATAGCTGTTCAAAATTATCCTTGAGCTCTAAGAAAGAAAGCAAGTGTTGATCATCATTGAAAACTTGCTAGTTACTTGTATTATCAGGTACACTAGGTCGATGGATCATCTCAATGGTGAACTTATCTTGAGAGAAGTCAGGATGAGGTATGAGTAGTGACCCAGAGACTGCTAATGAATCAGCCCTGGTATTTTCTTCCCTAGGTACTGCTTCGATGGAGAAAGCATCAAGAAATTCAATGGAATCCCAAACCTAATTCCTGTAATGTTTCAACCTTCCATTTTTACCTGAAAGAGGTTTCTAACTTGCTTTACAATTAATTCCGCATCTCCACGAGCTAGAAGATTCTTCACACCTTGTTCTTTTGCCACCTAGAGTCCAAGAATGAGAGCCTCATACTCTATTGTATTATTGGTATTTTCAAATTGCAACTTGAATGAGAAAGGGTGAAGGCTTCCTTCAGGTGACACCAATATGACACCAGCTCCAGAACCAGCTGAGGAACAACTTCCATCAAACTCTAATATCCAAACACCATTAGGATCTTTAGGTGAGACTTTGGGAAGTTGGATTTCTTCAGGAGACATAATCATGTAGTTGCCATGCCCCATATCCTCATAGAGTATTTGTGCTTTGGGATCATCGGTTTTTTGTACAATATACTCAGACTGCTTCTCAGGCCGCAGCTTCTTCATTTGTCCATTAACAGGTATGAGGGCATGTGACCAATCCATTTGAATTTCTCCACCCACATCCTTACAGAAGTTTCTGCTTAGCAACATCCCGTATGAAGGAGGAATATCTGCTACTAATATAGTAGCCAAAACTTTCTTCTCAGGAAAAGTAGCAAAAACCACTTGTGCATCTTTAATTCTTCCGACCAAGGGCAATTCCTTACTCTCCATAGAATAACAAGATCCATAAGTTCATGTGAGAGTCAATCCTAAGGCATGAGCTACTTTAGCAGCATCACATTATTTGATGCTCCTGAGTCTATGACGCAATTACTGAGCCTATGGCTAGCTATAAGAAGTGTCACATAGAATGGTTTGATTTTGTCATTGGGTGAGGTGACAGTGGCTACCAGATTAGGCTATGGTGTAGAAGGAGTGGGTAAAAGGCCTTTAGAGGTGGTTTTAAAATGGGAATTGACAAAGTGAATCATTTTAGCAAAAGCCTTGGGATGGGTTTGATAATATTTAGCCTCTAAGATTTGAACCTTAGTCTTTTTTAGGTGATCTATAATATCAAAAGACCCAGAAGTGGATGGGTTATCATCACTTGAAATCTTAGGTTTATCAAATTTAGGGGAAAAAGAAGTAACTTTAGTAGCAGAATTGGCAGGACTCACCTTTGATGTAGATGAAATGGGGATAGGAGATCCTCTTTTCGCAATTATAGGGATAGTTGTCAGCTACTCTTTAGATTTCTTGGTGGGCTGCATCACTTTCTCCCTCTAATTTGTCTACTCTCAAGTCATGACAGCATATGACTCGCTATTCATGTCGCTACTACTTCATCATAATCATCCCCTTCATCAATGCCTTTAGTGGTGAAGAAATTAACTTGAGATCCCTCAAGTTCATCTCGCTTCATCATCAACCTCTTCAACAAATTCCTCTCCATCTTAATTAACCTCCTCATCCTTTGGTTCCTCAACTTCACAGGTTGCATTGACAGGAACTTTAATAGGAGGTCCTTCAAGCGCTAGCCTTGTTTGAGAAGCAGGAAAATGATTTCTGGGTTGAAAATTCCTCCTTGGAACGTCTGCATAGGGAGCATGCTGAGCCAATTGTTTCTTAATGGTGATGAGATCATTTGCAAGTTTTTGAACCAATGGATCAGTATTAGGTCTAGGAGTGGAAGAGGAAGAAGAAGCAGACTTAGATTTAGAAGGGTCTCTTCTCAACTTCCCTGACATGATTAAATCATCTTCGACACTAACAGCAAGAGTTTGATCCTCAGCCAATGTTGCGAGATTAGCCCTTCTCAGTGCATAACTAACTTCAGGTGATTGGGCATTTAGGAAGAAACATTTTTGAATTTGATCTACAGGTCGAGTATTTGGCAGAATTTTGTTAATCAACCTGTTGAATCGGGCCACAAATTCTCTCATAGGCTCTTGTGAATCCTTCTTTATTTGAGAAATTTGGGCTAGCAAGGCATGCACGTCTTCTGCTGGTTTGAAACGGTTTTCAAACCTAGTTCTCATTGTGTCCCAGCTAGTGATAGCACCGGCCGGAAGGTGATAGAACCAATCAGCAGCATTATCTTGTAAAGTCTCAACAAAAAGCCTTACGGAGACGTCTTCATGTTCAACTCCCAGAACTCCGCATGCAACTATGAAGGCTGCGATGTGTTCATCAGGATGCACTTTACCATCACCTTTGAATTTAGGGAAGTTCTTACGGTTACCTCTGGGTAACTCATGCAAAGGCTAAGGAAGAGCAAGGGGCCCAACACGATGACCCCAGGGCAATGGTACCACCATTCTTAGAAAAATGGCTTGAAGAGGAGGCGCAACACGGCAAAGAAGAATCAAAGCTCGAAGATTAGGACTGATTGGCTCGAAGGAATAACACTGTAGGGATTCTATCTTGGATAGGTGGAGTGCTTATTAAGCGAGTCTTTCTATTTCTTCTTCATGAAGGAAAGGAAAACCCCTGCTATTCCAAAAGCTGGCGAGAATCTTCAATACCAAGGGCCCTTCTCCCTCGAGTAAAATGCGGAGTCACCAGATCAAAAGATGATCAATAAATAAACTGGAATATGAATCCCAGCTGAGTCACCAAAAACTATTGGTCATCAAATAGGACTTCATAGAGAGCAATAGTCAGGGGACAAGAAGTCCCTCCTCTTTAATGGGAGAGGTTCCCTTATTCAGAAACGAACCTATTTACACATATACAAAACATGATTTTCTTGTGGAACTTGGATATTATGAAAGTGTTTTCTATAAGGATCATCAATTACAAAAGGACTGAGGAATGAGAATATGAGAATGAGCAGAAAGGCACCATTCAGAATTATAGATGACAGAGTAATTCCTTATGCATGCGAAGGTACAGTGAATTGAAACGAGATCATTGGTATCATATTAGTAAGATGAAATTTGAAAGACACAAAGTTCTATAAATAACATCTGCAAGAATACAAAGCTTCTTAACATAATACAGACAAATGATCTTAACAAGATTAAATGAAAAGCTTAGGGATAAAGGAAATCAGATAGACGAAGAATGAAAAGCCCTTCTGTATTGATTTCTTTATGATTTATTTACACTTTCAGAAAATAAGCCAAGTTCTTCCTCCCTTTCAAAATGGCGAGGAAAGGCCATTATATAGCTTACAAATCAGTTACTCTCGGTAACTACTTCTTTTAACTAATGATTAGTTAAAGGGTTGCCAATCGCAATACCCCAACTAATTATTACAATAAATTCGAGAGAAAGAATGGGAAGAGAAGAGAAGAATTAGGAGAAGAAGACAGGTGCTTATGACTGGGAGGGACCCACTGACTTTAAAATCCACTGTCTGAATCTCTTCAACGCCTCGGCTATGTCTCTGCCATGAGGGACGATGTGTTGGCTGTAGGACCGGGTCTAAAATCGAGACATTTCTCCATTTCCTTATCAAACTTGACATGAGTATGATAATCCTTATTTGCTTCTTGATGGCAGATTGAAAAGAGTAGATTTCCTTCATTTTTCTTTAGAAATGGAGCTTTCCTTAAATAGGTTACCTTTGACAAAAGCTAACCGAGCTTTGATTTCTTGCAAGAGAGAGGCACACCGAAGTCTCATCCGAAGATGACAATGCATATCTTTGAAAGTAGATACAACTAGTGTTTTGAACGTCTCACCCTTCTACCAACTATTCTTCAATTCTCCCGAAGCCTCCTCCAGGACCTTTATCTTCCACTCCATGCTCTTTGTAAACCTAGGACTTTTGTGATTATCCTTTTCATCATAAAAACCTTACTCACCAATAAAATGTTTTCATCTGTTTGTCCCATGAGGCGAGAGAGGTCTCCTGTCTGCTGCTCCAAAGTTTAAGCTCTTTATCTATGATCCCAATAGTGGAGGAGAGATTCTGTTGCAAGTTGTTCACCTTTCCATGGAGTTTGAAAGCTTCATCGATGAAGTTCAATCCTACAACAAGCATATCTTCCACCATGGCCTCCATAGCTCTACCATAGATGGAATACTTGTGCATATCTTTAATACTCTGTACCTCATCTTGGCTCAAAATCATAGGTGGTGGAAGAGTAGTCAATGGGGTAGGGTCCAAAACTTTGTCCTTGGACAAAAGAGATTTGATGAAACCTGTAAGAATTTGGGCTTGTTCTTCCAACTGTTCTATGGTTTGCTGCCCTTTCTCTACCCTCCCAATGACTCTTGTGACTGTCTCCTGGAGATTGTGGATCTCACCTTCAGGGGTAGACTCTCCCATGGGAATTCTTGAGAGTTCCAGGTCAGATGCCTACAAATCCTGCTCTGGTTTATCTACAATAGGCTTAGCTATTTCCAGGAATTGCTGGCCCTGAGCATCAGACACTATCCTGGAGGTAATTTTGGATTTTTGGCATGAGAAGGAGGAGTAGTGCCTAACAAGGCTGCCACAACATCAAAATTTGGTCCTGAGCTCCGAGAGGAAGACTTTCTCTTCCTACTGTCGACGAGAGGCTGCACCCATGCAAAAGAGGAGGAGGAAGAAGCAGGAGGGGCAAGAGGACCAAGAGATAGAGAACTCATGGCGCCCAAGGTTTGCACTACTGTTGTCTTGAGTTGAGACATGAGTGGGGTGCTTGAGACAACTGGTGTAGAGGAATCAATAGTACTTGGAAGCTCAGTGCTCTGTACCTCTTTGTCCTTATCCATTGGAGCTTTAGGGGTGCTTGTAGGAGCTGGCACTTCACTTTCTTCACTTTCACTGAGAACAATGATGTTCTCTGGTCCCAAAGGCAATTCTGCATGCTTTCTCAGGGGATCTTCTTCCACAGGCTCCTTCTTAACTTCTTTGAATTTCTTCTGATATACCTCGGTGGATGAAGAAGGAGTAGAGGTTGTAGGTCCTTGAGCTGACGAGGCAGGAGGGGTTTACACAGGTGTTTCTAATCTAGGGGTTGATGCTTCCCTCCTGGGTGTTGAAACATCCTTGGAGGAGGATTCCCCTGAGTGCCTCCTAAGCTCTCAGACTTTTCTATCAAACCAGATCTTAGTCCTGACTAAGACTAGAGCCAAGATCTCATCCAAATCATCTTTCTCCTTTTTGAACCAATCCAAGTCCTCCAAGGGAGTGTGCTTGACCACATTGTCATACTCATATGAGTATAGATCTGAATTGTCATCCTTGAGTCCTTCAGGAACTTGGTACAAGCCGAGTTCTTGGATTAATTGCAGAGAAAACCTGTCGTAATGCCTCCTTCTGGCTTCAAAATCATCAATACAGTCATCCTAATAGTCTTTTTGTCTATCCTATGATGATAGGTTATCTTGATATTCTCGCTTAATAAACTTTTCTAAGTCGAATCAAGTTACGGGCTTGAAGAAATGGGAGTAATGGGAGCCGGGCTCTTTCTATATTTTGTGTGTTAAGGGCCGTTTTGCAGTGTAGTTTCCCAAAGAGATGGGAAAGTGTAAACTAGTAATTTTCTTGTCTCTGCAGGTTCTATACAATTTTTCCAATTGATACATACTTCTTGTTTCGCACGGAATGTTTGGCTCGAAAAATAGACTTGCTTCTATCCTATCATTCCTTTGAGAAATAGATAAGGGTTAGGGCTAGGAGGAATACTTGTTGAATGTTGATATGGTGTGCGCGTACCGTAGAGAAAGATTAGATCGACTGCGAAGAACTCCTTTTTGTCTTGGAAGGAATACCGCAAGTAAGAATACAAGACCACCAAATTTTAATTAGACAATAAATGAGGATCTGCCTTAGGCCCGGAAATATAAAACTTCCTTTCGAAGGTGGTGGTTCCCCTTTTAATATGAATTAACACAAATGATAACAAAGAAAGCTATTGCAAAATCACGATTTAGGTATCTCGTTACAAAGCAATAGAAGCTAAACTATCAATAATAAAGCATCGCGTTGTTTGTTGATTCTTCGTCGTTGATACGTTCAGGTTGAGTTATAGGGATAAATCAGACTAGATCTAAGGTTATTAGGTGGCAAATAGGTGAGAAAAAGGTTTTGGGGGTATAAGTCACATGACCGATGTCGGTCCTTCTGGATAATCAACCACGGTTAGAGAAGCTACTTTGCCAGAGGGGATAATCAACACCGGTAAGGTCGGTAATCTAGGTGCTTCTGGGTAGAGGTTGGTTACAAGGTGATTATGGGGTTATTAGATTGGTGGATGGCTGAGGGGAATGATGGGAGGATAGGGAAGACTCAGAGTGTGATAAAATGGCCTTCAGGGAAATACTAGGATATATGGATGAAGGTTAAGTGTAGTATGTCGCTGGTAGTAGATCTAGAAATAAACTTATGGCCATTTGTGATTCAAAAATTCTAAGAAATGTTATCAAAGAGAACATACAAGATTCTACTTATCTTGTTTATTGGCGAGAATGCTGGTCCAAGAAGCGTGATGATAAAGGTAGAACTCGAGATAGGACGTCCTTATGATCGAGAAGATGAGATGTATTCCCTCACGATGATCGGTTGAGTGTCACGAGGCTCTGGTCGTGCAAATTTGCGATCTTGGGCTTGATGTCCTTCTCTGCAAGCTCTCCTATTTCTTCACTTGTCTCTCGCTCGGCAAGAAAATCCGGATCCTTTTGATGATTTCTCTTTCTCCGATCAAATGAAAATATGATCCTTATTTTTGGTTGGAAGTGGTCATTTACGGGAACCGATGGCGGTTCGCATGATCGGCGGCGTCGAGTAGGAACCGGTATCGGTCAGGTCAAAGCGGGCTATTTTTGGTAAAATAGCCAGCTTTCCCTCCTTTTCTTCCGAGGGATTGGTTGCGGGCTTGGTCAAGTCATTATGAAGTTGGTTTTTGGTGCGGGTAAGGAGTAATTAGTCATAGGTGTGGATTTGGACCAAGTTATAGGTCTTAATTAGGTTAGTTTAGGGTTAAGACTAGGTCATGATGAGGTGGCGACATGAGGTGGCAGGTATGGCGATGTGGATTTATTAATTATAAGATAATTAATAAATAATTGTGTAAGGTTTAGGTGGTGAGGTTAGGTTGCGAAATGCGATGCGGGTCACAAGGGGTCGTAAGACACAAATTTGGTGTCTACATTAGCCCCTTATTGTTGTGTAGTTTGTTTTGTAAAGCTGCACGAGACAATAATAAGAAGTGGTTACCCCTGTTAAGGGTATAGGTAATCCCCCTCAAATCTATCACAGATTGAGGTAGCATGAAAGCAGGGATAGGGTTGATAAAGGGTAAATGGTGTTGTGATAACGGTAAGATGGTGGGGTAGGTCCAAGGAAGCAAATGCACGTTGACATGCAGTAGTGCGACCAGGGTACATGATTTGAAGAGCAAACAAGCAATTCATAGGCAAAGGTCGATAGTTTATCCAAACAAGGGTGATATAATCCTGGTATCCAAGGCATAGGAAGTAGCTCCAGGGGATATAAAGGGTAAGGTACAGGAATGTTTTAGGCATGTTTGGTAGTACCAAATGGTTGGTTTGGTTGAGATAAATGTCACGGTCTTGGTCTAGGAAAAGTTGGTCGACTGATCAAGTCAAGGACCCTAATCATGCTAAAACACGAACAGGTGAGCTCGATTGAACAAAAAGCTACATGATGGGTGGATAAAATTGTATTGTGTTGATGTTGGGCGAGGTATTTAATTGGTGTGGCCTTAGGTCGAGGCCAAATGGTTAGGTGCGGCCTTAGGTCAAGCCAAATGGGTTGGTTGCGGCCGTGGGTCCGGCCAAATAGGTTGGTTGCGGCCGTGGGTCGGGCCAAATGGTAGGTTATGGCCTTGGGTCGGGCCAAATGGTTGGAGTGCGGCCTCGGGTCGGGCCAAATGGGTTGGTTCATGCCATGGGTCGGACCAAATGGGTTGTTTACGGCCTTAGGTCGGGCAAATGGTAGGTTATGGCCTTAGGTCGGGCCAAATTGGTTGGTTACTGGCCTTGGGTTGGGCCAAATGGGTTGGTTGTATTTTGTGGGTTCGGCCAAATGGTAGGTTACGGCCTTGGGTCGGGCCAAATGGTAGGTTATGGCCTTGGGTCGGGCCAAATTGGTTGGTTACTGACCTTGGGTCGGGCCAAATGGGTTGGTTGCGGTCGTGGGTTGGGCCAAATGGGTTGTTTGCGAACCGTTGGTCGGCCAAATGGTAGGTTACGCCTTGGGTCGGCCAAATGGTTGGGTGCGGCCTTGGGTTGGGCCAAATGGGTTGGTTACAGCCGTGGGTCGGGCCAAATGGTTGGGTGCGGCCTCGGGTTGGGCCAAATGGGTTGGTTGTGGCCGTGGGTCGGGCCAAATGGTAGGTTACGGCCTTGGGTCGGGCCAATGAAGTTAACAAAGGGTTGTCAATGAAGGTGGATATAGGCGATGTTGGTAGAAAGGGCTATTAGGAAATAAGGGCCAAAATTGGGGTAGAGGTGAGATAAAACCGATGTCGATTATCTATGACCGATATCGGTTAGGGGACCGATACCGGTTCCTTAGGGCATAATAAAACCGATATCGGTTATAGGTCAAAAACCTATAAAAAGAAAAATACGGCCTGTCATTGTCACATTTGCAATTTGAAAACCGATTTGGGTTGTGCGAGGTGGCGCTATTTGAGTGGAGGAGTGAGTGATTAGTGGGCCCGAGTGAGTAGGAGGCAGCAGTTGATTGGTGGAGGACCCAGCAGAGGAGAGGTGGAGCTATGGCATAGCCAGGAGGAGCAGGAGGGGCTGGACCAGCTGGACCACCACCACCCATCCCACCATGACGACGTGTCGTCGTACCGGTAGGTTCAAAACCCCTCATTGCCGTGGATTGGATTGTATTATGCTCTATTTGGGTTTGGGTAGAAATGCTAGATTTGATAAAATAATTAATAAATGGAAGTTATTTGAAAAAGGGGGAGGGTAGATAGGTTAAATAGGCCAAGGCGGCTGGGTGGGTAGGTTTTTAGGGTGTTTGGGTGGGTAAATAGGGATAAATAGGGAAAAATGGATTTGGGGGCACGTCGGGTTTGGCCGGTGATTTTCGTGGCCGTGCGGTCACTAAGCGACCGGCATCGGTCACGAAATTCTTGGGTAGGTCAGGTTTGTTGGTGATCGGTGTCGGTCGGGAGTGGACCGGCGTTAGTGGAAAGGGGACCGGGGTTAGTTAAGGGTGACCGGTACCGGTCCCTAGGCAGGATTTTCTATTTTGTTGTGTCGTTTTGTGGTGGTTTTGGATGTTAAGTTCTTGTTGGGGATGGCGTGTTGGGTTGTGTGGTGTTGTTTATGATTGGGTTTGGTGTGTTGGGTGTGAAGATGTTGGGGATATTGTAGAATATAGGTGGGTAGAGGGGTTTGTTAGAGAGTCGGGGTGTGGTCGGGGGGATAAAAAAGATGGGTATAGAGGGGATAAGTAGATGTTGTGATAGAAGTAGGGCTAATGTAGTGAGTTAGTTTTGCGAGCACGTCGCCGATTGATGATGTGGGACAGATGCCCTCGCTATTGAGATGGATGCAGCCACACGTGTCCTTGCATGCGGTGGGGTACCATGTGTGAGGTGGGACTCGGCGGAGTCAGCAGTGCAGTGATTGAGGGATCACGGATTTGATGGTCGCCCTCATCGAGAGATGGGATCACGGTGACCAATATGTTCCATCTCCCGACCTGGAGAGATGACCATCACATTGGAGGATGTGTATCACATCCTTCGATTTACCGATTGATGGAGAGGTAGTCTTTCGGGTTGATCTTTGAGACACCATGGACAACATCCTACACATATTTAGGGATGCGCTGCACCACCGATATATCACAACATGCGAGTATCGTATATGGGGATATGTGCACCGAGCCCACCACCATGAGACACGGCTTGCTGTGCGATGATGATCGGATCACACGCTTCGCCCTCCCAGACTCAGAGGGAGGCCGCTTTCCATGGGGGCTGATGGGGGTGCTACATGAGATGGTGGAGGAGCACACATGTTATGCTTGGGCACTAGTATACCTGGTGTAGTTATACCGAGAGCTGTGGGGTTATTGCCGGATGAGGCGATTCGGGATTTGCTCGACATTTTACTACATTGTTGGGCATATGAGCATATCATATGCATTAGACTAGTAGGGCTGCCCCAGCAGCCAGGGCCATAGGTCATCTATAGATACGGCTTTCAGAGGTGGTTGGGGGTCATGGGCCAGCCACGAGCAGTGCTTGCAAGGCGAGGACGTCACTTATTACAGACATATGTTAGAGGGCTTGACAGCGTTAGATATTGTATGGAGACCTTATAGAGGTCATCACCTACACGGAGGAGCCCGAAGCACGATTTGATGGATCCAGTATACATTACGGATGGATAGCAGGACGGAGGCCTGGGAGAGTATGAGAGGATACCCAGAGAGGGCACGCAGCAGATGGGGCTATGGCAGAGATGAGCCCCCTCACTTCCCTCAAGATCGGAGGGATGATGTAGAGGCTCCACTACGCCCGCACCATAGCCTATGGACCCAATTGGGTAGCAGAGAGGCGAGCGATGACACAGTGGATGACGCGGCTACACAGATCATTTTTAGTATGGTGGGTGTGAGAGAGAGCTGCGAGGAGAAGCATGCCCGCATAGCAGACTTCATGGCTGTTAGAGCAGAGAGGATCAGCTCGAGGGGCAGTACAATTATTACGAGGGGCAGCTTACTCTTTGCACAGCACATATAGGTGTCTTACAAAGTAATGCTTGAGCTCGAAAGCTCAGAGCATGTGTGGAAAAGAGCACCACTAGTGGCACCACCCGCAGCGCCAACACAGTACAGCACAGCACCACCAACGGCACCAAAGACATGCCCATGTGCACAGTACAGTATAGGCACCAAGTGCCACCAGCTGCACTGCACACCATGGCTGGGGACACTTGGTATTAGGAGGCGAGGACCCGGCCCAGCTATGGTGGCACGTGACCATTATATGGAGGTGAGAGCGGAGGCCAGTGACTATCAAGATGTTTTGATGGTACCGGGGCTGATTATCAGCCATATGCGGCACATAGAGCAGAGACCTCTCGGAGCCAGAGATCTCGGGGAGGTGCAGCCACGGCCCGGTGGGTCCGTGAGCAGGAGGAGGCGAGAGGCGAGATAGGGACCAAGAGGTAGATAGGCAGAGGGAGATGGAGAGAGCCGAGGGTCCTTGCATATTTTTGTATTGGTTCATTGGATCGGCACCGGTCTGCGAACCGGCTATGTTTATAGAGGCCTGCGTGCCTAGATATTATGTATTCATTTATTCATTCATTCATTTATTGTATATACCGGCCTGCGAGCCGAGTACGGGTTGTACAGTGGATACCGGCCTGCGAGCCGAGTATGTTTTTGATATGAGAGACCGGCCTGCGAGCCGAGTCGAGATTATTTTCATTATTGTAGCTGCGTCTGGCTTTGTTGTATTATGAGATCACAGAGGCCCCGATGCAGGGCACATTGTATATTTGAAACTTTGTATATATATAGATATGATGATTTGACCCACATGTTGTGCGTAAAAATGTGTTAAGTGTTTTGAAAATGGTTTGTGATATTTAATGTATGATGAGTTTGATTTACATGGTGTTATATATTAATGATGTTGATGTCTTTTGTTGATGGGATGTATGTATGTAGATATAAATGATGAGTTTAGTTGACATGTTGTATTATGAAATGTTGTATGTTTTGTCGCTGGTTTTATGAAATTGAATGTATGTAGCTATTAAGTTGGATTCAAATGGTGTTAGATTGATGGTTTTTGATATCGTTTGTTGATGGCTTGGCTATTTTTGTAAGATAGATAGATGATGTTGATGAAATTGTGATGAGATATGGATTTAATGAAAAATATGGATAATGGTGTTGTTCATGCAGGAAAAAGGGACGGGCGCCACAAAAATTTGTAAAAATGAAGAAAAGGCTTAGGTTTAAGCAACAGGGGGAGCATGACCGATATCGGTTATGTAACCGATGTCGGTAGCTATATGACCGGTATCGGTTATCTAACCGATATCGGTTATGCAAGAATTATTTTCCTAAAAATAGAACTGCTGGGTTGGCAACTTAAGTTCTTATTTTTAGCATTCTTATTTTTAGAGTCATGCAACAAGTTAAATATGCGAATGCGACGCTATTTGACAATTGCTACAGGTAATTGCATGAAAGAATTTAAGTGATAAGGAGGAAAGAGACAGGTAAAGTAAGCGTGGGTTAAGATTCGAAGGAAGAAAAGACAAGTTATATTTGAAGAGGGTGGTGAACATGGTGAACGAGGAGAAGCATCCGGCAGCAGGATGAGGGGGAAGACATGTTCCGCCCAAGTTGCATCCCGAGAGGTAAAATATTTGGTTGTATTTTGATTCTTGCATGTGTTGTAAATAGGATGAAAGAAGTGTAAGTGGGTAAAGATGAGAAAAAAGGTGATAGGAAAGGGTTGGGGATGGTATGAGTGCTACGGGGTAGGTAAACAGGGTGGGCATGTATGTTTTTAGGTATAAATAGGAGGAAACGGGCAAAATAATTATCGTAGGTGTATGTTTGAAGCAGGGTAGGTATATTTTTAACAGTGACCGGTATTGTTTATAAGTAACCGGTATTGGTTAGCAAACCGGTATCGGTTATGCATAACCGTTATCGGTTACTGTAAGGGTTTCCAGATTTTGAGAAAAAACCCATAGAGATTTGTTCTTTTGAATAATTATGTGTCATTTTGATGTATGCAGGCAGAAGCAAGGTTAAGGATGAATGATACTATGCCAGTGTTGTTGTCACGAATCCGAGCGGATGTAACACCAGCTGAATGGGCATTGATAAATCGGTTAGGGTTAAGTGGGATTCGCTATTATTCAAGAATTACGCGTAACCATGCTATGTTGCAGGCGTTGATTGAGAGATGGAATCCAAAAAGAATACCTTCTATCTACCCACAGGAGATGACGGTGACTTTGGAAGATGTGTTCCATATTTTGAGACTCCCAATTATAGGAAAAATAGTGTATCAGGCGTTGCCCAACGTGGGGCGGGCAGCGATAACAACGGTATTTGGGTCAGCTGCATGAGATTTGACACAGCCAGGTTTATCATTTACGTATGGTATAATGTATGCAACACATCCGAGGAAACAAGGTTGGCCATGCTATTAATGATAGCGGTGGGGTATTATGCATTGTCGAGGTGGAAGGTGGAAGATTTCCCAAAGCATTGATGAGTGTTATTTGGGAAATGATAGAAATGAGCATGACATTCGCATGGGCACCCGCATATCCAGCAGAGTTATATAGGGGCTTATGGGCATGCAAGCGAAAACACAGACGACAACTGGATTATTCGTACTTATTACATTGTTGGGCCTATGAGCATATTGTTTGTGTATCGTCAATAGGCCGACCCATGAGTCGGGAGAGGCAGGAGTGTAAAGGTTGGGATTCGAGACGATGGGTCGGATTGCAGAGCAACAAGAAGCAAGATCCCGGTGTGATAGATGACATTGAGTATTATAGACGGTATGGGAGATGGTGATGATTGCAGATATTTGTTGGAGGCCGTACGGGAACTATATGGTGATAGAGCACATAGGCGAGGAGTTGAGGGTGTAGAGAAATTGAGGTGGATCGCAGGGCACAGTGGGTGAGTACGAGAGGATTCCTCTAGATCACGTGTGGCGACAATTTGGGTTCGTTCAGATATACTTATGACATATACACCATACATGAGGATCGACGCCGAGGCAGCATTCTCACCTCCCGGCCTACACCTCCAAAAGGGCCAAGAGAAGAGATAGCGCCCAATCGTAGGGTTATGGATGCGGGAACGAGCAGAGGCGTATAGAGTATGGTGGGTAGCAGAGTGCGAGGTGCACATGAGTGCCCGACATAGCTGTGATTACAACGGAGAGAGATCTTTATAGGATTTGGCTTGCCAACTTCAAACACAGTGAATGAGACAATGGGATTGTTAGAGGCTTCACTGCTTATGAGTGGAGAGGCGGAGGAAAGATTCCTCCACGCGAGAGGACATATTTGTATGTTACAGGAGATGTTGGTGGATCAATGGGAGGAACCAATGGCGTGGCACCTTTGAGGATGGAGAGGCCAGGCGAGGGGCATCGGCGATCACGATCACCACCCGATTTGGGGAGGAGGTGCAAGGGTCTAAGTGAATTTCATAGGAATATAAGAATAAATAAGGATGCCGACCTATGAGTCGATGATAGAGAAGATGTATTTGTTTAACATCTAAAAATAAAACTAAAGATGTACATGGTTTTGAGTAATGATAATAATAAGAATGGTTGTTTTTTTTTTTTGTTGTTGTTGTTTTTGTTTGTTTTGAAAAAGGATAAAGAGGAACGTTGGCAAATAGAATTACACAAAAAATATTTATATTGACAACACATGATAGGGTAAGGTAGGGGATGGTCGAGCTAACCTTGGGAGACCCCATGTCTCCTAAGTGCTACCTACATAGCCCATTGCACAAAGCAAGGAAGGGCCTCAGACCGATGTAGTTCTCCCTTAGGATCAGGGAGAGGTGAATTCAGGAAATTTGGTGGTGGTTAGGCAATTTTGTTGGTTGGTAAAAATTTGGTGTTGGTAGGGTAATGTTGTTGGTGTTGGTAAGGTAAAGGGAAAGTTAGCATTCCCAAGTAGTAGGGAATCGTGTCCTGATTAAGGTCAACACACAATCCTAGAGCCGAAAAAGAGGTGAGAGTGTCCCGTAATTGAGAAGAGCTAAACAAACCACATATTAATGTAGGATGAGCTTGAATCCCTAGGTACCTTACATAGGCGAGAAGTCTATAGGTGAAAAGAGTGGTATAATCACAATATATCGGATATACGTCACGTCCCTTGAGTTTTGTTGCTTTGACAAATGGTGAGGTGAGGTGGTTGATATGGGCGAGGGTGTAGAGAACTTATTATAAGATGATTATTCTGACAAAAGAAAACCAAACCTAAATAGACAAGTCCATGACTCAAAAGTGTTTTGAAATCTTTGCTCTCCTTTTTATTTTTCTGGATATAGACTGATCGATGTGGGAAGTCTACATGGGATATGTATTTTGTTGTTCTTGAGGTCTTCACGAAGCTGATCAATGTGAGAAGCTTCTGATAAAGGCTGACTGTGTATAGCTGTCCTTCAAGGGAGCAGTCTATTTATAGTAGCAGATGCGGTGTTTATGTATAGTTGTCCTTCGGGGGAGCAGTCTATATATAATAGTAGCAATAGTTTGGCATATAGCTGTCCTTCAAGGGAGCAGTCTATTGTATAATTTAGAGGTCTAGATGTCCGTTGGGCATAAAGCATCTAGTTTTGTAAGAAGTTTGTCTCAAGAAAATCCCATAAGTGTGTTAATTGAGAACGTGTTATTTTGAGACTTTGAAGTCATGGACTAGACTAAAAGGGGAAGACATCTTTTAAGGAGGTGATGATCAAACCATGTGAGCTTTATTTAATTTTGAGATGTAAGAAACAAAGTGTATGCGGTGGTAAATGAGCTCAAGGGACGAGCGTAAGGTAGATAAGAAGTGATATAACACTAATTTCAATAGTAGAATGGTCGAAGATGCAAGGCATTAAGGGGCTCAAGCTCAAGTTTACCATTAAGTGAAGCTAAATGATAAGTGCCTGATCCATAAGTGTGAGTGATAATGTAAGGCCCAATCCAATTAGGAGCAAATTTTCCACATTTTCTCTTTTCTAGTTTGGTTACATGTTGATTCTCTTTGAGGACAAGATCACCAACCTTAAAAGTATGCTCATGAAGTCATTTATCATAAGCACGCTTGATGCGTTTTTGGTAGATTTGAAGGTGATCAAGAGCCGTAAGACGATGCTCGTCAAGAAGCTCTAATTGGGCTAACCGCTCTTGGCGGAAATCATCATGGTAAGAATATCCTGAAGAGATATTCGAGGAGGGTATTTGTATTTCGAGAGGCAAGACAGCCTCGGTACCATATACCAAATAAAATGGTGTGGCATTAGTGGAGGTATGAATACTAGTATGATAAGCCCAAAGGGCAAAGGGAATGTGATCATGCCAGTTTCTTTCGGACTCATTGACAACTTTCATGAGGATTTTGGTTAGGGTTTTATTAGAAGATTCAACCTGACCATTGGCCTGCGGATAGTAAGGTGATGAGAAACTAAGTTTGATACCAAAGTTGTCACAAAGGTCTTGTAACAACTTATTTTTAAAAGATTTACCATTATTTGTTATTAGGTGATGAGGAATACCAAAATGACAGATAATGTGATGGTTAACGAATTCGACAATTTTTTCTTTTTTGATTGAAATGAGTGGAATGGCCTCCACCCATTTTGTGTAATATTCGGTCGCTGTGATTATCCAACGGTGACGTTGCAAAGAAGGCGGGTGAATCTCACTAATAAGGTCTAAACCCCATTATGAGAAAGGCCAAAGATCTCATGCGACTTTGTAGCGGATGGCTAGCAAAGTATGTTGAAGGTTGGCATGTTGTTGACACATAACACAACACTTAACATATTCGTAGTAGTCGTTATTAAGAGTAGGCCAATAATAACCTAGGTGAAGGATTTGTTTAGCCATGACAAGGCCACTAAAATGGCCACCACAAATACCGTCGTGGACTTGTTGGATGGTATAGGTGACCTCCGCGCCGGTTAGACATCGAAGGAGGATGCCATCAAAGCCACGTTTATAGAGGAGTCCCCCCATGACAACATAACGAGAAACACTTTTAAGAAAAGCACGTTTGCCGTTACTAGTAAGGTCAGGTGGGAGAACAGAGGTTGTAAGGTAGTCGTGAAATTGGTGGTACCAGGTATCCTGCGAATTAGTAGACACATTATTTATCATACAAACAACGGGGCTGAGTAGGATGGGGCAAAAGTTATTGGACCAAGACGAATATGTCAGAGTCAGTTGGTGAGGTAGGAATTTGCGAGGCTAAGCAAGCCATAGTATCTCGTAAATTTGTTAGTGGAGCGGGAATGGTCTAGATAGAATAACGAGTAAATGAGGTCAAAAGTGAATCTACGTAATGTTTGTACTTTTGAAGTTCCTCATTCTTACATTGGTAGATGCCCATAACTTGATTGACTACCAATTGAGAGTCTCCAAAAATATTAATGGATTTAACACCTAAGTGTAACGCAACCTAGAGACCCAAAACAAGGGCCTCGTATTCCGTTGTTTTATTAGTGCAGGGGAAATCAAGCCGGAATGAAAGAGGCATAGGTTCAGTGTCAAGAGGAATGAGAACAACGCCGGCTCTTCCGCCGCGCTGGAATTTGGATCCATCGAAGAAGAGGGTCATTTGATATGACTCTTCCCTGAGTGAAAGAGTGGCGATGAGTTCGTCAGGGAAATTAAAATTGGTGAATTGTTCCCCCGGTAAAGGGGCCTCCGCAAGTTGGTCCACAATAGTTTGTCCTTTGATTAACTTCTATTGTAAAAAATCAAGGTTGAGGTCAACGAGGAGCATAAGCCATCGGGTGATGCGTTGGTTTAGATGTGGTTTGGCATACATATAATGAATGGGGTCTATGTTGGTGATGACAAAAGTTTTGTGATTCAAGAGGTAATGCCGGAGTTTGGTGGCTACGAATGATAGGGTTAGGCATAATTTTTCTACATGTGTATACCTAGTCTCGTAATCCACGAGAATACGACTTATATAATAAACAGCTTGTTCTCGGCGTGCCGAGTCCCGATGTGCGAGCATGGCTCCTATAGCATGGTCAGTGGCAGAAAGGTAAAGGTAGAAAGGGCGATCATCCTGAGGTGGAATAAGCACAGGTGGCTGCAAGAGATAGGATTTGAGAGCTTCAAAGGCTTGGTGACACTCTTCACTCCATTGAAAGGCAATGTCCTTTTTAAGAAGGTGATGGAAAGGTTGACATCGATCCGAGAGTTGGGAGATGAAACATCGGATGGATTGAAGTTTACCCCCGCAAACTACGCAATTGTTTGAGGTTTTTGGGTGGGGGCATTTCTAGGATAGCTTTTACTTTAGATGGATCGACCTCAATGCCACGCAAAGAGACGATAAAGCCAAGAAGTTTTCCCGAAAGAACACCAAAGACACATTTCTTTGGTTGAAGCGGATGAATATTGCAGCAAAGTGATCGAAAATAATGGTTAAAACATCGAGATGTTCACTGCGATGTTTAGATTTGCCAAGAAGATCATCGACATAATCCTCAAGGATAGTGTGCATAATGTCATGAAAAATGTAAGTCATAGCCCGCTGATAGGTCACACCAGCATTCTTAAGGCCAAATGGCATGACACGATAACAGAAGGTTCCCCAAGGAGTTATGAAGGCAGTTTTATGTTGATCGGCGGGGCTACCAAAATTTGATTGTATCCCGAAAAGCCATCCATGAGGGAAAGAATTTCATGGCCATGAGTGAGATCAAAAAGTTGATCAATACTTGGGAGGAAGTCATCGTTAGGGAAAGCGAGGTTAAGGTCTCGAAAATCCGTGCATATCCGAAGTACCCCCGTCGCTTTAGTGACGAATGCGATGTTAGAAATCCATTGAGGATAGTCAATAGCAAGATGAAGGAAGCGAGAAAAGAAGTCGTTGAAGCTCTTCTTTGACCAAGAGGGCAATGCGTGGATGCATTTTCTCGGTTTTTGTTTGGACTGGTTTGGAATCAAGGTTTAGGGTGATGTTATGGATGACAATGGTAGGATCAATTCTGGCATGTCGGCGTAGGACCAAGCGAAAGCTTGGTTGCAAGGGTACAGAGAAAGGTAGTAAAGGTGGCTTGTTACGATGTGTTAAGGGATTATCGATCTTCACAATGTGAGGATCCTCCTGTGTGGATGTTGATTTCTATAGTCGACTCATTCAACATGGTTTGAGTTTGAGATGGTAAGCGCGTTGAATATAGGAGTTTTCCACCCCAAGGTAAGTGAGGATGGAGTCCTTATCCTGTCACTCAACAACATTAATTGAAGGTGAATCCTCTTCGATCATGTCGGGATATAGAAGGGGAAGAGAAGATGAGTCCTCATTATCACATTGATAAGTGAGAGGACCTATAAAGATAGCATTTATGAAAAAAAAAAAAAAAAAAGTTAGGAGGGATAGATTCTGTGGTCTATCGACTGCGTGGGTGATGATGGTTTGGGAGGGTGACGTCATCATCTTCTAGGATACAACCGACACGAGGTTTCTCCGGTGTAGGTGTTTCGGGAAAAATTTGAGACCACTGCGATCATTGTGTTTGTGTGTAGTCACGGGAATGAGTGTATGTCAGCCTTGTTCATAAAGACCAAAACCAAAGCCTTTCCAAGCATAGCAAGTCAAGAAGGTGAGTGCTAAACGATGATTTGTCAAGTATTGAAAATCGGATTGGAAGGAACCACACCAAGAGGAGGTTCGGGGGTAACGGAGGATGCGTCAACACCCCCATACATTAGGTTGGTGTGGCAATGGGGTGGTCCATAAGAGATTACCTCCCCACGCGATGGTCGTAGGTGGGATGTGTATGTAATCGTCCGTACTCCTACGGGGTATGGAAAGAGCTAACGTTATATAGGTGGTACTCCCTAGCGTAAGGCATTGAAAAACATCTACTAAGGGGTCGGAGGTTGGGATGTTATACGTAGGAAAGGAAGTAATATTTGTAATGCGGTTTCATTGGTTAAAGGTGTAGGTGCGTCGGAAGTAGATGGCTGGGTTGGATGAATGGGTGTCTTGACTGGTACAAGCACATCATTAGGCGATACAACATATTGCAAGTTTTGAAGGGGGAGGATCAGCTTTACGGTGTAGGACTTCCTCCGTACTAAAATTTTATGCATCTATGTAAGGTGGAGGAACGCATCCCATAGCCCGGATCCAAGGGTGGCCTAACAACATATTGTATTGGAACTCTCCCTCAAGGACATAGAAGAGTTCGGGTAAAGTACGTGGTCCTACACGAATGTTAAGGATCACGGTGCCTAAAGTAGAAGTAATAGCATCATTGAATGATCGCAACATGATGGGGTTGGCACACATGCAACTAGAAGGGATATTCATTTGTTGGAAGGATTTTGAAGAGATTATGTTTAGGCTAGCGCCCCCGTCAATCATAACACGGCGTACCCGAATATCCCAAACGTGCGCCGAGATGAAAAGAGCAGGATCAGATCTTGGCACCAAATTTGATAATTTCATCTTGAGAAACCGATGATGAGCGGCTTGCTTTGTGCGAGAGGCGAGAAGTGGTTGGGGAGATAGATTGTTTGGTGAGTGAAGCAACGTGATTAGGTGTTAGAATAGAGGTAACGGGCAAGGTTTCATTAGGTAAAACTTCTATCCCTTGAAGGATTTCAACGAGAGCTTGTCGATGAGATTCAGAAGTCTGAATGAGATCATACAATGTCATTTTTACAGGTGATTGGTGAAGCTGTTTGATCATAGTTCGATGGGCAATGCCATTAGAGACGGGATAGGCGGGTCTGCGAATAACCACTTTAGGTGGTGGTGCAATCGGGATGGTGGACGGAAAAAGAGATGCCGCAGTGTGTTTTCTTTTGCTTTCCTATTGTTTTTACGCCTCGAGTAGCAACACTAATCATATTGATCTCATGAATATGAGAGGAGGAAGATGGTAGGGATAGGTCATGGTTTTGAGAGGTGGGGCTGTAATAATGATAGATCTCGGTGAGGTGGGGACAGGTGGTATAGGAGAGGGTATTGAAGCTAAAGGTCTCTCTCTTCGTAAGTTGTCTTTCTTAACTTTTCTATCTCGAGAGAGGTGATGAGACAGAAGTATGGCTTTCAACGCTTTGCATCCCTCTACGTCATGTCTGGTGTGTGGTGGTAAGTGTAGATTTTAGACTCATCGTAACCCATTGGTCGAGGTTTAGATGGATCATAAGGTCTAAGTGGGGGTAGGGAATTGGTCATATTCTCTACCAACATAGCAAGGATTTTAGCGTAAGACCCTTTGAGTGGGTCAAAGTCGAGGAGGAAAATGAGGCTATTGAGTGGGTCGATTCTAGTGATGACGTGGTGTGGTTGGTCTATATGGGGGTGGTTTAGCCAAGGAGTTTTGATAATGGGTTTTAACTAACCATGGTTTCTTTGGACGTAGAAGCTATGTTTAGCTGGTTGGATGATGAGGCCATAGATGAGGTGGTATCAAAAAACAACCACGGAGAAATAGGAATGATAGAAAACAAATCTTTTGATGGTGGAATTTGTTTATGGTTGATAGGTGGACGGAGATACGTGGGGTGATGGTGTTGCTTATACCCTTGGATTTTGTATGGGTGTAGAAGGCGTAGGTCGCTTTAAAGAAAAAGCGGGAGGCATGATATATTGATGTAAGGTAGAGGGATGGGGTCCCAATATGGAAGGTAGGTGTGACGAGGAGGGTTTTAGTTGTGTTATGACATAGATTGAGGAGATTGAGTCTATCTCCTAATGGGATGGACGGCTTTATTTATAGATAAATCAAGCCACTTAGGTGGGTGTGTTAGACTAGGTATGGGTGAGGTCCCAAGTGTAGGGGAAGATTTGGTTAAGTTAATAGAAGTGGATGGGGTATTTGGTAGAGATGAGGGGGTGAAGATGAGGACATAGGCATTTTAAGCTTCTGTAAACACTTCGGGTATATGGTAGAGGCATGAGGATCAGTCATTTGCATTTGAGTAGAATATGGCGTACTCAAATGTTCCCATAGGACTGTCTCATCTTCCGGGAATGGTAGTCCTCACATGTGAATAGGAACTTTTGTATGGCAGAAAGGTGGGTTGTGATTCCATTCCACCTTTGTGGGTGTGATACAAGGGGTATATGAGGCACTGTATCAATGGACATTAAGAGGTCAACCGGTTGCTGAAAATATTTAGGTGATGAAGGACTAATAGGTAGGAGGGCATGTTTGAGAGGATCTGTCATGTTTAAAGAATGTGGTGATGTTGGTTCAAGAGGTTTCTCATCTAAGGATGACAAAAGAAGTGGCGAGCCTTCCTCTTGTACAACAAGAATGGTAGAAGGAGACGTTTGGGAAATAGATAAATTAGATAACATCCACTCACAGTCTTGCAAGGATGTGGTGTAAGAAGGCTCATTTGCGAAGGGAACTCAGGCGTTAATTCCTTGATGGGTAAAGGAATGGCAAGGATTTCAGTTTGTCTTGATGGCGAGGAAGGGGGTTCGGTTTCCTGCGTTAGTGAAGAGGTTTGATTCAGAATTTGTTCGATAGAGGTCTTTGGCTGGGAATCGAAGACTGCATGGATCTCATGAACACTCTCCTTGGCTAAGATATCTTGGTTTAGATTACTGTTAGAAGAATGATTCAGGAATGGTTTGTTGAATATTTTCAAATTTCGGTTAGCAGGGGCGTTAGGATTATCGAGGGCTATATCCCCCGCATCAACCATTTCCTACACTATGTTTTTCAACATCTTGCAGTTCTCATGACTGTGTCCCTTCACGCGGTGGAAGTTACAGAAGTCATTTTCTTTGTACCAAGAAGGTATGGCACGAGTGGAATCGAACCCGGAATGAGGTTTAACAGGAGGTAAGGTAATGGCTCCTACTTTGAGCAATTTTTCCAATATCACACCATATGTTTCTCCCAAGGGAGTGTAGTTGATGGGCTCTGCTTTATACTTATAGGTGGTTTTTGGCGGGGTATTAGACGGTGGTTGGGATTTGACCATCACCGCGTGCATGGCCCCTTTTGATTTCGAAGCGATCGATGGGTGAGGATTGGTGGTGTTAGGTTTGTTGGTGGAATCTTGGATTCGAAAGTGGGGTTTTTTTGCGCAACCGCAATTTCTCTTCCTCTAAGGCTCGAATCTCTAGTTTTGAGCCATAGTAAACCTCGTCAAATGTACGGAAAGTTTGAATTTGGAGGGTAGGAGAGATGTGCTTAGCACAGGCCCACGTAAAAATTTCAATAAGTTTGGCCCGAGGCAAGGCATACGTAAGTTGGTTTATAAGGCCCCGCCATCGTCCAACGAAATCTGCGATAGATTCGTCTTCAAATTGTCGGATGGCATAGAGGTCGGTGATAGATACTTTCTTGGCAATGTTAATAGAGAAATGATCCAAGAAAGATTGGGCTAGCTGGTTAAAAGAGAAGATTGAGTCTTGGGTTAAAGAAGCTGTACACCACTCAAGGTGGGTCCTGAAAAGGACATGGGAAAGGTGCGGAGTAGTAAAGCGTCGTCGTGAGCAATCGGATAGCGAGCATGTCTAAATGATCGTAATTGTTGTTGAGGGTCCTCCACTTTGTTAAAATAGGTAAACTTTGCTAATTCCCATTGAGGAGGATATGAATGAAGGGGGACTGAAGGGTGGATAGGTTCCCGACAAACTTGCTCGTATGTCAAGGCGCTACGACTTCTTGAAATAGAAGCCTCCAGATTTTACATTTTGTCCATCATTTGTTTAATTAAATTAGAAGTTGGATGAGATGATGGTGTGGTTGTGATAAATGGAGGTAAATTGGGCCAAGGGCCACCGTTAGATAATGGTGGGGTTAAATGTTGATAAGGTATGGAGGATGAATGTGTTGAGGCAACCGAATAGGGATGTCCTATATAATTTGTTGAGGTTGCAGAGATATGTGTGTGGAAATGAAAAGGTGGGCGGAGCTTGATAAGGAAAGCTCGTGTGAATAGGTGGCGAGAGAGCAAGTCATGAACGAGAATAGTTTGCAAGAGAGATGAGGTAGGAGAAGTCGGCGGTAATGACATGTTGGCCCAAGATTTACCAAAGGAAAGCTAATCATGCCGTATGAACCCCTAAAGCTGCTTGAGGTAGGCGACGGAACTAAGGATGCGGAAGGAAAAGTGGAGTTATCGGTGGAGAAGGGGCTAAATGAGCAGCTATACTTGATAGGCATGCCAACAAGGAGTTGACCGTCTAGTGTACGGTCAAGGGCATGAGACAAATAGTATTATGACAGCACTAGGATTAGCATCTAAAAATTTGGCAAATTCTTTATCTCCCACAGAATTTTAGGAACCTCGCCTGGTGTCGTAGGATTCCCCACGAGAATGTGAAGGGTGATTCAGGAAAAGGTCTGAGCAATCATGTGAAACCATGGCGGTGGCTTTCTTTCGAGTGATAACAACCATGGATAGGAGTACATAGTAGGGTTTCAATCTATCAAGAACAGAAATAGACTTAGAATGGTGAAATTGGTAAGTTGCTGGTTTGTCGAGAGCTGTAAAGACAAGATATCGATATCGGTCTAATAACCGATGTCGGTTAGACTATAGCCGACGTCGGTCAATTAAGCGATGTCCTGTGTAAGAAGACTGGTATAAGAAAATATAAGAAAAGTGCTGATTTGATTGTTAACAATGCTCAAAGCACATTTATCAAATTGTTCTAAGTTAATCACGAGAAGACGAGTGTATAATAGAGAAAATAGAACTAAAAACAAACAAGATGCACACGCAAATCCAGAGACTAACCCTAGGGTTAATTTTAATTATTGTGGGCTTATGCCTTTAGATGTGGAATGATGTCAATCCTAAACAAAAGACTTAGGGAAATGTCAAGTTTGTTTTGGCTTATAAGGTTACCTCAATCAAAGGAGGAATACCATGGAAAAGGGGGATGTTTTGAGCTATTGTGTTAATTATGAAGTGATTGGTATGTGTTGTGTAGTGAAAGTAAGATTAATTTCTGTCAATACCATGGAAATCATCCCCACGTGTATGACCACATTACTTAGTCTATATTCACTAGAATTGAAAACAACAAGCAAGAATGTAATGCATGTGTTTTAAACCCAAATCGAAAATGATATTCGATGAAGCAAATGATATGACTTTCACTAATGCGAAACTAGGAAAGCAAGAAAAATTCTTTACTAAATATATAAAAAACAGCAACAACAAGTATGCTTCCTAAAATGAAAACAAGCAAGAGAAACAGAAACCCGAAATGGGTCCCACCGGGCGTGCCAAAATGTTTTTGAGAATGTTTCGCTCTGTAGAATAGACTTACTTCTATCCTATCATTCCTTTGAGAAACAGATAAGGGTTAGGGCTAGGAGGAATACCTATTGAATGTTGAGATGGTGTGCGTGTACCGTAGAGAAAGATCAGATCGACTGCGAAGAACTCCTTTTTGTCTTGGAAGGACTACCTGCAAGTAAGAATACAAGACCACCAGATTTTAATTAGACAATAAATGAGGGATCTGCCTTAGGCCCAGGAAATATAAAACTTCCTTTCGAAGGTGGTCAGTTCCCCTTTTAATACGAATTAACACAAATGATAACAAAGAAAGCTATTGCAAAATCACAATTTAGGTATCTCGTTACAAAGCAATAGAAGCTAAACTATCAATAATAAAGTGTCACGTTGTTTGTTCGGTTACTGGTCGTTGATACGTTCAGGTTGAGTTATAGGGATAAATCAGACTGGATCTGAGGTTATTAGGTGGCAAATAGGTGAGAAAAAGGTTTTGGGGGTATAAGTCACAGTGACCGACACCGGTCACTGGATAACCGACCACGGTTAGAGAACCGCTGCCGGTAGGGGATAATCGACACCGATAAGGTCGATAATCTAGTGCTTACAGGTAGAGGTTGGTTATAAGGTGATTGTGGGGTTATTAGATTGGTGGATGGCTGAGGGGAATGATGGGAGGATAGGGAAGACTCAGAGTGTGATAAAATGGCCTTCAGGGCAATACCAGGATATATGGATGAAGGTTAAGTGCAGTATGTCGCTGGTAGTAGATCTAGAAATAAACTTATGACGGTTGTGATTCAAAAAGTCTAAGAAATGTTATCAAAGAGAACATACAAGATTCTACTTACTGTTTATTGATGAAAATGTAGGTCCAAGAACTGTGATGATAAAGGTAGAACTCAGATAGGACATCCTGATGATCATAAGATGAGATGTCTTCCCTCACGATGATCAGCTGAGTGTCACAGGGCTCTGGTCGTGCAGTTGCAATCTTGGGCTTGATGTCCTTCTCTGCAAGCTCTCCCTGTTTCTTCAATTGTCTCTGCTCGGCCAAGTAAATCCAGATCCTTTTGATGATTTCTCTTTCTCCTGATCAAATGAAAATCCGATCCTTGTTTTTGGTTGGAAGTGGTCATTTACGGGGAACCGATGGTGGTTACGCAACCGACGGTGGTCGAGTAGGAACCGGTATCAGTCGGTCAGGTCAAAGTGGGCTATTTTTGGTAAAATAGCCAGCTTTCCCTCCTTTTCTTCAGAGGGATTGGTTGCGGGCTTGGTCAAGTCATTATGAAGTTGGTTTTGGTGCGGGTAAGGAGTAATTAGTCATAGGTGTGGATTTGAACCAAGTTATAGGTCTTAATTAGGTTAGTTTAGGGTTAAGACTAGGTCATGATGAGGTGGTGACATGAGGTGGCAGGTATGGTGATGTGGATTTATTAATTATAAGATAATTAATAAATAATTGTGTAAGGTTTAGGTGGTGAGGTTAGGTTGTGAAATGTGATGCGGGTCACAAGGGGTCGTAAGACACAAATTTGGTGTCTACACTTCTATCAAGGCCATCTTGTCACACTGCAGAACATAGGAAGCCTAAGAGGAGTGCTCTCGTAGCAAGCAAGCTTTGATATAGGAAAATTTTCGAATTAAATAAAATAAGCACCTTTGTAGTGTGATATTAGACTCATGGCTTCATCGAGAAAATATTCTAAAGTGTCACCCTCAAGAAGTCGACCATGTACATGGTGAAAGCATCATTCACCCTTCGAAATTGTGATTGCTGGTCTCTAGGGTGAATTGTGGGTGAAGTAAGCATACACAGGATCATCCTTGTGGGGTGTCAATGTAAGAAAAGCCAAACCATTGCCTTGATGCCGCCAGAGTATACATCAGGTACAAAGTCATATAGAATTTCTTCATTTCTTTGTACATTGGACGAAGCTTCGCTAGGTTCATACCGATGATTTTTGACCAGTTGATATTTTGAGTTCCTCACACACCATATTGATGAGGGGGCACATCAGAAATGGGACTCATTAGTAGAGGGGAAGCCCATAACCCCAGCCAGTGAGGATTATGAAATCCAACAATTCTTCATTAAAGTATTCACGAGAAAAGAGCCTTGGATAGACGAGATGCCCCCTTCTTAGGGTTTTAAGCCAGACTTCGTCACCCACACCTTAGATTTATCACTTGTCTTGTTTGAAAAGGGCCTGTGCTTGATTCGGGAGACAATGTGGCATTATCCATTTCTGGAATCCTTAGTGCGGTGCAATGTTTGGTGATGAGCTCCCGTGTATGTTTGTTAATTCACTCGAATCAGGGTTGAAATGAGCCCTGCATGTGAGCACTGTGTCTCGTACATTGCACCGAGATGGGAAATCCCAGCAAAAGCAGACCACTATCATGAATCATCTATGCCATTGGTGTAGGGTTCGCGTATGTCAACCTCAACCAAAAATCACCAAAGTCAAGGTGGCGAACTTCACTGTCCCCGATATCGGGAACAACGGACTCTAGTGGTGAGACTTGTTCCTGCCCCTAGAATTTGATCTTCATGTTGATAGTAATTCAGAGAGTAGAGCTGCAAGCTAGACTTGGGATGGAATTACAGAAGGGATGGATGTGCGCACGAGAATTTAGATCACAAGGTTTCGAGTAATAGATAGCATGAAAGTAGTGTGTAAAAGGCATAGGGGGCTTCTCATTATATAACCGTTTAGGAGAGAGAAAGGCAATAAATGCGCATTAAATACATATCTACCAATTTGAAAAGTAATATATTCGGGTAGAGCGGGAAAAATTAGCATGAATGGCACTTGGTACATTTGGGACATGAGGGATGCGAAAGCGCCAAAGAACGTGGCTCGGCTGATTCGGATGATGCGAGGAAAAGACACACAAATGCTTTCAAGACATGTGGGACATAAGTACATGGAATACGCGACTCGGTCGAATCGGTAGAAAAGGGAACAAAGTGTCCGGACTAACTTGGGACATTTGGGACAAAAAGTTCAGACGGGCCCGAAAAGGACTAACAGGTAAATTGGCCGATGGGGAGCAGAGAGCCCGATATAACTTGGCAAACGCGGGACAAAAATGTCCGAGCAGCCTGGAAAACATACAAAATGACCCAAAAACATAGATTTTTTTCAAATTCTCGACTTTTCACATTACCAGGATAATAGAGAAGACACTTAACCTCAAAATTTTAAATTTTCAACTTCTTAAAAGTAGGGGAATTTTGAGTGGACAACACTATGCAAGTTGGTAAGGTGAGCTCCCATGTGAGTTTTCAGTGAGCTACTTGATGAGCTCATGGGTGAGCTCAAGTCGAGCTGCTCGGCGAGCTCTTGGGTGAGCTCAAGGTGAGCTGGTAAGGCAAGCTGTCAGGTGAGCTCTGGGTGAGCTACTTTCTAAGCTCCCAGCCGAGCTCCTAGGTGAGCTACTCGGTGAGCTCTTAGGTGAGCTCAAAGGTGAGCTTGTCAAGTAATCTATGAGGTGAGATTACATGTGAGCTACCATATGAGCTTAAGACGAGTTGAAAAGGTGAGCTTAAGCTGATTTGGCAAGGTGAAATCAAGGTGAGTTGGTAAGGTGAGCTGTCAGGTGAGCTCCTAGTTGAGTTCCCAGGCGAGTTACTTTACGAGGTCCCAAGCGAGCTCAACTCGAGCTAATTGGTCAGCTCCCAGAATAGCTCCTAGGTGAGCTACTTGGTGAGCTCCCAGGTGATGTCCTCGATGACCTATTGGGTGAGCTCATAAGTGAGTACAAGTTAACCTACTCGGTGAGCTCCCGAGTGAGCTCAAGTCGAGCTGATCGGTGAGCTCCCAGGTGAGCTGTTAGTTGAGCTCCGAGGTTAGTAGTTAGGTGAGCTCCTAGGCAAGCTACTTGGAGATTTTCTCGATCAACTCAAGGTGAGATACAGAGACAAGGTCAAGGTGAGTTAGCAATGTGATCTCATCAACAAAGTCAATGCGATATGACAAGGCGAGCTTCCATTCGAGTTGGCAAGGCATGCTATCATGTGAGCTCCCATGTGATTTTTTAGGCAAGCTGGCAGCGAACTCATGGGCGAGCTCAAGTCAAGATTGCTTAGCAAGCTCCTTGGAAAGCTCAAGGAAAGCTAGCAAGGTCAAGCTGTAAGGTGAGCTCCTAGGTGAGTTTCAGGAAAGCTCAAATCAAGCTACTCGATGAGCTCCTAGGTGAGCTACTTGCCAAGATCCCAGCTAAGCTCCTAGGTGAGCTACTATGTGAGCCAGGGAGAGCTCAAAGGTGAGCTTGTTAGTAATCTTTGAGGTGATCTTACATGTGAGCTACTAGATGAGCTCAAGGTGAGTTGGCAAGGTGAGATCAAGTTGAGTTGGATAGGTGAGCTGTTAGGTGAGCTCTTAGGTGGGTTACTCGACAAGCTCCTACGCGAGCTCAACTTGATCTGATCGGAGAGCTCTTAGAAGAGCTCCTAGGTGAGCTACTTAGTGAGCTATTCAGTGAGCTTCTAGGTAAGCTGTTAGGCAAGGTTCCAAGTGAGCTACTTGGTGAGCTCCTAGGTGAGGTCCCTGGTGAGCTACTCATTGAACTCACAAGTAATCTCACAAGTGAGCTCAAGTTAACCTAATTAGAGATTTTCTCGATGAGCTCCTAGGCAAGCTACTTGGTGAGCTGCTTGATGAACTCAAGGTGAGCTACTAGATGATTTCAAGGCAAGTTGGTAAGGTGAGATCCCTAGTGAGCTCAAGGAAAGCTAGTAAGGTGAGCTCCCATGTAAGTTTCTAGGTGAGCTGTAAGGAAAGTTTCTGGGTGAGCTACTCGGTGAGCTCTTGGGTGAGCTCAAGGTGATCGGCAAGGTGAACTAGCAAGGTGAGCTATCAGGTGATCTCCAAGGTGAGTTTCCAGATAAGCTCAAGTTAAGATGTATGTTGAGCTCCTAGTTGAGTTCCTAGGTGAGATGCTTGATGAGATCCAGGTGAGCTCAAAGGAAAGCTTGTTGGAAATCTCGAGGTGAGCTTACATGTGAGCTACCAGATGAGCTCAAGGTGAGTTGGCAAGGCAAGCTCAAGGTGAGTCAGCAAGGCAAACTCAAGGTAAGTTGGTAAGGTGAGCTATCAGGTGAGCTCCTAGGTGAGTTCCCAGGTGAGTTACTCGATGAGCTCCTGTGCAAGATCAACTCAAACTGATTGGTGAGCTCCTAGAAGAGCTCCCAGTGACCTATTTGGCGAGTTGTTTGGTGAGCTCCTAGGTGAGCTGCTAGGTGAGCTACTTGGAAAGCTCAAAGGTGAGGTCCCCAGTGAGTTGTTTGGAAAGCTCACAAGTGAGCTCAAGTCAACATATTCAGTGAGCTTCTTAGTGAGATCCCAAGTGAGCTGTTAGGTGAGTTCCCATGCGAGCTACTTGGTGAGCTGCTCAACAAACTCCAAGGTGAGCTACTAGAAAATCTCAATGCAGGTTAGCAAGGTGAGATCCTAAGTGAGTTTATGGTGAGATAGCAAGGTGATTTGATAGGTGAGCTCCATTGTAATTTGGTAAGGTGAGCTCCCATGTGAGTTTTCAGGCGAGCTACGTGATGAGCTCTGGGTGAGCTTAAGTCAAGCTGCGCTCAATGAGCTCCGGGTGAGCTCAAGGTGAGTAGGTAAGGTAAGGTGTCGGGTGAGCTCCTCTGGGTGAGCTACTTTCTGAGCTCCAAGCCAAGCTCCTAGGTGAGCTCCTAGGTGAGCTTGTCAGCAATCTCTGAGGTGAGATTACATGTGAGCTACCAGATGAGCTCAAGGCGAGTTTGTAAGGTGAGCTTAAGGTGAGTTAGCAAGGTGAACTCAAGGTGAGTTGGTAAGGTGAGCTATCAGGTGAGCTCCTAGTCTAGTTCCTAGAAAGCTACTCAATGAGCTCTAGGTGAGCTCAACTCGGCGATAGGTGAGCCCGAAGCAGATCCCGGGTGAGCTACTTGGCTAGCTATTTGGGAAGCTCACAGCAAGCTGCTAGGTGAGCTCCCAAGTGAGCTACTTGGTGAGCTCTAATGTGATGTCCTTGATGAGCCTCTTGATAATCTCATAAGTGAGCTCAAGTCAAACTACTTGGTGAGATAGTCGGTGAGCTTCTAGGCGAGCTGTTAGGAAAGCTCCTAGGTGAGCTATTAGGTGAGCTCATAGGTGATCTACTTGAAGATTTTCTTGAAAAAATCCAAGGTAAGCTACTAGATGAGCTCAAGGTGAGTTTGTAATGTGAGCTCCTCAGTGAGCTCAATGCGAGCTGGTAAGGTGAGCTCCCATGTGAGTTGGCAAGGCGTCTTTATCGGTGAGCTCCCATGTGAGTTTTCGGGAAAGCTACTTGACAAACTCATGGGTGAGCTCAAGTTAAGTTACTTGATGAGCTCCTGGGAAAGCTCAAGGCAAGCTCGGAAGGTCAAGGTGTAAGGTGAGATTCTATGTGAGTTTCGGTAAGCTCAAGTTGAGCTACTCGATGAGCTCCTAGGTGAGCTACTTGTCAAGCTCCCAGTTGAGCTCCTAGGTGAGCTAGTTTATGAGCTCCTAGGTGACCTCCTAGGTGAGCTTGTCGAAATATTTGAGGTGAGCTTACATGTGAGCTACCAGATGAGCTCAAGGTGAGTTGGCAAGGTGAGATCAAGTCGAGTTGGACAAGTAACCTCAAGGTGAGTTAGCAAGGAAAGCTATGAAGTGAGCTTCCAGGTGAGTTCCCAGTGAGTTACTCGATGAGATCCTAGGTGAGCTCAACTTGATTTGATTGGTGAGCTCTTAGAAGAGCTCCTAGGTGAGCTACTTGGTGAGCTATTCGAAAGCTTCCAGGTGAGCTGCTAGGTGAGGTTCCAAGTGATTTACTTGGCGAGCTCCCAAGAGAGGTCCCTGGTGAGCTACTTGGTAAACTAACAAGTGATCTCACAAGTGAGATCAAGTCAACCTACTTAGAGAGCTTCTCGGTGAGCTCCTAGGTAAGCTACTTGGAAAGCTGCTCAACGAACTCCAAGGTGAGCTACCAAACGAGTTCAAGGTGAGTTGGTAAGGTGAGCTTCTTAGCGAGCTCAAGGTGAGCTGGAAAGGTGAGCTCCTATGTGAGTTTGAGGAAATATGTAAGGAAAGTTTTTGGGTGAGATGTTTGGTGAGCTCTTTGGTGAGCTAGCAAGGCAAGCTATCTGGTGATCTCTGAGGTGAGTTTTTGGACAAGCTCAAGTTGAGCTACATGTTGAGCGTCCAGCCAAGCTCCTATGTGAGTTGCTCAATTAGCTCCAAAGGAGTGCAAAGGTGAGCTTGTCGGTAATCTCTGAGGTGAGCTTACATGTGAGCTACTCAGATGAGCTCAAGGTGAGTTGGTAAGGCAAGCTCAAGGTGAGTCGACAAGGAAAAATCAAGGTGAGTTGGTAAGGTGAGCTGTCAGGTGAGCTCCTATGTGAGTTCCCAGGTGAGTTACTTGATGAGCTCAGCATGAGCTCAACTCGAGCTAATCGGTTATGGTCATACACGAAATCAAGTCCTAATTCCTAGTATCTAGTAATCATACGCTTTCTCGGCTTCTATGTTTAAGACCACTAAGCGTGTGACCTTCTCATAATATCTCATAGGCTTTTTCGTGCAACCCTGGATTCTTAAACTAGTATCTATGTCCGTGAGAGTGTCTCCGCACCCATTTTGTGGGAGCAAAGGATCACAACCGAGAGGTTTGTTATCTTTCGAACCCTTCTACAGTCATGTGAGTGTTTACCTAGGGCAATCTGTAATTTGGTTAGTTTGACCAAAACGTGTGTGCTTGGTCGTCTTCTATATTTAACCCTCTCGGTGAGAACCGATCGATTGTAAATCTGTTGTTCGTGAATACTTGTATTCGCGATTTTGGTCTATTTCAACTATTCCGTGACGAGGTTTGGTTGAGGCATGATTGGCTCAAATATATATTCCCTGGACTCCACGAGGTCCCGTGATTTTCATATGAAAAGAAATGTAAATCTAACTGTAACTAAGAAAACTCTAACTACGTGGAATAAATCTAAAACATAAATAACTCCTATTCTTCTAAGAAACCTTTCAAGAATATAATGAAAGAAAGCTATTTAAATGTATCTAGGAATAACAACTAAACAATAATTTAAAACAGACAAAATAACCGAGTGTAGTTATCAGCCTGTGTAATTTGTAGATTTATTCTAAATAAAATAGCTCATCTAATCTATCTGCAAGATTCTCGATCCTACCTCAGAAGTGAGGAGTGAATCATAGTTTCTCAGAAACTATCAATCCTCACAGCTTCCCTGGCAATATCAAGAATAGAATTCACTGAAATGAAGCAATTATCTACTCTATTTGATATGATTCTAACTAGAACTTTGAAAGCTAGAACCTGGATTCCACAGAATAGTGGCGAATCCGATGGTGTGTGTGATCTTGTCCCCTCAGTATGATCTCCTCGTTCTTTCATGTTCACGTGGATCCAGAAAAGCGTGTAATGCTAGCATCGACAGGAGTAGATATTGGGACAAGGACAGCTCAGAATGCAGACCGAAAATGCGAGTAGGAGAGGGACAGCGCAAGAGTACAGAGCTTGGCTTATGCGATTCCTAGTGGGATTTTACTGCAAGTCATGCAATATGAAGTGACCAGAACCTGAAACTATCCTGTTTGAAGAGAAAAACCTGCAACTTTAATGGCTTCCTAAGCTATTCTATTCCAATGGATTGGATAAAACAACAACACTGTTTGCACAAGCTGGATATGTGGCTTACCAACAGCTGGACAATGCTAATGAGCATGCAAATGAACTAAAACAAGTATTCTAAGAAAAATAATAGCTAAATCTAATGCAAAGAGAAATTCAGAGACAAACTTCAGACCGGATTGGGTGAAATAACAACACTGCCTGCACAAGATGGGTATGTGGCTTACCAACAGCTGAACAATACTAACTAAACATGCAAGTGAATTGAAACTATGGCTTCTAAACAAGATAACAAGCTAGACTACTGAAAATGAGGAGATGAGAGAAAAAGATTAGTCTTTTTGTTTGAGCACAAGCCATGCATTTATAGGAATTCAATCACCCAAAGATCAAAACCAAATTGAACTCCTAAACAATAAACAAAGGAAAAACACTATTCCAGGGGACCAAAAACATAAATGCATGCTCAAGTCAGCAAGGAAAGCTGGTGAAATGTGATATTTCATGCGATTCACGTCAAAAGAACGTTCTGGAAAACGCGTAAAGGACCGCCGCCCGCTCAGGTGGCTGTTTATTCTGAGGATCGCTGCCCTATTCAGTAGCGGTTAGCGGAGATAGGACCGCCTAGCTTAGGGCGGTGATTTCATTACTAAAGAGAAAAGGGGCAAGAAAAGAGGGGAAAAGGGAAAAACAAAGCATGCAGGGGCTAATCGGGATATGCGGGATGTTAACGCATATTCGGAGAGCCTTTACGAGATGGATCACGAACACCTTGCGAAGAGACTGTATCATCATTGGGGCACTTGTTACACTGTTCGGCAAAGACAAGACCTTACAATTTTGGGTACGTACATATTTCCCCCTCGAGAGAAGTTTTTAGCCATGAAGAGGCATAAAACGGTGGGTCCGAGTATGGCAGTCCGAAATGGGAAGTTAGAAGTTATACCTTACACGTCTCGTGTGTTGAAATTACGCCATCCAAAATTCCCACTACCGCAAAATGAAAGAGAACTCAAGTGCAGATAGATACAATAATTTGGAAAATAAATGCTAAAATAATAGGGAATGAGAATGTACCATTCGCGCGGGGATAGGGACTTACCTCCATCAGTGCTCCAAACCTGTGAAAAAGTCTTTTAAAACAAATCAGGGTGCTATATATATGAAAGTGGGCCCATTTTCCTATTCATTTGCGCGAGTTGATTTGATTGATTTTGAGCTCTGGGACCCAC
This sequence comes from Taxus wallichiana var. yunnanensis, assembly GCA_018340775.1. Classification (NCBI taxonomy): domain Eukaryota; kingdom Viridiplantae; phylum Streptophyta; class Pinopsida; order Cupressales; family Taxaceae; genus Taxus; species Taxus wallichiana. The sequence continues at coordinate 562,153,961 of CM031243.1, read as the reverse complement.
GGTGACGGTTTCTTGTGTGAGTAGAGTCAAAACGTCCACAGCAAGATCATGATCATGCCTCCACGTGCGGAACACCGCCTCGCTAGATCACAAAGTTGGTTTTCTTCAATTTTGTGTTTTTCCCCCTTTAAATTTGAAACGCTAAATTTTTCGTAATGGGGGTTATTTTTGAAAATATTAGGTTCAAAAGGTCCACCTAGGGGGCGCCACTGGGTAGGCTCCATTTTTAGGTCAAATGGTCATTTTTGCTAGTTTTAGGCTTTTTAAGATTAAAAACCCACGTGGGTTTTCGGACCACGACCGCCGCCCGGCGTGGCGGCGGTTACATGACCGCCACCCTGTTCAGGGTGGCAGTTACACGACCACCACCCTTAAGGTGGCGATTTACGACCACCTTGCCCTTAAGGCGGCGATTACAAACCGCCTCCTCGCTCAAGGTAGTAGTTACGCCTGCATTAATGCAAAAGAACTTATATTTGGTATTGTTCGAGATATTAACTTGCTCTATTTTGTGTTTTTTTTTGGGTGTAGGTAAAGCGAGAGAGGAGTATATTAGATGGAGCAGAGAAGGAGAGAGTGTGATTTTCTCTCAGGAGTACTAGATGCCCTCTCGCAGGACAAGGAGGACACACTTCGAGGGTCTGGTATATCATGCGTATATCGCGTGTGCCTCATGTTGCACCATCTAGTCACATCATTTGTGACTTATTCTCTTCTTGGGATGCAGATCGAACACCTTCCGACTACTGGGGTCCGTGGTGAGTGGACCATCACACTCGAGGATGTCTACCGTATTTGGGGGTTCCGATCATCGAGAGGAGACTTACATTGGAGACAACAGCTCACAGCATGATTGCACGGTGGGCAGCATATATGGGAGATGTAGTTATCTCCACAGTGGTCGAAGAAGGGAGTGAGAGTTTGATCCTTTCCTTCTTTGCCTATCCCCATACTTCGACAGTCGTCATGGGGATCCTTACCTCGAGACCGATTAGGGACAAGGGAGGGGATACATTGTTATATCGCTAGGCCTCCATCATTGCACAGAGATAGAGGGGCATGGTCGATATATGCCCTGGGGAGATATTCTGGGGACCACCTACCATGATTTATACAGGGTGGTCCATTTACAGGGACAGTCATTGAGCCACCCGACTTTAGTCATGAGTTGGGTGTATGAGCGTTTTATCCCTTATGGCAGAGGCGTGGAGGTGGCAGATCCTGGGGCTGTGAGGGAAGATAGATGGACATATATGTCGGTGCTTAGAGCACCTCACCAGCTAGTTGCCTCCCTTACTACTGTAGACATAGAGGTGACACCGTACCAGCTTATGGCCGGCATATGGGGAGAGGAGACTCTTACCTTGATCTCTTGCTCCACCACAGGGCAGCTCATTGATCGAGTGGGACGAGTGGAGGTGCATCCTTTTGGTAGAGTTCCTCAGTAGTTTGGCCTACCGTATATGGGCATGCTTCCCCTAGTGGCACCAATTTACAGATCAGTTCGCGAGGCCAGAGGGGGGCCTATAGGCTGTGGTTGGATAGTGATCACTCCTGGCATTCCCATTACAGCCAGGAGGATAGTTCGTGCTAGAGGGAGAGCTGGTGCGCCTCGGGCACCTTTACTTCAGATTGCTGCGGGTCCTGCTCATAGTAGTGATGACCCCATAGATATTGACTCCAACTCTGAGGAGCTTACAGAGGGAGGGTCGAAGGAGCAGACTGATGACAGTGATCCTGAGTGGCATGACACTCAGGACATTATGTAGGCAGAGAGGGCTGAGCAGAGTGCAGAGAAGGACACTCTAGTTTCAGAGGAGCCACTCTCTCAGGGCCATGGTGGAGAGGATGAGTCAGTTGCAGGGTGACATGTTGCCCCTACCATAGGAGCAGCCCCTCAGTCGGCAGCGGCATCCGCGGCAGGTGCCGGTCCCAGCGACCCATCTTGGAGGCCCGGTGATCCGAGTAAGTTATCCTTTCTTCCTTCTTTAATGTTTGTTTAATTTAGGATTTGTTTTAATTGCTATCTCTCCTTGTGTTTTTATCTTGTATCTTTTAGCCTCTTGCTTGGTTTCTAATTCATTTTTCTCCTTTGTTTGCAGAGACTGTTGACGAGTGGCGGGATTTGATCCATAGGGTATGTACCGATTCCCTGATGATCCCCATGGATAGGACCCACGCGGAGCTATCCGTAGATGCCGGGGAGCCCTCAGCAGCTGGTAGACATACCGATGTCTTCACTCCCGTTTGGCACGTGGCCAGGATGGTGTCGACCCTGTGCACAGAGTTAGCGGGCTACAGGACGGCTGAGCACCTTATGAGGAGCCATTCTCATGGTGAGACCACAGCTACACCTGGGACCCCGAGCCCTTCGTACATTCGAGTGCGGCGTAGCAGCGAGTCCTAAAGCGAGGTATGCACCTTCGGAGGGGTCACGTAGGGGGTTGAGAGGCCATTTTTCCCTTGTGTATTTTGTACTATTGTGTATCACGGGCTCTTTGAGCATTTTGACCATGCCTAGTGCATGATGGCATTGTATATAAACATTGATTATTTATATATATGCATTCGTTTTGGATCAAAATCTTGGCACTCATGGCTTCTTTTCTATTTCTAGTTTCTTTGTATATACTACGATGTATGTTTATATGCTTTTTAGAATGTATGCAATGGAGAACAGATGATGCAAATGTTTGCTTTCTTTTTGTGTTTCATGATGCTGATACATGATAATGTAGATATATTGTGATTTTGAATCCTAGCTTCTGTGAGCAATTCGGATATCTCATGTTTGTTTTGCAAAGTGATGAATATAACTAGTATGATGAACAGATTAACTTGCCCCACTCCTAACTCCACGCAACTAGTAAGATGCGAGGGCTCATCACCGAGAGTTAAGAAGGGCGCAAGTGGTGGAACGATAGTGATGAAAGACAGACAAAGCTTTGGCGGAACCAAATTGGAAACTACAAGCTTACTCTACCCAAATGACTTCATAGTTTAGAATGCACTTGCTTTGTGGTTTATCCAGACTTAGACCCGTAGATGGCCACATAGTAGACAAGATCTAGGTTTTTAGGATTTTAACTCTCTTGGAATTTTGAACATCTGAATCATTCATTTTTGACTCAAAGTTTGAAAGTTTAAATTGTTTGTGTATGAGCATTTGTACTTATTTGTCAAGAAGACCCCTACACTTTGCCCCATGCTACTAGTAAGAAGCGTGGGTTTATCACCATGGGCAAGGCATAGGTGAGTAAGGGCATTTCCATCCTTTCAAAACCCTACGTCACTAGTAAGAGACGCAAGCTCATCACCGAAGGTCAGGCAAGGAAATGTGTAAAAATAAAATTTTCTATTTAATCACTTTTTGACTTGCTTCTTTGAGTAAAATGTCAAGTATGTGCTTATTTCAAAGATATTTATATATGGGATAGATGTGACACCATGAAGCTTCTAGAATAGACCATGGGCAAGACACCTATCCTAAGAAGAAATCAAAGCGAGAACAAACTTGCAGATCTTGGTATGGCTACCGTTAAGACTTTGTCACGTCTAATTTTATTTGATAAAAGATTTTGAGATGATTCAATGATAAATGAAGATGGAGAGGTATGATTAAAGAGCTTTATGCCAAAAACATCATGAGTTTGTAATGAATTTCTTTGAGAATAGATTCCTTGATCACAATTTATGTAAGAAACAAGTGGACAAAATGATCTAAATCTATATGAAGATGCAATGTAGATAATTATACAAGCAAGTGCTAGTTGCTTATGCGTAGAATCACTTGAGGTGTAGGGAATTGACTGTTTCACCAAATTCCTCACCTTCTAGTGTACATAAGAGGTAAGCACCATTTCCGTAGTCCTTCATGACTCGGTATGGGCCCAACCATTTGGGCCGGAATTTCCTTCCTTCACCGGTCTTCTTGTCGATCCGGCTGTCTAGTCTTAGAACTAGATCACCTTCGTATATATCACGTTCATAGACCTTCTTGTTATACTGCCGGCACATTCGGTCAGCATAAGCTCTATGCCACTGCTCAGCATCTAACCTAGTTTCATCTAGGATTTCTAGTTGGGAAAGACGTGCTTCTCTGTAAGCGTCTTCATCCGTAATCCCTTGTAATGAAATGCGAGACTCGGGTATTTTGACCTCAAGTGGGAGAACCGCTTCTACCCCAAATACTAGTGAGAAAGGAGTTACTCCCGTTGGTGTTCTTATTGAGGTTCGGTGGGCCCACAAGGCCGGTATAACTTCAAATGCCAATCTCGTTTGTTTTCTTTCATCGCTTTAAGGAGAATGGCTTTCAAAGTTGTCTTGTTTGTTGCTTCACCGCCCATTAGCTTGGGGATAATACAAGGAAGCCGTATGATGGCTTATTTTAAATTTATTGCATAGCTCGTGAACCTCTTCATTTTTAAAGAAGTTCCATTATCGAAGATAATGATTTGTGGGATACTGTACTGCAAATGATTTGGTTCAAAATGAACTTGGTGATTACAGGTAACAGTGCACAAAGTAGTAAGAGGCATGGCCTCCACCCATTTAGTAAAATATTCAAAGTGGCCGTGATTATAAAATTATGGTCATCTGTGGATGAGGGAGAGAATTTCCTATTAAGTCTAGACCCCATGTAGAAAAGGGCCATGGAGTTGCGATTGGTCAGAGAGCTTGGCTTTGGCATGTGGATCTCGTGGGAGAATTCTTGGCACTTATGACACTGCGTGCAAACTCTATCACGTCATGTTCTAGAGTGGGCCATAAATAGCCCATTTGATGTATTTTTCGAGCGATGGCATGGCCACCAAAGTGGCCTCCACATATACCGCCATGGGATTCATGGAGAATCCTCTTAGACTCTTCTCGTGTCGACACACCTTAGAGCATTCCATCGAATGCTTTTCGATAGAGAACCTACTCTATAATGACGTATTTAGCTATGATTATGCATAACCATCTTCTTTGTTGTGGTGTAACTACCTCCGGGTACGTATGGTCCATGATATAATTAATGATATCGTGTACCAAAGACACTAGAGATAGAGGGTCGGGCTTGATGTAGTATACGCATTCATCCGGAAAGTCTAAATCTACTAAATTTCCTCCATCTAATGGGTTGTCACCTAACCAATCCACGATGATTTTCCCTTTAATCGACTTTTGATTTACAAATGTTAATTTGAATTCTCCCATTAAGGTTATAAAACGTCCAACCTTTTTAGACAATGACCCTTGTGTGAGGAAAGTTCCGTAGATGGTCCGTTTTTACCATGACCTTCGTTTCTTGATTCATCATATAATGTCTTAGGCATTTAGTAGCAAAGACTATGGCAAGGCATTCTCATTCTACCTGTGTATAGCGTGTTTCATAGTCGAGCAAGCATTTGGCTAATGAAATAAATTGCACGTTCTCTCTTGTTATTGTCTTCTTGGGCCAACATACAGGCCAACGAGACATTGGTAGCTCGTGAATATAGAATTAACGGGTGATCTAGCTTAGGTGGCATTAGCGTAGGTGGTGATAATAGAAAATGCTTAACTACTTCAAAGGCTTCATTACAGTCTTTGGTCCAATCAATGCTATAGTCCTTCTTGAGTAAATTGTTGATTGGATGAATGGCGAAGCTTAAGTCTGGGATAAATCTCCGGATTGCGCCCAGCTTTCGAGAAATGATCTGATTCCAGATTCATCTGAAGGTGGAACCATTTCAAGGACAGCCCGAATTTTGGTTGGGTCAACATCTATCCCTCGTGACGATATGATATAACCTAGGAGCTTCCCTCCCGTTACACCAAAGATGCATTTCTCTGGGTTTAATGTGACTCCGTATTCTATTAGACGTGAAAGAATGACGCGCAGATTACTTCAGATGGTCACAACACTTCTTGGCCTTAGCCAATAAGTCATCTACATAAGATTCCACAATTTTATGAATTAGATCATGAAATATGTATGTCATGGGTCATGGGTCGCTGGTATGTAGCACCGGTGTTCTTGAGACCGAATGGCATAATAGCGTAGCAATAGGTTCCCCAAGGAGTTATAAACGTGGTTTTAGCTTGATCTTGCTCAAATATTCTGATTTGATTGTATCCCAAGAATCCATCCATGAGAGACAAAATTTCAAAACCAGCCGTTGCATCAACAATAACATCTATGGATGGTAATGGGAAGTTGTCCTTAGGACATGCTCTATTGATATCTCAAAAATCTATGCAGATGCGTATCTTCCCATTCTTCTTGAGAATGGAGATGATATTAGATACCCATTGGGAGTAGTCGACTGGTTTGATGAACCCTACCCAGAGGAGTTTTATTACCTCCTCTTTTACCATGAGAGCTACTTTGGGCTTCATGGGTCTTGATTTTTGTTTAATTGGCTTTGCATCTGATTTAGTGACAAGGTTGTGCACCACAATGTGGGGTGTGACTCCTGTCATCTCCTTATAATTAAATGCAAATGCCTTCTGATGTTCTTTGAGAATCTGAGTATGTATTTCCACTTCTTAAGTTAAGGATGATCCTAATTTCAATATTCTCGGTTCATCTTCCGTCCCGATGTTGACATCGATTGTTTCTTCGATCAAAGATGCGTTACCCTCTTCGAACTCGAGGTGGTGCCTGGAGGTAAATCTAAATCATCCCCATTTTCTACTGCATATATGCTAGGTTCCATTTGTGAGGGGAAATCCATCATGGGATTCCGAAATAGGAAGATGAATGTGGAATTAAGGACAAATCTAGCATATGATAAGAGAGATGTAATGCCGCATAGGCGTTTAAGTATTCCAAAGTGGCCATATTATTATCGACATGGTCCGGGGTGGTAGATTCACTTCCGCTTAAAAGGGGATTTGTCATTATTTTTATCAATGGCTCATCACGAATGGACACCGTGAACTGGGTATCTTCTAACTCATTGCTTGGAGTAAAATGTGATGCTGAAGTTACTATTGAATCGATGAGAATATTTTTCTCTCGCAGGATTTCTTCAATGGATATGAAGTTAAATTCCTTGCTTAAATCTAATACTGACTTCTTTGTGAAAGTCGTAAGTGTTCGGCTTTGGTTTCGTATACTTCAGAGACTTGGTTTGCCACTAATTGTGAGTCTCCTAAGACTCTGATGTTATCAACACCAATTCTTTTAGCTAAGGTGAGACCAAGGAGGAGGGCTTCGTACTCAGCGCCGTTGTTTGTGCACTCAAAGTTTAACTTAAAAGTGAATGGGAGGACTTTCTCCTCGGGTGAAGTAAGAATTATACCTGCCCCCACTCCATAACAACATTTAGCTCCATCGAAATGGAGAGTCCAATACTTAGTCGGGAGTATAGATGTTGGGGCATTTGCTACGTTTGCGCACTCTACTTCTACCATACAGAGGTCCTCTGCTGGAAGGGAACCAACACCTAGGGAATATCCTATGCCTACTGAATCAAATGGTAAGAACATTGGTGAATCTTGTTCTATCAACTCAACAATTTTCACAGTAGTCCCTAATGATACTGTTTCTTTAGTTTTATCTTTGGGGGTTGGAATTTTTTTGGCTATCTTTGATAGTTTCAAGATCCGTCGTAGGTACCAAATTTTCTCCGGTTTTGGGTCGAGTGGGTTTATTAAGTTGGTTTGTTGGAAGTTCAAATTCTAAGTGCACCCCCTGGTATTTTCTTTAAATCAGCTAGGTGCAAATCGAAAGGTTTTGGATTGCCTTTGGCTACAAATACCTTTCCGTAGATGCAAGAATCTTACTTCTTGAAATAAAGTAGAAGGGATTGCCTTCATTCGGTGTATCCATGGGCCGAGTATCATATTATAATTAGTTTCCGATCTATAATATAAAACTCGGCCAGATTGATTGTTTTGGGCCCTAAGGTGACCCGGTAGTATTGTAGTTCCTATCGAAGTGGCTTTAAGGCTATCATAGCCTCTCAATGTATTTCAAGTAGTGGAACAGTTTGTTTCCCATATCCAAGTTTTTGGAGGAAAGAGAAAGGTACTATGTTAACACAGCCCCATCATCAACCATTGCCCATTTTACATAGTTATTATAAACCCATACTTGTAAGTGTAAGGCTGGATCACCTCGCGCATGTGATCTCAAAGATCTCGTGGGCATTTTACTTATTTTGAATATGAATTCAACATCCTTGTCGGCTGCCCTGTGAGGGTGGATATCAAAATCTACATGATTTACTTGTGTTTCAGGAGGTGGAGTGATGTTAATTAGATGACCTAGACCTAATGCTTCTAAAAGAGCAGCTCTATGAGGAGGAGAGTTCTTTAGTAAATCCAAGAATGAAATGTGTGAGAAGGTCTTTGTTAGGTCACTAATTAAATCATAGGCACCTACTGGGTTTTTCTACTATTTGTTGACTCTTATCTGTTTCTGGCAGATGACTTGGGCTCGGTTGAGAGAAATATTCTCGTGTTCTTGTTATAGCTTCGATAGGTAGTTCAGCGTCTAATTCTACCAAACTGACTATCTTGGGTCTCGGTTGACTTCCTAATCGTGGCGCAATCGATGGATTTAGTGAAGTCGAGGCTTCATGATCATTGTTTCCAAAGCATTGCACCCTTGTTTGTTCCAGGTTGGATTTATCCTATTACTATCATGATTTGGGATCGATCATTAAAGATCTTGAGGGGAGCATTCTGAGGGGAAACTGCTCTACGAGTGTATTTGGTTGTGATGACACGGGATCTGCCAAAAACAAATCTATGAAGAACTGTCTTTGTTCTTCTGGCAAACGTTGCATAAATTTATTGTAGTCACGACACGTTCTAGTATCGTGACCCCGAATTTTGTGGAAACCACAATAAGAATTGGGGTTGTAATTCCTGCTTTGTTGGTTTGGTGTATATTGTGGCCTAAAATTCTGATCAAATTGTTGCCTATTAGGATTAAAGTTTTGCGATTGTTGTTTCTGGTTTTGACTTTGGTTTTGATAACCAAATGAGTTTTGGCTTGGCCCTTGTATGGGATTTTTCCGTTGTTGTTGTTGTTGTGGATGATTAAAATCCACTGTATTGATCGTTGGGGTAAAGTTGTTGTTTCATTGGTTGTTTGTTTGTGACGGAGTATTAACAACATTTACCCTCTTGGGCTGGTCGGTTACTCCATCCGTTGTTACCCCACGATTTTTGTTAAGGATTTTGGGTCCTTGATTGACATTTGTGATAGTTGTAGTGTTCTGAGTGGAGGTGATTAACCTCCCGTTTGTTCCATATGTCTTACGACCACTATCTATCACTGCTTGATCTATTCGAAGAGTGCTCTCAAGTACTTCATCGTAAGTTCTTAGTGAGAATTTCTGGACTTCTTCCTTCACCTCTTTGCTGAGAGAATGAAGGAATAAATCGCATAGTTCCATCTGATCCATGTTTGGAGCACTTGCCGAGGAATAAAGGACTGTACGCCACCTTTGGATGAAATGGGCGACAGATTCGTTGTGTTCTTGTTTGATGTGTAAGAATTCCCTGATTCCTGTTCTCAACAATTTGTTCATGTCGAATGCCTTAATGAATTCTGATACGAGCTATTTAAATGAATGGATGGAGGCTTCAGGTATTCTATAATACCAGTCGAGAGCAATGCCTTCCAAGGTTTTGGGGAATATTTTAGCAACAACCCCATCCCAAGGGAGTAATTCTCGTATGGCTGTAGCGTAAGCCTTGATATGTGCATTTGGATCTCCCTCACCTTTGTACTTGGGTAAATCAGAAGGGGTCTTGGGAGCATGATGCTTCGTATGGAAAAGTCTAAGGGCTCCTTCGATATTCGAATAAGTCCCTATCACACGATTTTCGACCATTGATGGTGGTTTCGAGGGAGTGGTGGTGGGATGGGTTGTTGATACTGGTGCAGCGTATGCATTGGTAGGGGCATAGGAAGTCCCTACGTTTGAACAAACATGCCGGAGAGGAGAACATATCTTCTTGTGGTGATTTGGAGTATGTGTTTAAGTATGATGGGGTATTATCTAGGAATGGATTATTTGATACTAGACCGGGAGGAATAGTGTTAGAGATGATGGGCCTTATTAGTGTTTGTTGTGGATAGTGAGGAGGCATACATAACATGCCTACTCCTGTGTGAGGAGATCTACTTGGCTAGAGTGGTATGGAGGATGGAACTTCCGCTTGTATGAACGGAGAATTTTGACTTGCTTGAGCAAGTTCTAACCCTCTCACTTTTTCTACTAATGTTGAAATGAATTCATTTGGTGAAGTCACGGTGCTTTGCCTGAGTGGCGTTTGTTGTATACCCTGGTGTTGTATAGGCATGTGATAGCCTGTCATGAACTGATTGCTATCTTGCCAAGTTTCTCCGAGAGTATTTCCTATATGCAGTGGCATAGAGGTATTTTCTTGAAAAGAGATCTCGGGTTGTATTTGTAAACCTCCTACAGATGGGTACATACCCCGAGAGTGTTGTTCACTTCTAGGATAATGTATTGACCATTCATCATCTAAGACCAGGTATGGATCTGATTGCCTACTAATTTGTGGTCTAAGTAGCATTTGAGGAGATGAACCAGATTCTCTGGTAAACATCATATTGTTTGAGCCTGAAGGCTCTGTTTGTTGTGTTCGAGGGGGTTGATCTAACTCCTCAGTTTGAAAAGACGAATTATATCTGATTCTTGGGGTTTGTGTTGACAACTGATTAGTTGAATAGTTGTCGCCCCATACTGAGAGTGAGGGTGATGATTGCCTATTCTGTTGGGCGTAGTATGCCTCGAGACCTAAGAGGGGTCTGCCATATTCATCGAATCCCGACATATTTGGGGGTATATGAATACCCGTAGAATAATGGGAAGGAACGAAGGTGATTTGTGAAAGGATACGTGATACTATGACTCCAGATGAGAAAGTAGGAAGTTTTACGTCAGCTTCACTAATTTTGTTTGCTTCAAGTTATGTTCACCAATTTTGTACGCCGGAAAAGTGACAGGTGAGTGTGAGAATCTACAAGTGACTCTTCCACGTACCCGACCTCTCAAGGTCATGCCGAGATAGCTGGTGGGGGTAGAATATGCATTGGATTCAGACAAACTAGTTAGGTAGTCTAATGTCTTCGACACACACTAGTGGAATTTGTGAATCTAAGGCAAAGAAGGCCCTTCTAACTTGGACTGGTGTGATAGATCGATCGGCAAGGATGACTGCTCGAAGGCTCCAATCAATATCAAGCTCTGGCATGATTCGATCTATGGGTTGTGGAATACGTGGAAAATGACCTAGGATAGTTTCGTGTATGTCTCCAAATAAGGTCATAGGGTGGATGGTGAAAACAATTGACTTTACGGATGATTTTCTGGCATAGTCCAGAATTCTCTAGCTTCGTTAGCCACTATATCCAAAGAAGGAAAATTGTTCGATGATGATGGGTGGAATTGAAGTGGATTGGAATACTAGTGTGTGTAAGCTAGCATCTATATCTGATTGACTTGTGGATTCATTGGGCTGTGAGATCTGTGGGTCACAACCATGGACTCTTGGATGTTGCGGTCCTGTTATGGTCATACGCGAAATCAAGTCCTAATTCCTAGTATCCAAGAATCATACACTTTCGCCTTCTATGTTTAGGACCAATAACTTGTGTGACCTTTCTCGTAATATCTCACAGTGTTCGTGTGTAACCTGGATTCTTAAACTAGTATCTATGTCTGTGAGAGTGTCTCCTGCACCCGGCTGTGGGACCAAAGGATCACAACCAAAGGTTTGTTCTCTTTCAAACCCTTCTACAGTCATGTGAGTGTTTACCTAGGGCAATCTGTAATTTGGTTGGTTTGACCAAAACGTGTGTGCTTGGTCATCTTCTATGTTTAACCCTCTCAATTGAGAACTGATCAGTTGTAAATCTGTTGTTCGGAATACTTGTATTCTGAGATTTTGGTCTATGTCAACTATTGCTGTGACGAGGTTTGGTTGAGGCACGATTGGCTCAAATATATATTCCCTGGGCTCCTGAGGTCCCGTGATTGTCATACGAAATGAAATGTAAATCTAACTGTAACTAAGCAAACTCTAACTACGTGGAATAAATCTAAAACATAAATAACTTCTATTCTTCTAAGAAACCTTTCAAGAATATAATGAAAGCAAGCTATTTAAATGTATCTAGGAATAACAACTAAACAATAATTTAAAACAGACAAAATAACCGAGTGTAGTTATCAGCCTGTGTAATTTGTAGATTTATTCTAAATAAAATAGCTCATCTAATCTATCTACAAGATCCTCGATCCTACCTCAGAAGTGAGGAGTGAATCATAGTTTCTCAGAAACTATCAATCCTCACAGCTTCCCTGGCAATATCGAGAATAGAATTCACTAAAATGAAGCAATTATCTACTCTATTTGATATGATTCTAACTAGAACTTTGAAAGCTAGAACCTGGATTCCACATAATAGTGGCGAATCCGATGGTGTCCCTCGCATGATCTCCTCGTTCTTTCATGTTCATGTGATCCGTGAAAGCATGTAATGCTAGCATCGACAGGAGTAGATATTGGGATAAGGACAACTCAGAATGCAGACCGAAAATGCGAGTAGGAGAGGGACAACGCAAGAGTACAGAGCTTGGCTTATGCGATTCCTAGTGGGATTTTACTGCAATTCATGCAACATGAAGCGACCAAAACCTCGAAACTATCCCGCTTCAAGAGCAAAACCAGTAACTTAATGGCTTCCTAAGCTATTCTATTCCAATGGATTGGATAAAACAACAACACTATTTGCACAAGCTAGATATGTGGCTTACCAACAACTGGACAATGCTAATGAGCATGCAAATGAACCAAAACAAGTATTCTAAGAAAAATAATAGCTAAATCTAATGTAAAGAGAAATTCAGAGACAAACTTCAGACCGGATTGGGTGAAATAACAACACTGCCTGCACAAGATGGGTATGTGGCTTACCAACAGCTGAACAATACTAACTAAACATGCAAGTGAATTGAAACTATGGCTTCTAAACAAGATAACAAGCTGGACTACTGAAAATGAGGAGATGAGAGCAAAAGATCAGTCTTTTTGTTTGAGCACAAGCCATGCATTTATAGGAATTCAATCACCCAAAGATCAAAACCAAACTGAACTCCTAAACAATAAACAAAGGAAAAACACTATTCCAGGGGACCAAAAACATAAATGCATGCTCAAGTCGGCAAGGAAAGCTGGTGAAACGTGATATTTCACATGAGTCATGTCAAAAGAACATTCTAGAAAATGCATAAAGGACCGCCGTCCCGCTCGTGGTGGCGGGTTATAGACCACCGCCCTATTTAGGGTGGCGGTTAAAGGACCGCGCGCCTATCGTGGTGGTGGTTTCATTACTAAAGAGAAAAGGGGCAAGAAAAGAGGGGAAAAGGGGAAAACAAAGCACAGGGGATAAGTGGGATATGCAGGATGTTAACACATATTCGGAGAGCTTTTCTGGATCCCGAACACCTTGCAAAGAGACCTATATCATCATTGGGGCACTTGTTACACTATTCCGGTAGTACAGTACCTTACAATTTTGGGTACGCATACATGCTGACCTACTTGGTGAGTTGTTTAGTGAGCTCCTAGGTGAGCTGCTAGGTGATTTCCTTAGTGAGCTACTTGGCAAGCTTAAAATTGAGGTCCCCGATGACCTACTTGGAGAGCTCACAAGTGAGCTCAAGTCAACCTACTCAAAGAAGCTTCTCGATGAGCTCCCAAGCGAGATGTTAGGTGAGCTCCTAGGTGAGCTTTAGGTGAGCTCCAGGTGAGCTACTTGGTGAGCTACTCAATGAACTCTAAGGTGAGCTACCAGATAAGCTTAAGGTGGGTTAGCAAGGTGAGCTCCTGAGTGAGCTTAAGGTGAGCTAGCAAGGTGAGATGATAGGTGAGCTCCCATGCAAGTTAGTAAGGTGAGCTCCCATGTGAGTTTTCGGGTGAGCTACTTGATGAGCTCTTGGGTGAGCTCAATTCGAGTTGCTTGGTGAGATCCTGGGTGAGCTCAAGGTGAGATGGTAAGAAGAGCTGTCAAGTGAGCTCCTGGGTGAGGTACTTTCCAATCTCCTAGCCTGAGCTCCTAGGTGAGCTACTCGATGAGCTCTCAGGTGAGCTCAAAGGTGAGCTTGTCGGCAATCTCTGAGGTGAGATTACATGTGAGCTACCATATGAGCTCAAGGTGAGTTGGCAAGGTGAACTCAAGGTAAGCTGTTAGTAAGGTGATCTCGTAGTCAAGTTCCTAGGTGAGTTAGTCGATGAGTTCCTGTGTGAGCTCAATTCGAGCTAATTGGTAAACTCCTAGAATAGCTCCCAAGCAAGATACTTGGCAACATATTTGGTGAGCTCATAGGTGAGATCCCAAGCGAGCTACTTCATGAGCTCCCGATGAGCTGCTCGGTGAGCTCATAAGAAAACTCAAGTCAACCTTCTTGGTGAGCTACTTGGTGAGCTCCCAGGTGCGAGGTCCTCAATGAGCTACTCGGTGAGCTCATAACCGAGCTCAAGTCGCCCAACTCGTCGAGCTACTCGGTGAGCTCCCACATGACCTATTAGGTGAGCTCCTTGGTGAGCTATTAGTCAAGCTCCCAGGTGAGCTACTTGGTAAGCTGCTTGATGAACTCCATTATGATCCGTCAGACGAGCTCAAGGTGAGTTAGCAAGGTGAGCTTCTCAGCGAGCTCAAAGTGAGTTGGAAAGGCAAGCTGATAGGGGAGATCTCATTGGAGTTGGCAAGGTGAGCTATCAGGTGAGCTCCCAGGTGAGTTTCCAGTCAAGCTCAATTTGAGCTGCTCGATGAGTTCCTGGGTGAGTTGCTTGGTAAGCTCCCAGGTGAGCTCAAAGGAGAGATTTTCGGTAATATATGAGGTGAGCTTACATACAAGCTACCAGATGAGCTCAAGGTGAGGTGGTAAGGCAAGCTCAAGGTAAGTTGGTAAGGTGAACTAAAGGTGAATTGGCAAGGTGACCTGTTATGTGAGCTCCCACTCAATGAGATCCTCAGTGAGTTTCTTGTCAAGCTCCCAGGTCAGCTCCTAAGTGAGCTCAAAGGAAATATGTGGGTAATCTCTGAGGTAAGCTTACATGTGAGCTACCAGATGATGTTAAGGTGAGCTGCAAAGGTGAACTCAAGGGGAGTTGACAAGGTGAGCTTTAAAGTGAGCTCCTAGTGAGTTCCTGTGTGAGTTACTCAAAGAGCTCACAGGTGAGCTCAACTCAAGCTAATCGGTGAGTTACCAGAAGAGCTCCCAGGTTAGCTTATCGGTAATCTCTGAGGTGAGCTTACATTCGCGCTACTAGATTAGCTCAAGGTGAGTTGGCAAGGAGAGCTCAAGGCAAGCTCAAGGTGAGTTGGTATGGTGAGTCTGTCAGGTGAGCTCTAAGGTGAGTTACTCGATGAGCTACTCGGTGAGCTCATAAGCAAGCTCAAGTCAACCTACTTGGAGAGCTACTCGGTGATCTCCTAGGTAAGCTATCGGGGAGTTCCCAAGTAAGATGTTAGGTGAGATACTTGGCGAACTACTCGATGAAATCATGGCAAGCTATCGACAAGCTCAAGGTAAGTTGGCAAGGTGAACTCCTCAACGAGCTCCCATGCGAGTTAGCAAGTCAAGTCATCGCCAGTGAGCTCCCATGTGAGTTTTCAAGTGAGCTGCTTGACAAACTCCTGATTGAGCTCAAGTCGAGCTACTTGGCGAGATCAAGGTGAGTTAGCAAGGTGAGATGTCATGTGAGCTCCTAGGTGAGTTTCTAGGCAAGCTTAACTCGAGCTACTCGATGAGCTCTTAGGCGAGCTGCTTGCCGACTCCTGGTTGAGCTCCTAGGTGAACTACTCGGTGAGCTCCTAGGTGAGCTCAAAGGTGAGCTTATTGGTAATATCTGAGGTGAGCTTACATGTGAGCTACCAGATGAGCTCAAGGTGAGTTGGCAAGGCGAGCTCAAGGTGAGTTGGCAAGGTGAGCTGTCAAGGTTAGCTCCCAGGTGAGTTACTAGGTGAGTTACTCAATGAGCTCCCGGGTGAGCTAAACTCAAGGTAATCAATGAACTCCTAAGAGCTCCCATTTGAGCTACTTTTCAATCTATTCGGTGAGCTCCCAGGAGTTGCTACGTGAGATCCTAAGTGAGCTACTTGGTGAGCTCCTAGGTGAGGTCCCTGGGCGAGCTCGGCTGATGAGCGCAGCAAGCCGCTTGATGAGCTGCTTGAAAAACTTTGAGGTGAGCTACTAGATGAGCTCAAGCTTATTTTGGAATCGAGCTCCTCGGGAGCTCAAGGAAAGCTATTAAAGCTAGGTGATAGGTGAGATCCCATGCCATGTGAGTTTTTGGGTGAGCTGTCAAGTGAGCTCCCATGTAAGTTTTTGTGTGAGCTGCTTGATGAGCTCCCTAGGTGAGCTCAAGTCAAGCTACTTGGTGAGCTCCTAGGTGAGCTCAAAGTGAGTTGGCAAGGTGAGCTATCAGGTGAGCTCCCAGGTGAGTTTCCGTAAGCTCAATTCGAGCTTCTCAACGAGTTCCTAGGTGATCCTGCTTGTCAAGTTCCCACCAAGCTCCTAGGTGAGATGCTCGGTGAGCTCTCAGTGAGCTCAAAGGTGAGCTCAAGGTGAGTTGGTAAGGTGAGCTCAAGGTGAGTTGGGAAGGTGAGCTCAAAGTGAGTTGGCAAGGTGAGATGTCAAGGTGAGCTACTTGGTAAACTAATCAAAGCAAGCTCCTAGGAAAGCTACTAGGTGAGCTCTCAAGTGAGGTACTTGGAGAGCTCACGGTGAGGTCCCCGGTGAGGTGACTCACTTAGTAAGCTACCCAGTGAGCTCGGGTGAGCTTTTAGGTGAGCTCCTAAGTGAGCTTCTTGGAGATTTACTCAACAAACTCGAGGTGAGCTACCAAATGAGCTTAAGGTGAGTTGGTAATGTGAGCTCCTCATTGAGCTCAATGTGAGATGGTAAGGCTAACTCCCATATGAGTTGGCAAGGCATCTTTGTCGGGGAAAGCTCCCATGTGATTTTTTAGGAAAGTTTCTTGATGAACTCATGGGTGAGCTCAAGTCGAGTTGCTCAGCTTGAATCTCCCGTGTAAGCTCAAGGTAAGATTACAACGTGAGTTATAAGGTGAGCTCCTATGTGAGTTTCAGGAAAACTCAAGTTGAGCTTCTTCGATGAGCTCCTAGGTGAGCTACTTGTCGAGCTCCCAACCGAGCTCCTAGGTGAGCTACTCAGTGAGCTCCTAGGTGAGCTCAAAGGTGATCTTGTTGGCAATATTTGAGGTGAGCTTACATGCGAGTTACAGATGAGCTCAATGTGATTTGGCAAGGAGAGATCAAGTTGAGTTGGATAGGTGATCTCAAGGTGAGTTGACAAGGTGAGCTATCAGGTGAGCTCCCATGTGAGTTCCCAAGTGAGTTACTCGATGAGCTCCTAGTTGATCTCAACTCGATCTGATCAATGAGCTCCCACAAGAGCTACCAAGTGAGCTATTTTGTGAGATTCTAGGTAAACTACTAGGTGAGGTTCTAAGTGAGCTACTTGGTGAGCTCCCAGGTGAGGTCCCTGGCGAGCTACTCGGTGAACTCACAAGTGAGCTCAAGTCAACCTACTTGGAGAGCTACTCGGTGAGCTCCTAGGCAAGCTACTTGGTGAGCTACTCAATGAACTCCGAGGTGAGCTACCAGATGAGCTCAAGGTGAGTTGGTAAGGTGAGCTCCTTAGCAAGCTCAAGGTGAGTTGGCAAGGTGAGCTCCCATGTGAGTTTCTAGGTGAGTTGCTCAGTGAGCTCTTAGGTGAGCTCAAGGTAAGCTAGCAAGGTGAGCTATTAGGTAATCTCGAGGTGAGTTTCCGAGACAAGCTCAAGTCAAGCTACTTATCGAGCTCCCAGCCGAGCTCCTAGGTGAGCTGCTTGATGAGCTCCTATGTGAGCTCAAAGGCAAGCTTATCGGTAATCTCTGAGGTGAGCTTACATGCGAGCTATAAGATGAGATCAAGGTGAGTTAGCAAGGTAAGCTCAAGGTGATTCGAAAAGGCAAGCTCAAGGTGAGTTGGTAAGGCAAGATGTCAGGTGAGTTCCTAGGTGAGTTCCCAAGTGAGTTACTTGATGAGCTCCCATACGAGCTCAACTCGAGCTGATCAGTGAGCTCCCAAAAGAGCTCCCAGGCAAGCTACTTTGTAAGTTGTTTGGCAAGCTCCTACATGAGCTGTTAGGTGAGCTCCCATGCAAGCTACTTGGTAAGCTCCCAGGTGAGGTCCCCGGTGAGCTACTCGGTGAGCTCACAAGTGAGTTCAAGTCAACCTACTCAACGAGCTTATCGGTGATCTCGGAAGTGAGTTGTTAGGTGAGCTCCCATGTAAGCTGTTAGGAGAGCTCCCAAGTGAGTAACTGGTGAGATACTCAAAAACTCTAAGAAGATCTACTAGACAAGCTCATGGTGGGTTAGCAAGCAAGTGAGCTCCGAGTGAGCTTAAGGTGAGAGGCAGTAAGGTGAGCTAATAGGTAAGCTCCCATGCAAGCTAGTAAGGCAAGCTCCCATGTGATTTTTAGGTGAGCTACTTAATGAGCTCAAGTCGAGCTACTCGGTGAGCTCTTAGGTGAGCTCAAGGTGAGCTGTAAGGAAAGCTGTCAGTTAGCTCCCGAGTGCACTACTTTTGAGCTCCCAATCAAGCTCCCAGCTTGAGCTTGTCACGAAATCTCGAGGTGAGATTACATGAGAGCTATTAGATGAGCTCAAGGTGAGTTAGCAAGGTGAGATTAAGGTGAGTTGGCAAGGTGAACTCAAGGCAAGTTGGTAAGGTGAGCTATCAGGTG
The DNA here is from genome assembly GCA_018340775.1 of Taxus wallichiana var. yunnanensis. Classification (NCBI taxonomy): domain Eukaryota; kingdom Viridiplantae; phylum Streptophyta; class Pinopsida; order Cupressales; family Taxaceae; genus Taxus; species Taxus wallichiana. The sequence continues at coordinate 562,135,184 of CM031243.1, read as the reverse complement.
AGCTCCTAGTCAAGTTCCTAGGAAAGTTACTTGATGAGCTCCTAGGTGAGCTCAACTTGAGCTGATCGGTGACCTCCTAGATGAGCTCCCAGGTGAGCTACTTGGCAAGATATTTGGTGAGATACTTGGTGAGCTATTTGGTGAGCGTCAAGAGAGCTACTAGGCAAGCTCCCAAGTCAGCTACTTAGTGAGCTCCCAATCGAGGTCCCCGATGAGTTGCTTAGTGAGCTCATAAGTGAGCTCAAGTCAACCTACTTGGTGAGCTCCCAGGTGAGCTATTAGGTGAGCTCCCAAGTAAATCTATTAGTCATGTTCCCAAGCGAGCTAGTTGGTGAGATGTTTGATGAACTCTGATGTGAGCTACTAGATGAGCTCAAGGTGATCTGGCAAGGTGAGATGATAAGGGAGCTCCCAAGTAAGTTGGTAAGGTAAGTTGTCAGGTGATCTCCCATGTGAGTTTTCAAGTGAGATCAAGTCAAGCTGCTGATTGAAGTGAGCTCTGAGTGAGCTCAAGATGAGCTACCAAGGTGAGCTATCAAGGGTGAAAGCCCCAAGCTAGTTTCCAAGTAAGCTCAAGTCAAGCTACTCGATGAGTTCTTGGGTGAGCTATTTACTGAGGTCCCTAGCCAAGCTCCTAGGTGAGTTGCTCAGCAAGCTACCATGTGAGTTCAAAGGTGAGCTTGTTAGTAATCTCTAAGGTGAGCTTACATACGAGCTACCAGATGAGCTCAAGGTGAGTTGGCAAGGTGAGCTCAAGGTGAGTTGGTAAGGTGAACTCAAGGTGAATTGGTAAGGTGAGCTATCAAGTGAGCTCCCGGTGAGTTCCCATGTGAGTTACTTCGACGATCTCCTAGGTGAGCTCAACTCAAGTTGATCAGCAAGCTCCTAGAAGAGCTCCCAAGGAAGCTACTTGGTGAGTTGTTGGCGAGCTCCTAGGTGAACTGCTAGGCGACCTCCCAAGCAAGCTACTTGGTGAGCTCCCAGGTGAGGTCCCCGATAAGCTACTCGATAAGCTCACAAGTGAGCTCATGTCAACCTACTCGGTAAGCTGCTCGGTGAGTTCCCAGGTGAGCTATTAGGTGAGCTCTGAGTCAAGCTAATAGGTGAGCTACTTGGTGAGCTTTTTGGTGAGCTCCCAGGTGATATCCAAAGTGAAGTACTTGGTGAGCTCCCAGTCGAGGTCCCTAGTGAGCTGCTTAGTGAGCTCATAAGCGAGCTCAAGTCAACCTACTCGGTGAGCTCTCGGGAGAGCTGCTACTACGAGAGCTCCTAGGTGAGCTACTTGGTGATCTACTCGATGAAATCATAGGTGAACTACTAGATGTTCTCAAGGTGAGTTGACAAGGTGAGCTCCTCAGTGAGCTCAAGGCATGCCGGGTAAGATGAGTTGATAGGTGAGCTCCCATGTGTGTTGGCAAGAGTTGTCATGTGAGCTCCCATTTTAGTTTTCAGGTGAGCTACTTGATGAGCTCCTAGAGGCAAGCTCAAGTCAACATGCTCTATGAGCTCCTCGGTGAGATACTTCACGAGTTCCTAGCCCAAATCCTAGGTGATCTACTCGTGAGATCTGAACCGAGATCAAAGGTGAGCTTGTCAGCAATCTCTGAGGTTAACTTACATGCACACTACCAGATGAGCTCAAGGTGAGTTGGCAAGGTGAGCTCAAGGAGAGTTGGCAAGGCGAGCTCAAGGTGAGTTAGAAAGGTGAGTTTTAGGTGAGATCCCAGGTAAGTTCCTAAGTGAGTTACTCGACGAGCTCCCAGTGAGCTCAACTCAAGCTAATCGGTGAGCTCCCTAGAAGATCTCCCAAGCAAGCTACTTGGTGAGCTATTCCGCAAGTTCCCATGTGAGCTGTTAGGTGAGCTCCCAAGTGATCTACGTGGTGAGCTCCCATGTGAGTTCCCAATGAGCTACTCTAGTGAGCTCACAAGTGAGCTCAAAAGTGAGGTCAAGTCAACCTACTTAACGAGCTGCTCTGTGAGCTCCCAGGTGAGCTGTTAGGTGAGCTCAAGAGAGCTACTTGGTGAACTACTCGAAAACTCGAGGTGAGCTACCAAACAAACTCAAGGTGAGTTGGCAAGGTGAGCTCCTTAACAAGCTCAAGGAAACTGGCAAGGTGACCTTATAGGTGAGCTCCCATGTAAGTTTTTAGGTGAGCTTGACGAGCTCCTGGGTTAGCTCAAGTCGAGTTACTCATCGAGCTCCTGGGTGATCTTTCACGTGAGCTCCCATGTGAGTTTTCAGGTAAGCTCAAGTCAAATTCAAGCTGCTCAATGAGCTCCTGGGTGAGCTACTTACCAAGCTCCTAGCTGAGATCCTAGGTGAGCCACTCGGTGAGCTCCCATGTGAGCTCAAAGGTGAGCTTGTTGATAATCTCTTAGGTGAGCTTACATGTGAGTTACCAGATGAGCTCAAGGTGAGTTTAAAGGTGACCTCAAGGTGAGTTAGTAAGGTGAGCTTTAAGTGAGTTAGCAAGGTAAACTATTAGGTGATCTCCTAGGTGAGTTACTCAACGAGCTCCTAGGTGAGCTCAACTCGAGCTGATCAGTGAGCTCCTAGAAAGAGCTCTTAGGTGTCCTACTTGGAGAGTTATTCGGTGAGCTCCCAAGAAAGCTGCTTACCTATCTCCTAAGGGAGCTACTTGGCAAGCTCCCAAGTGAGGTCCTTGATGAGCTCACAAGTGAGCTCAAGTAAACCTACTCTGATAGCTACTTGGTGAGCTCCCAGGTGAGCTATTAGGCAAGCTCCCAGGTGAGCTATTAGGTGAGCTCCCAGTGAGCTGTTAGGCAAGCTTCTAGGTGAGCTACTTGGCAAGCTACTCAATGAAATCCAAGGTAAGCTACCAGACGAGCTCAAGGTGAGTTTGCAAGGTGAGCTCCTCAGCGAGCTCAAGCCAAGTAAGCTGTCAAGTGAGCTTCCATGTGAGTTTTCAGTGAGCTGTTTGAAGAGCTCCCAGGTGAGCTCAATTTGAGTTACTCGGTGAGCTCCTAGGTGAGTCGTAGGTGAGCTACAAATTTGAGATGACATGTGAGCTCCCAAGTGAGTTTCTAGGTAAGCTCAAGTCAAGCTACTCAATGAGCTCCTAGGTAAGCTACTTGCTAAGCTCCTAGCTGATCTCCTAGGTGAGTTGCTCGGTGAGCTCATAAGCAAGCTCAAAGGTGAGCTTGTTAGTAATCTCTTAGGTGAGCTTACATGTGAGCTACTAGATGAGCTCAAGGCAAGTTGGTAAGGTGAGCTTTTAAGTGACCTCCTAGGTGAGTTCCCTAGGTGAGTTACTCAATGAGCCCCCTGCAAGTTCAACTCAATCTAATCGGTGAGCTCCCACAAGAACTCCCTTGTGAGCTATTTGGCAAGATCCCAGGTGACCTACGAGGTGATATCCAAAGTGAGGTACTTGGTGAGCTCCCAAGGAGGTACAAGTGAGCTGACAAGTGAGATCAAGTCAACCTACTCGGTGAGCTACTCGGTGAACTCCCAGACAAGCTATTAGGTGAGCTCCCAGTAAGCTACTCGACAAACTCGAGGTGAGCTACTAGATGAGCTAAGGTGAGTTGGCAAGGTGAGATCCTCAACAAGCTCAAGGCAAGCTAGAAGGTGAGCTCCCATGTGAGTTTTCACATGAGGTGCTTGACATGAGGCTGTCAAGGTGAGCTCAAGTTGAGCTACTCGGCGAGCTCCTAGGAAAGCTCAAGGCAAGCTAGCAAGGTGAGCTATCAGGTGAGATCCTAGGTGAGTTTTGAGTAAGCTCAAGTTGAGCTGGTCAACGAGCTCTTGGGTGAGCTACTTACCAAGCTCCCAGCCTAGCTCCTAGGTGAGCTACTAGGTGAGCTCCTAGGTAAGCTAAAAGGTGAGCCATTTGGCAAGGTGAGCTCAAGGTGAGTTGGCAAGGTGAGCTGTCAGGTGAGCTCCCAGGTGAGTTCCTAGGTGAGTTACTCGATGAGCTCCCAAGTGAACTCAACTCAAGCTACTTAACAAACTATGAAGTGAGCTACCTTCTAAGCTCAATGTGAGTTGGAAAGGTGAGATCCTCACCGACCTCAAGGTGAGTTTGTAAGGTGAGCTCCCATGCGAGTTGGCAAGGTAAGTTGTTAGTCGAGCTCCCATGTGAGTTTTTAGGTGAGTTGTTTGATGAGTTCCTAGGAAAGCTTAGGTCATGCTACTTTCCTAGCTCCGGGAGAGCTCAAGACGAGCTGGTAAGGTGAGTGTCAGGTGAGTTCCTAGGTGAGTTTCTAGGAAAGCTCAAGTCAAGCTACTTGATAAGCTCCTAGATGAGCTGCTTACCGAGCTCCTACCAAGCTCCTAGGTGAGCTACTCAATGAGATCCTAGGTGAGCTTGTTGGTAATATCTTAGGTGAGCTTACATGCAAGCTACCAGTTAAGCTCCAGGTGAGTTAGCAAGGTGAGCTAGTAAGGTGAGCTGTCAGTGAGCTCCTAGGTGAGTTTCCGGGAAATCTCAAGTCGAGATGCTTGGTGAACTCCTGGGTGAGCTCAAAGGTAATCTTGTCAAAAATCTCTAAGGTGAGCTTACATGCAAGCTACCAGATGAGCTCAAGGTAAGTTGGCAAGGTGAGCTCAAGGTGAGTTAGAAAGGTGAGTTGGCAAGGCAAGCTCCTATGTGAGCTGCTAGGTGATCTCCTAAGTGAGCTACTTGGAAAACTCCTAGGTGAGGACCCCAATAGGCTGCTCGGCGAGCTCACAAGTGAGTTCAAGTCATCTTACTCAACAAGCTGCTTGGTGAGATCCTAGGTGAGTTGTTAGGTGAGCTCCTAGGTGAGTTGTTAGGTGAGCTCCTAGGTGAGCTATTAGGTGAGCAAGTCGACAAACTCCGAGGCGAGCTACCAGATGAGCTCAAGTAAAGTTGGCAAGGTGAGCTGGAAAAGTGAGATGATAGGTGAGTTCCTATGAGAGTTGTCAGGGTGAGCTATCACTCGAGCTCCTATGTGAGTTTTAGGTGAGCTACTTGATGAGATCTTAGGTGAGCTTAAGTCGAGGTGCTCGGTGAGCTCCTGGGTGAGCTCAAGGAAAGATGGTAAGGTGAGTTGTCAGGTGAGCTCCCAGTACATTTCTAGGGAGCTCAAGTTAATTTACTCGATGATAATTTGGATGAGCTGCTTGTCAAGCTCCCAATCGAGCTCCTAGGTGAGATACATGGTGAGCTCTAGGTGAGCTTGTTCACTATCTTTGAGGTGAGCTTATATGCAAGCTACAAGATGAACTCAATGCGAGTTAGCAAAGGTGAGCTCAAGGCAAGTTGGAAAGGTGAGCTCAAGGCAACTTGGAAAATCAAGCTATCAGTGAACTCCTGCATGTTCCTAGGTGAGTTACTTGATGATCTCCGGGAGAGCTCAACTCGAACCGATCGTCAAGCTCCTAAAAGAGCTCCCGTGGTGACCTACTTTGCGAACCTATTCGGTGAGCTCCCAGGTGAGCTGTTAGGTGAGCTTCTAGGTGAGCTACTTGGTGAGATCCCGTGTAAGGTCCCTAGCAAGCTGTTTCATGAGCTCACAAGTGATCTCAAGTCAACCTACTCGGTGAGCTACTCATTGAGCTCCCAGGTAAGCTGTTAGGCGAGCTCCCAGTGAGCTACTTAGTGAGCTACTTGATGAACTCAGAGGTGAGCTACTAGATGAGCTCAAGGTGAGTTGGTAAGGTGGGCTCCTCAGTGAGCTCAAGGTGAGATATCAAGGTGAGCTCCCATTTGAGTTGGTAAGGTGAGTTGTTAGGCAAGCTCCCATGTGAGTTTTGGGTGAGCTACTTGATGAGCTCAAGTCAAGCTACTCAGTGAGCTCCTGGGTGAGCTCAAGGTGAGCTAGCAAGGTGAGCTCCCAGGTGAGTTTTTGTGTAAGCTCAAGTCAAGCTACTCGATGAGCACCTAGGTGAGTTACTTGTGAGCTCCCAGCTAAGCTCTTAGGTGAGCTACTCGGTGGGCTCTCAGGTGAGCTCAAAGGTAAGCTTGTCGGTAATGTCTGAGGTGAGCTTATATGCAAGCTCTAGTTGAGATTAAAAATAATTGGTAAGGCAAGTTTGTTAGGTGAGCTTCTAGGTGATTTCCAGTGAGTGACTCAACAAACTCTAAGGTGAGCTACCAGATGAGCTTAAGGTGAGTTGGCAAGGTGAGCTCCTCAGCGAGCTCCCATGTTAGTTTGCAAAGCAAGTTTTCGGGCAAGCTCTTATGTGAGTTTCAAGGTGAGCTCCTAGGTGAGCTCAAGGTGAGCTACCAAGGAAAGCTCCAAGGTGAGTTTTCGGGGAGATCCCTGGTGAGCTCAAGGTTAGCTAGTAATGCAAGATGTCGGGTGAGCTCCTAGGTAAGTATCTAGACAAGCTCAAGTCGAGATGCTCAACGAAATCCTGGGTGAGCTCAAAGGTGAGCTTGTCAGCAATATATGAGGTGAGCTTACATGTGAGCTACCAGATGATCTCAAGGTGAGTTGACAAGGTGAGCTCAAGGTGAGTAAGGTGAGCAAGGTGAGTGTTCGATGAGCTCCTAGGTGAGTTATTTGACAAGATCCCAAGCAAGCTCAACTCAAGCTTATCTGAACTCCTAGAAGAGCTCCTAAGTGAGATACTCTATGAGATATTCGGTGAGATCCCAAGTGAGCTATTAGGTGATCTCCTAAGTGAGCTACTTGGTGAGCTCCTAGGTAAAGACCCCCAGGCAAGCTACTTGGCAAGCTCACAAGTGAGCTCAAGTCAACTTGCTGTTAGGTGAGCTATTAGGTGAGATCCTAGGTGAGCTATTAGGCTAGCTTGCTTGATGAACTCTAAGGTGAGATATTAGATGAGCTCAAGGAAAGTTGGGAAGGTTTTCTCCTTAGTGAGATGGTAAGGAGAGATCCCCTACGAGTTGGCAAGGCAAGCTGCGAGGTGAGCTCCCATGTGAGTTTTTAGGTGAGTTACTTAACGAAATCCCAGGTGAGCTCAAGTCGAGGTGCTTGGAAAGCTCTGGGTGAGCTCAAGGTGAGCTCAAGGTGAGCTCCTAGGTGAATTTTTAGGAAAGATCAACTTGAGCTACTCGACGAGCTCTGGGTGAGCTACTTGTTAATATCTCGGCGAGCTTCTATGTGAGCTTACATGCAAGCTACCATATGAGGTCAAGGAAAGATGGCAAGGTGAGCTCAAGGTGAGTTGGAAAGGTGAGCTTAGGGCAAGTTGGCATGGTGAGCTATCAGGTGAGCTCCCAGTGAGTTCCTATGTGAGTTACTAGACAAGCTCCGGTGAGCTCAACTTGAGTTGATCAGTGAGCTCCCATAAGAGCTCCTAGGCGAGCTACTTGGTGAGATTTTAGTGAGCTCCCAGGTGAGCTACTAGGAGAGCACCCAAGTAAGCTACTTGGTGAGCTCCAGGTGAGGTCTCTGGTGAGCTACTTGGTGAGCTCACAACTGAGCTCAAGTCAACCTAATCAGAGATATACTCAATGAGCTCCCAGGTGAGTTGTTAGGTGAGCTCTTAGGCAAGCTACTTAGTGAGCTACTTGACAAACTCGAGGTGAGCTACTAGATGAGCTCAAGGAAAGTTGGCAAGGTGAGCTACTTAGTGAGCTCAAGGTGAGCTAGCAAGGTGAGCTGATAGGTGAGCTCCCATGTGATTTTTAGGTGAGCTACTTGACAAGCTCCTAGATGAGCTGTGAGTTCTTAGGTGAGTTACTTGACAAGCTCCTAGGTGAGCTCAACTCGAGCTTATCGGTGAACTCCCAGAAGACCTCCCATGTGAGCTACTTGGCGAGATATTCAGTGAGCTCCTCAATGAGCTGCTAGGAGAGCTCCCAAGTGAGCTACTTGCCGAGCTCCCGTGAGGTCCCCGGTGAGCTACTTAGTGAGCTCAAAAGTTAGCTCAAGTCATCTAACTCGACGAGCTGCTTGGTGAGCTCCTGGTGAGATTTTAGGTAAGTTACTCGATAAACTCTGAGGTGAGCTACCAGATGAGTTGGCAAGGTGAGCTCCTCAGTGAGATCAAGGTGAGCTGGTAAGGCATGCTGATAGGTGAGTTCCCATGTGAGTTTTCAGGGTGAGCTATCAGGAAAGCTCCTATGTGAGTTTTGGGTGAGCTATTTGATGAGCTCGTGTGAGCTCAAGTCAAGGTGCTCAATGAGTTCAAGGAGAGCTAGCAAGGAAAACTTTCGAGGTGAGCTCCGGGTGAGTTTCCATAAAATCTCAAGTTGAGATACTCAACGAGCTCTTGGGTGAGCTATTTGTTGAGCTCCCAGCCAAGCTCTTAGGTGAGTTGCTTGGTGAGCTCCCATGTGAGCTCAAAGGTGAGATTGTCGGTAATCTCTGAGGTGAGCTTACATGTGAGCTACTAGATGAGCTCAAGGTGAGTTGGAAAGGTGAGCTCAAGGTAATTTGGAAAGATGAGCTGTCAGGCTAGCTCCTAGGTGAATTACTAGGTGAGGTACTTGACAAGCTCAAGGTGAGCTCAACTCGAGGTAATCGGTGGGATACCAGAAGAGCTCCCATTCAAGCTACTTTGTAAGCTATTCGGTGAACTCCCAGGTGAGCTGCTAGGTAAGCTCCCAAGCGAGCTACTTGGAAAGCTCCTAGGTGAGGTCCTGGCGAACTACTCGATGAGCTACCAGATGAGCTACTTGATGAGCTACTTGACAAACTCCAAGGTGAGCTACCAGATGAGCTCAAGGTGAGTTGGGAAGGTGAGATCCTCAAGCAAACTCAAGGTGAGCTATTCAAGCTAGCTGATAGGTGAGCTCCCATGTGAGTTTTTGGGTGAGCTATCAGGTGATCTCCCATACAAGTATTTGGGTGAGCTTCTTGACAAGTTCCCTGAGTGAGCTCAAGTCAATTTTTTTCGGTGAGCTCCTATGTGAGCTCAAAGTGAGATGGCAAGGTGAGATATCATGTGAGCTCCCCTGGTGAGTTTTCTGGGCAAGCTCAAGTCGAGTTCTCAATGAGTTTCGGGCAAGCTATTTGTCAAGCTCCAAGCCGAGCTCATAGGTGAGATGCTTGGTGATCTCTGGGTGAGCTCAAAGGCAAGCTCAAGGTGAGTTGGCAAGGTGAGCTCAAGGTGAGTTGGGAAGGTGAGCTCAAAGTGAGTTGGCAAGGTGAGTGTCAAGGAAAGCTACTTTGCAAACTAATCGGCTAGTTTCTAGGAAAGCTGCTAGGTGAGCTCCCAAGTGAGCTACTTTGCAAGCTCACAGAGAGGTCCTGTGAGCTGATCACCGAGCTCACAATTGAGCTCAAGTCAACCTACTCGGTGACCTACTTGGTGAGCTCCCTAAGTGCTATTAGGTGAGCTCCTAGGTGAGATACTTGGATATTTACACAATGAACTCTAAGGTGAGCTACCAGACAAGCTTAAGGTGAGTTGGCAATGTGAGCTTCTCAGTGAGCTCAATGCGAGCTAGTAAGGTGAGATCCCATGTGAGTTGCTAAGGTGTACTATCGGGTGATATCTAATGTGATTTTTTAGGTAAGCTGCTTGAAGAACTCACGTGTGAGCTCAAGTTGAGTTACTCGGTATTCTCCTGGGAAAGCTCAAGGAAAGATTGCAAGGTGAGTTATAAGGTGAGCTCCTAGGTGAGTTTCCAGGGAAATCTCAAGTCGAGATTCTCGATGAGCTCCTAGGTGAGTTACTAGCCGAGCTCCTAGCTGAGCTACTCTGTGAGCTCTCAAGTGAGCTCAAAGGTGAGCTTATTGGAAATATTTGAGGTGAGCTTACTATTTCACATAGAATGTTTCAACTCGTAGAATAGACTTGCTTCTATCCTATCATTCCTTTGAGAAATAGATAAGGGTTAGGGCTAGGAGGAATACCTGTTGAATGTTGAGATGGTGTGCGCGTACCGTAGAGAAAGATTAGATCGACTGTGAAGAACTCCTTTTTCTCTTGGAAGGACTACCTGCAATTAAGAATACAAGACCACCAGATTTGAGTTAGACAATAAATGAGGGATCTCGCCTTAGCCCGTGAAATGTAAAAACTTCCTTTCGAAGGTGGTCAGTTCCCCTTTGTAATACGATTTAACACAAATGATAATAAAGAAAGCTATTGCAAAATCATGATTTAGGTATCTCGTTACAAAGCAATAGAAACTAAACTATCAATAATAAAGCGTCATGTTGTTTGTTGATTACTAGTCATTGATACGTTTAGGTTGAGTTATAGGGATAAACCAGGCTGGATTTGGGGTTGTTAGGTGGCAAATAGGCGAGCAAAAGGGTTTTGGGGTATAATTCATAGTGATGAACGGTCACTGGGTAACCGACCACGGTTAGAGAACCGCTGCCGGTATAGGATAATCGACACCGGTAGGGTCAGTAATCTAGGTGCTTCTGGGTAGAGATTGGTTGCAAGGTGATTGTGGGGTTATTGAGATTGGGGGATGGCTGAGGGGAATGATGGGAGGATAGGGAAGACTCAGAGTGTGGTAAAATGGCCTTCTGGGCAATATCAGGGTGTGTGGGTGAAGGTTAAGTGCAGTAGTGGCTGGTAGTAGATCTAGGAATAAACTTATGATTACTATTAATCAACAGGCTCAAGAAAATGGTGCTTAGAAACATATAACATACTACTTACTTGCCCCTGATGTAGATGCAAGTTTCAGGACTGTGATGATGAAGACAGGACCCAAGTTGGATGCAGTTTCCTCTTCTGATGCTCGGATGAGTGTTACTGGGCTCTGGTTATTCAGTTGCAGTCTTGGGCTTGATGTCCTTCTCTACAATCTCTTCTTGTTTCTTCACTTGTCTCTGCTCGGCCAAGCAAAATTTGGATTCTCTCAATGATTTCTCCTTCTCCCGATCAAATGAAAATCTGATCCTTAGTTTTTGGTTGGAAGTGGTCATTTACAGGGAACCGATGGCGGTTACGCAACCGACGGCGGTCGAGTAGGAACGATAGCATCAGTCAAGGTCAAAGCAAGGCTATTTTTGGTAAAATAGCCGCCTTTCCTCCTTTCTTCCAAAGGATTGGTAGTGGGCTTGGTCAAGTCATTATGAAGTTGGTTTTAGGTGCGGATGAGGAGTAATTAGTCATAGGTGTGGAATTAGACCAAGTTATAGGTCTTAATTAGGTTATTTTAGGGTTAAGACTAGGTCATGATGAGGTGGCGACATGAGGTGGCAGTGTATGGTGATGTGGATTTATTAATTATAAGGTAATTAATAAATAATTGTGTAAGGTTTAGGTGGTGAGGTTAGGTTGCGAAATGCGATGCGGGTCACAAGGGGTCGTAAGACACAAATTTGGTGTCTACATTAGCCCCTTATTGTCATGTAGTTTGTTTTGTAAAGCTGCACGGACAATAATAAGAAGTGGTTATTCACGTTAAGGGTATAGGTAATCCCCTCAAATCTATCACGCAGATTGAGGTAGCGTGAAATCAGGGATAGGGTTGATAAAGGGTAAATGGTGTTGAGATGAGGGTGAGATGGTGGGGTAGGTCCAAAGAAGCAGACGCACGTTGAAATGTAGTAGTGCGACCAGGGTACATGATTTGACTAGCAAACCAGCAATGCATAGGCAAAGGTCGATAGTTTATCCAAACAAGGGTGATATAATCCTGGTATCCAAGGCATAGGAAGATGCTCAGGGTATATAACAGGTAAGGTACAGGAACGTTTAGGCATGTTCGGTAGTACCAAATGGTTGGTTTGGTTGAGATAAACGTCACGGTCTAGGTCTTAGGCAAAGTTGGTCGACAGATCAAGTCAAGGACCCTAATCATGCTAAAACACGAACAGTGTCTTTGGATTGAACAAAAGGCTCTTTTGGGTGGATAAAAGTGTATGTTGTTGATGTTGGGTGAAGTAGTTAATCTGGTATGGCCTGGGTCGGGCTAATTGATGAGTGAGGGCCATAAGTTGGGCCAAGTTGTTGGGTTGTGGCCGTGGGTCGGGCCAAATGGTTGGGGTGAGGCCTTGGGTCGGCCAAGTTGTTAGGTGTCGGCCTTGGGGAGCCAAATGGTTGGGGTGAGGCCTTGGGTTGGGCCGGATGGTGTGGGTTGCGGCCTTGGGTCGGGCCAAATAGGTTCAGTTGCGGCCTTGGTCGGGCCAAATAGGGTGGTTGTGGCCGTGGGTCGGGCCAAATAGGTTGGTTGTGGCCGTGGGTCGGGCCAAATAGGTTGGTTGCGGCCTTGGGTCGGACCGAATAGGTTGGTTGTGGCCTTGGGTCGGGCCAATGAAGTTAACAAGGGGTTGTCAATGAAGGTGGATATAGGCGATGTTGGTAGAAAGGGCTATTAGTAAATAAGGGCGAAATTGGGGTAGAGGTGAGATAAAACCAATGTCGATTATCTATGACCGATATCGGTTAGGGGACCGATATCTGGTTTCTTAGGCACAATAAAACCTATAAAAAGAAAAATACAGCCTGTCATTGTCAATTTTGCAATTTGGAAACCAATTTGAGTTGTCGACGTGGAGAGTTAAGATTGGAGCATTAGTTGCGTGAGGTGGCGCTATTTGACTGGAGGAGTTAGTTGTTAGTGGGCCCGAGTGAGGAGGAGGTAGCTTGATTGATTGGTGGAGGACCCGAAGAGGACATTTGGAGCCATGGCACAACCAGAGGAGCAGGGGGCTGGACTAGTGGACCACCACCACCCATCCCTCCACGGACGACGTGTCATCGTGCACGGGTAGGTTCGAAACCCCTCATTGTGTGTATTTTATTGCATTATGCTATATTTGGGCTTTGGGTAGGAATGTACATTTTTAGGAAATAATTAGAAAATAGAAATGATTTGAAAAAGAGAGGGTAGATAGGTGAAATAAGCCAAGGCGGCTAGGTGGGTAGGTTTTAGGCTATTTGGGTGGGTAAATTGGTAAAAAAATGAAAAAAAATGTAGGTGGGGGACGTGGGGGTCGATGTCATCGCTAGCGACCAAAGCATCGGTTGCTATTTTTGGAAAAGGCGGCGTTGTGGGTGGTGGTGTCGATCGATCGTGGACCGGCGCGGTGGGAAGGGGACCCGTGGTCGGTTATGGGTGACCCAGTGCACCGGTCCTTAGTGATTTTTAGCTATTTTTGTTGGTTTAGGGTATGTTATTGTTTTTGAGTTTTGGTGGTGATTTGGGTATGGTTTGGGTTGGGGTGGGGGTGTTGTGGTATTGTTTGGGTGTTTCAGTATAGGTGCGGTCCTGACTTAGGTTTATTTCAATTTGTTGGTGTGGGTTGGGATTTTGTTTTTGAGTTTGTGGATGTGGTTTGGGTATTTGGGCATGGTGTAGGTTGTTTGAGTATGGTTTGGGTTGTGTTGTTGTTTTAAGTTTTTAGATGTGGTTAGGGTATTTGGGCATGGTTTGGGTCATTTGAGTATGGTGTGGGTTGTTTGTTTGGGTGTGAAGAGGGAGGGGGATAGCGTAGAAGTTTTTAGGGGAAGATAGATGGGCGTAGACGTGTGGTATGGAGTCGGGTTGTGGTTAGGTGGATAAGAAAGGGGATATAGAGAGGTAAAGTAGATGTTGTTATAAAGAGTAGGGCTAATGTAGTGGGTTGGTTTTGCAGGCATGTCGGCGAAATGACGATGCAGATAGGATGCCCCCACTATTGAGCCGATGCGCTCACACGTGTCCGGCAGCACATCGGGGTATCATGCGCGAGGTGGGACTCGGTGGAGTCTAGCGGTACAGAGTGATCGATAGGGATCATAGTTTGATGGTCGCCCTCATCGAGAGATGGGATCCGGTGACCATGTGTTCCATCTCCGACTAGGAGATGACTATCACATGGGAGGATGTGTATCACATCCTTCGACCGCCGATTGAGGGAGAGGCAATCTTCTAGGTAGATTCAGAGACGGCCATGGATAGCATCCTACGAGTTTTGGGGATGCGATTGCGCGCATCGACATATCACACGCGCGAGCATCATGTGACGGATATGTACCGTGCCCATCGCCATGAGACACGGCTTGCCGTGTTGATGATGATCGAGATCACCTGCTTCACCCTCTCGGACTCAGAGGAGGCCGCTTTCCACGGGCACTTATGGGGGTCTTACATGAGATGGTGGAGGAGCACACCTGTTATGCTTGGGCACCAGTATACCTGGTACAGTTGTATCGAGAGTTGTGGGGCTATCGCCGGATGAGGCGATTCGGGATTTGTCTCGACATTTTGCTGCATTGTTGGGCATATGAGCACATCATATGCCTTAGACCAAGAGTAGGGCTGCCCAAGAGCTGGGCCACAGTCATATATAGATACGGCTTTCGAGAGGTGGTTGGGGTCGTGGGCGCCACGAGCAAAGCAGTGCTTGCGAGGCAAGACATCGCTTATTACCGGCATTTATTAGAGGGCCTGACAGTGGAAGATATTGTATGGAGACCGTATAGAGGTCATCACCCTCATGGAGGAGCCCAAGGATAGTTGCAGGGGATCCAGTACACATTCTGGATAGCGGGATGGAGACCGGGAGAGTATGAGAGGATACCCCTGGAGATGGTACGTAGGCAGATGGGGCTATGATAGATGAGCCCCCTCACGTCCCTCAAGCACGAGGAGGATGATGTAGAGGCCCCACTACCTGCACCACAGCCCCTGTGGATCCAGATTGGGTTGCTGAGAGGCCAACAGATGACACTGTAGATGATGTTGGTTATACGGGAGCATATATGGTTTGGTGGGCCGTCGAGAGCGTGAGGATAGACAACGGCTTCTGCATGCCCAGACTTAGCGCAGCAAATGTGACAAGCAGAGCGAGATCAGCCTCAGGGGCAAGCAGATTATTACGAAGGCAGCATTCTTGCACACACGTGCACAAATAGGTGTTTTACAGGGGCAGCTAGCTTGAGCTGGTGCATGTGCACAGCACCACAAAAAAGACCAAAGCGCATGCACACCACAGCCTTCAGCAGTATGTGTACAGCATGTGCACCACCACCACAGAATGCATAGCCACAAACCCCGAAGCATAGGTACAGTACCACCACGGCCACAGCACCACCAATGCACCAAGACAGCACAGGGGCACTAGAAGTAGGTGTCGAGGACCAGCCCCAAAGATCTACGGTGGCTCGAGAGCGTTACATGGAGGCTAGAGCGGAGGCCCCGATACCATCGGGATATTCTTGATGGTACGGGCTGATTATTAGCCCTATGTGGCACATAGAGCAGAGACCTCTCTGAGCCGAGAGGTCTCGAGGAGGTGCAGCCATAATGGTGGGTCCGTCACAGGTAGGAGGTGAGAGGTAGGACAAGGACTAGCAGTAGACAGTAGAGGGAGGTGGAGAGAGCCGAGGGTCCTGCACATTTGTATATTGGACATGGGCACCTGGGTCAGTGAACCGGTTGTGTTGATAGAGGCTGCGTGCCTATTTATTCATTTATTCATTCATTTATTTATTATACTAGCCTCGCGAGCGAGTACGGGTTGTATAGCTTGATACTGCCTCCTGCAAGCCAGTATGTTTTTGATATGAGAGACCAGTCTCGTGAGCCGAGTTGAGATTATTGATGGTTTATTATTGCTCGCGCGCCGGCTTTGTTGTATTATGAGATCACAGAGGCCCCTATGCAGGGCACATTGTATATTTGAAACTTTGTATATATATAGATATGATGTTTTGACCCACATGCTGTGCGTAAAAAGCGTTAAATGTTTTGTCGATGGTTTGTGATATGAGTTTGATTCACCTGGTGTTATATATTAATGATGTTGATGTCTTTTGTTGATGGGATGTATATAGATATAAATGATGAGTTTAATTGACATGTTATAGTATGAAATGTTGTATGTTTTGGTTTTGTGAAATTGAATGTATGTAGCTGTTAAGTTGGATCCAAATGGTGTATAAATTGATGGTTTTTGATATCATTTATTGATGGCTTGTGTGTTTTTGTAATGTAGATAGATGATGGTGATGAAATTGTAATGAGATGTGGATTTAATGAAAAATATGGATAATAGTGTTGTGCATGCAGGAAAAAGGGACGGGCGCCACAAAAATTTGCAAAAAAATGAAGAAAAGGCTTAGGTTTAAACAACAGGTTGGGCGTGACCGATATCGGTTATGTAACCGATGTCGGTAACTATATGACCGGTATCGGTTATGTAACCGATATCGGTTATTCAAGAATGATTTTCCTAAAAATAGAACTGCTGGGTTGGCAACTTAAGTTCTTATTTTTAGCATTCTTATTTTTAGAGTCATGAAACACGTTAAATATGCGAATGCGACACTGTTTGACAACTGCTACAGGTAATTACATGAAAGAATTTGAGTGATAAGGAGGAAAGAGACAGGTGAAGTGAGCGTGGGCTGAGATCCAGAAGGTAGAAAGATAAGTTATATTTGAAGAGGGTGGTGAACATGGCTGAACGAGGAGAAGCATCCAGCAGGTAGGGACGAGGGGAAAGACATGTTCCACCCCAAGCTGCTGCATCCGGAGAGGTAAATTGTTTGATTGTAATTTGATTCTTGCATGTGTTTGTAAATAGCATGAAAGAAGTGTAAGTGGGTAAAGATCAGAAAAAAAAGGTGATAGCAAGGGTTGGGGATGGTATGAGTGGTACGGGGCATGTAAAACAGGTGGGCTGTGTGTTTTTAGGTAGAAATAGGAGTAAACGGGCTTCGCATAAATATCGAAGGTGTATGTTTGAAGCAGGGTAGGTATATTTTGATAGTGACCAGTATCGTTTATAAGTAACCGGTATCGGTTATGCATAACCGCTATCGGTTACTGTAAGGGTTTCTAGATTTTGAGAAAAAAACCCGTAGAGATTTGTTCTTTTGAATAATTATGTGTCATTTTGATGTATGTAGGTAGAAGCAAGGTTAAGGATGAATGATACTGTGCCAGCGTTGTTGTCACTTAATCCGAGTGGATGTAATACTAGTGAATGGGCATTAATAAATCGGTTGGGGTTAAGTGGAATCCGCTATTATTCAAGAATCATGCGTAACCATGCTATGTTGCAGGCGTTGATTGAGAGATGGAATCCAGAAAAGAATACCTTCTATCTACTAACAGGGGAGATGACAGTGACTTTGGAAGATGTGTTCCATATTTTGAGACTCCCAATGATAGGAAAAAGCAGTATCGAGCATTGCCAGCGTGGGGCGAAGTAATGATAATAGCAGTATTTGGGTCAGCTGCATGAGATTTGACACAGCGAGGTTTATCATTTACGTATGGTACAATGTATGCAACACACCCTGAGGAAACAAGGTTGGCCGTGCTATTAATGATAGCGGTGGGGTATTATGCATTGCCGAGGCGGAAAGTGGCAGATTTCCCAAAGCATTGATGAGTGTTATTTGGGAAATGATAGAAATGAGCGTGACATTCACATGGGCACCCGCATATCTGGCAGAGTTATATAGGGGTTTATGGGCATGCAAGTGAAAACATAGGATGACACTGGATTGTTCGTACTTATTACATTGTTGGGCCTATGAGCATATTGTTTGTGTGCGTCCAATAGGCTGACCCATTGAGTCGGGAGAGACAGGAGTGCAAAGGTTGGGATTCAAATGATGGGTCAAGACAGAACAAGAAGTGAGATCCCAGGCCGTGATAGATGACATCGAGTATTATAGACAGGAATGGGAGATGGTGACGGTTTCGGATATTTGTTGGAGGCCGTACGGGAACTATATGGTGATAGAGCACATAGCTGAGGAGTTGAGGGGTGTAGAGTGATTGAGGTGGATCGCAGGGCATAGGCCAGGTGAGTACGAGAGGATTCCTCTAGATCACGTCTTCGGCGGTAATTTGGGTTTGTTCGGGATATTCCTATGACATATAGACCATACATGAGGATCGACACCAAGGCAGCATTCTCACCTCCCGGCCTACACCTCCGTAAGGGCCGAAGAGAGAAGGTGATCGTAGGGTGATGGATGCGGGAATGACGGAGGCCTATAGAGTATGGTGGGTAGCAGAGCTACGAGGTGCACGTGAGTGCCCGACATAGCCGTGACTACAAATGGAGAGAGATTGTCTCAGGATTTGGCTCACTAGCTTCAAACACAGGTGAATGAGACAATGGGAATGTTAGAGGCTTCACAGTTATGAGTGGAGAGACTGGAGGCAAGATTCCTTCACGCGAGAGGACGTATTCGAATGTTACAGGAGATGTTGGTAGATCAATGGGAGGAACCAATGGCAGTGGCACCTTTGAGGATGGAGAGGCCAGCTGAGAGGCATCGACGATCATGATCACCACCTGATTCGGGAGGAGGTGCAAGGGTCTAAGTGGATTTTATAGGAATATAAGAATAAATAAGGATGCCGACCTGCGAGTCGATGATAGAGAAGATGTATTTGGTTAACATCTAAAATAAAACTAAAGATGTATGTGGTTTTGAGTGATGATAATAATAAGAAGTGGTTGTGTTTTGAATGTTGATTTTGTTTTGTTTGAAAAAGGAGAAAGATGAATGTTGGCAAATAGAAATACACAAAAAATATTTATATTTACAACACATGATAGGGTATGGTAGGGGATGGTCGAGCTAACCTTGGGAGACCCCATGTCTCCTAAGTGCTGCCTACATAGCCCATTGCACAAAGCAAGGAAGGGCCTCAAACCGATGTAGTTCTCCCTTAGGAGTAGGGAGAGGTGAATTCAGGAAATTTGGTTGTGGTTAGGCAATTTTGTTGGTTGGTAAAAATTTGATGTTGGTAGGGTAATGTTGTTGGTGTTGGTAGGGTAATGTTGTTGGTGTTGGTAAGGTAAAGCGAATGTTAGCATACCCAAGTAGTAGGGAATCATGTCCTGATTAAGGTCAACACACAATCCTAGAGTCAAGAAAAAGAGGCAAGAGTGTCCCGTAATTGAGAAGAGCGAAACAAACCACATATTAATG
Source organism: Taxus wallichiana var. yunnanensis (assembly GCA_018340775.1). Classification (NCBI taxonomy): domain Eukaryota; kingdom Viridiplantae; phylum Streptophyta; class Pinopsida; order Cupressales; family Taxaceae; genus Taxus; species Taxus wallichiana. The sequence goes on along the minus strand of CM031243.1, from coordinate 562,116,422 downwards.
TAGGATGAGCTTGAATCCCAGGTACCTTGCATAGGCGTAGAAGTCGATATGTGAAAAGATTAGTATGATCACAATATATCGGATATACATCACGTCCCTTGAGTTTTGGTGCTTTGAAAAATGGTGAGGTGAGGTGGTTGATGTGGGCGAGGGTGCAGAGAACTTATTATAAGATGATGATTCTGACAAAAGAAAACCAAATCTAAATAGACAAGTCCATGACTCAAAAGTTCTTTGAAGTATTGCTTGTATTTTTATTTTTCTGGATATAGACTGATCGATGCGGGAAGTCTACATGGGATATGTATTTTGTTGGTCTTGAGGTCTTCACGAAGCTGATCAATGCGAGAAGCTTCTGATAAAGGCTGACTGTGTATAGCTGTCCTTCAAGGGAGCAGTCTATTTATAGTAGCAGATGCGGTGCTTATGTATAGCTGTCCTTCGGGGGAGCAGTCTATCTATAATAAGAGCAATAGTTTGGCATATAGTTGTCCTTCAAGGGAGCAATCTATTGTATAAGTTAGAGGTCTAGATGTCTACGTTGGGCATGAAGCATCTAGTTTTTGTAAGAAGTTTGACTCAAGAAAATCCCATAAGTGTGTAATTAAGAATGTGTCATTTTGATACTTTGAAGTCATGGACTAGACTAAAAAGGGGAAGGCATCTTTTAAGGGGAGGTGATAATCAAACCATGTGAGCTTGATTGGATTTTGAGATGTAAGAAACAAAGTGTATGCGGTGGTAAATGAGCTCAAGGGACGAGCGTAAGGTAGATAAGCAAGTGATATAACACTAATTTCAACAAAGAGAATGGTCGAAGATGTAAGGCATTAAGGGGCTCGAGCTCAGTTTACCATTAAGCGAAGCTAAACGATAAGTTCCCGATCCATAAGTGTGAGTGATAATGTAAGGCCCAATCCAATTAGGAGCAAATTTTCAATGTTTACTCTTTTCTAGTTTGGTTACATGTTGATTCTCTTTGAGGACAAGATCGCCAACCTTAAAAGTACACTCATGAAGCCGTTTTATCATAAGCACGCTTGATGCACTTTTGGTAGATTTGAAGGTGATCAAGAGCCATAAGACGACACTCGTCAAGAAGCTCTAATTTGGCTAACCACTCTTGGAGGAAATCATCGTTGGTGAGAATATCCTGAAGAGATATTCTGAGGGAGGGTATTTGTACTTCGAGAGGCAAGACAGCCTCGGTACCATATACCAAAGAAAATGGTGTGGCATTAGTGGAGGTACGAATGCTAGTACGATAAGCCCAAAGGGCAAAGGGAATGTGATCATGCCAGTTTCTTCCGGACTCATTGACAACTTTCATGAGGATTTTGGTTAGGGTTTTATTAGAAGATTCAGCCTGACCATTGGCCTGCGGATAGTAAGGCGATGAGAAACTAAGTTTGATACCAAAGTTGTCACAAAGGTCTTGTAACAACTTATTTTTAAAAGATTTACCATTATCTGTTATTAGGCGATGAGGAATACCAAAACGACAGATAATGTGATGGTTAACGAATTCGACAATTTTTTCTTTTTTGATTGAAATGAGTGGAATGGCCTCCACCCATTTTGTGTAATATTCGGTTGCTGTGATTATCCAATGGTGACGTTGTGAAGAGGTCGGGTGAATCTCACCAATAAGGTCTAAACCCCATTGTGAGAAAGGCCAAAGATCTCGTGCGACCTGTAGCGGATGGCTAGGAGTATGTTGAAGGTTGGCATGTTGTTGACACATAACACAACGCTTAACATATTCATAGCAGTCATTATTAAGAGTAGGCCAATAATAACCTAGGCGAAGGATTCGTTTAGCCACAGCAAGACCACTAAAATTTCCACCACAAATCCAATCATGGACTTGTTGGATGGTATAGGTGACCTCCGCGCCGGTTAGACATCGAAGGAGGATGCCATCAAAGCCACGTTTATAGAGGAGTCCCCCCATGACAACATAACGAGAAACACTTTTAAGAAAAGCACGTTTGCCGTTACTAGTAAGGTCAGGTGGGAGAACAGAGAGGTTGTAAGGTAGTCGTGAAATTGGTGGTACCAGGTATCCTACGAATTAGTAGACACGGTATTTATCATACAAACTACGAAGTTTGAGTAGGATGGGGCAAAAAGTTGTTGGACCAAGATGAATATGTCAGAGTCAGTTGGTGCGGCAGGAATTTGTGAGGCTAAGCAAGCCATAGTATCCGTAAATTTGTTAGTGGAGTGGGGAATGGTCTGGATAGAATAACAAGTAAATGAGGTCAAAAGTGAATCCACGTAATGTTTGTACTTTTGAAGTTCCTCATTTTTACATTGGTAGATGCCCATAACTTGATTGACTACCAATTGAGAGTCACCGAAAATATTAATGGATTTGACACCTAAGTGTAACGCAACCTGGAGACCCAAAACAAGGGCCTCGTATTCCGTTATATTATTAGTGCAGGGAAATCGAGCCGGAATGAAAGAGGCATAGGTTCAAAGCATCAAGAGGGATGAGAACAATGTTGGATCCTCCGCGCCGGCATTTAGATCCATCGAAGAAGAGGGTCATTTGATACGACTCTTCCCCGAGTGAAAGAGTGGCGATGAGTTTCGGGAAATTAAAATTGGTGAATTGTTCCCCAGGTAAAGGGGCCTCCGCAAGTTGGTCTGCAATAGTTTGTCCTTTGATTGACTTCTATTGTAGAAACTCAAGGTCGAGGTCGGCGAGGAGCATAAGCCATTAGGTGATGCATTGGTTTAGATGTGGTTTGGCATACATATAATGAATGGGGTCTGTGTTGGTGATGACAAAATTTTTGTGATTCAGGAGGTAATGTCAGAGTTTGGTGGCTACGAATGATAGGGCTAGGCACAATTTTTCTACATGTGTATACCTAGTCTCGTAATCCATGAGAGTACGACTTATATAATAAACGGCTTGTTCTCGACGTGCTGAGTCCCGATGTGCGAGCATAGCTCCTATAGCATGGTCAGTGGCAGAAAGGTAAAGGTAGAAAGGACGATCATCCTGAGGTGGAATAAGCACGGGTGGCTACAAGAGATAGGATTTGAGAGCTTCAAAGGCTTGGTGACACTCTTCACTCCATTGAAAGGCAATGTTATTTTTAAGAAGGTGATGGAAAGGGTGACATCGATCCGAGAGTTGGGAGATGAAACGCCGGATGGATTGAAGTTTACCCTGCAAACTACGCAATTGTTTGAGGTTTTTGGGTGGGGGCATTTCTAGGATAGCTTTGACTTTAGATGGATCAACCTCAATACCACGCAAAGAGACGATAAAGCCAAGAAGTTTTCCCAAAATAACACCAAAGACATATTTCTTTGGTTGAAGCTTGATGAATATTGCAACAGGTGATCGAAAATAATGGTTAAAACATCGAGATGTTCACTGCGATGTTTAGATTTGTCAAGAAGATCATCGACATAATCCTCAAGTATAGTGTGCATAATGTCATGAAAAATGTAATTCATAGCCTGCTGATAGGTAGCACCAGCATTCTTAAGGCCAAATGGCATGACACGATAACTGAAGGTTCCCCAAGGAGTTATGACGGCAGTTTTATGTTGATCGGCCGGGATACCAAAATTTGATTGTATCCCGAAAAGCCATCCATGAGAGAAAGCATTTCATGGCCCGCAGTGAGATCAACAAGTTGATCAATACTTGGGAGGGGGAAGTCATCCTTAGGGCAAGTGAGGTTAAGGTCTCGGAAATCCGTGCATATCCGAAGTCCCCCCGTCGCTTTAGTGACATGTACGATATTAGAAATCCATTGAGGATAGTCAATAGGCAAGATGAAGGAAATAGAAAGAAGTCGTTGAAGCTCTTCTTTGACCAAGAGGGCAATGCGTGGATGCATTTTCTTAGTTTTTGTTTGAGTGGTTTGGAATCGAGGTTTAGGGTGATGTTATGGATGGCAATGGTAGGATCAATTCCTAGCATGTCGGCGTAGGACCAAGCGTAAAGCTTGGTTCAGGCAGTACTGAAGAGAAAGGTAGTAAAGGCGGCTTGTTCTGATGTCTTAAGGGATTGTCCGATCTTCACAATGTGAGGATCTTCCTCTGCGTGTGGATGTTGATTTCTATAGTTGACTCATTCAACATGATTTGAGTTTGAGACGGTAAAGCGCGTTGAATATAGGAGTCGTCCGCCCCAAGGTAAGTGAGGATGGAGTCGTCATCCTAGCACTCAACAACATTAATCGAAGGCGTAATCCTCTTCGATCATGCCTGGATACGAAGGGAAGAGAAGATGGATCCTCGTTATCACATTGATAAGTGAGAGGACCTATGAAGATAGCATTTATGAAAAAAAAAGTTAGGAGGGATAGATTCAAGGTCTATCGACTCTGTGGGTGATGATGGCAAAGTGGGTGATGATGGTTTGGTAGGGGTGACGTTGTCTTCTTCCAGGATACGAGATGACATGAGGTGTCTCCTATGTAGGTGTTTCAGAAAACCGAGACCACCGTGATCATTGTGTTTGTGTGTAGTCACGGGAATGAGTGTATGTTGGCCTTGTTCATAAAACCAAAACCAAAGCATTTCAAGCATAGCGAGTCAAGAAGGTGAGGGCGAAACGACGATTTGTTAAGTATTGAAAATCGGATTGGAAGGAACCACACCAAGAGGAGGTTCAGGGGGTAATGGAGGATGCGTCAACACCCCCATACGTTAGGTTGGTGTGGCAATGGGGTGGTCCATAAGAGATTACCTCCCCCACGTGACGGTCGTAGGTGGGATGTGCATGTAACTGTCCGTACTCATGCGGGGTATGGAAAGAACTAACATTATATAGGCGGTACTCACCAGCGTAAGGCATTGAAAAACATCTACTAAGGGGTCAGAGGTTGGGATGTTATCTGCGGGAAAGGAAGTAATATTTGTAATAGCGGTTTCATTGGTTGAAGGTGTAGGTGTGTTGGAAGTAGATGTCTGGGTTGGATGAACGGGTGTCTTGACTAGTACAAGTACATCATTAGGGTGATACAACATATTACAAGTTTTGAAGGGGGGAGGATCAGCTTTTACGGTGTAGGACTTCCCCTCGTACTCAAATTTTATGCATCTATGTAAGGTGGAGGGAACGCATCCCATAGCTCGGATCCAAGGGCAGCCTAACAACATGTTGTATTGGAACTCTCCCTCAAGGACATAGAAGAGTTCGGGTAAAGTACGTGGTCCTACATGAATGTTAAGGATCACGGTGCCTAAAGTAGAAGTAATAGCATCATTTAATGATCGCAACATGATGGGGTTGGCACACATGCAACTAAAAGGGATATTCATTTGTTGGAAGGCTTTTGAAGAGATGATGTTTAGGCTAGCGCCCCCGTCAATCATAACATGACGTACCCGAATATCCCGAACGTACGCTGAGATGAAAAGAGCAGGGTCAGGATCTTCGGCACCAAAGTCGATAATTTCATCTTCGGAGAAACTGACTGCAGTGGCTTGCTGTATAGAGATAGAAGTGGTTGGGGAGATAGATTGTTTAGTGAGCGAAGCAACATGATTGGGTGTTAGAATAGAGGTAACAGGTAAGGTTTCATTAGGTAAAACCTCTATCCCTTGAAGGATCTCAACAAGAGCTTGTCGATGAGATTCAGAAGTTTGAATGAGATCATACAATGTCATTTTTACAGGCGATTAGTGAAGCTCTTTGATCATAGTTCGATGGGCAATGCCATTAGAGATGGGATAGGTGGGTTCGAATAACCACTTTAGGTGGTGGTGCAATCGGGATGGTGGACGGAGAAAGAGATGCCACAGGCATGTTTTCTTTCACTTTCCCATTGTTTTTCTACCCTCGAGTAGCAACACTAATCATATTGATCTCGTGAATACGAGAGGAGGAAGATGGTAGGGATAGGTCATGGTTTTCGAGAGGTGGGGCTGTAATAATGATAGATCTTGGTGAGGGGGACAGTGGTATAGGAGAGGGTGAAGCTAAAGATCTCTCTCTTTGTAAGTTGTCTTTCTTAACTTTTCTATCTAAGAGATGTGACGGACGAAGTATGGCTTTCAACGCTTTGCATCCCTCTACGTCATGTCCTGGTGTGTGGTGGTAAGCACAGATTTTAGACTCATCGTAACATATAGGTCGAGGTTTAGATGGATCATAAGGTCTAAGTGGGGGTAGGGAAATGGTTGCATTCTCCACCAACATAGCAAGGATTTTGGCGTACGACCCTTTGAGTGGGTCAAAGTCGAGGAGGAAAATGAGGCTATTGATTGGTCGATTCGGTGATGACATGGTGTGGTTGGTTTGTATGGGGGTGGTTTAGCCAAGGATTTTTGGTAATGGGTTTTAACTAACCGTGGTTTCTTTGACGTAGAGCTATGTTTAGCTGGTTGGATGATGAGGCCATAGATGATGTGGTATCAAAAAAACAACCATGGAGAAATAGAGTGACAAAACAAATCTTTTGATGGTGGAATTTGTTTATGGTTGATAGGTGGACAGATACGTGGGGTGACGGTGTTGCTATACCCTTGGATTTACGTATGGGTGCGAAGGCATAGGTCACTTTAAAGAAAACGTAGGAGGTATGATATATTGATGTAAGGTAGAGGGATGGGGTCCCAATATGGAAGGTAGGTGTGACGATGATGGTTTTAGTTGTGATAGAGGCATAGGTTGAGGAGATTGAGTCCTGTCTCCTAATGGGATGGATGGCTTTATTTTAGATAAATCAAGCCGCTTAGGTGGGTGTGTTAGACTAGGTATGGGTGAGGTCCCAAGCATGGGGAAGATTTTGCTAAGTTAATAGAAGTGGACGAGGTATTTGGTAGAGATGAGGGGGTGAAGATGAGAACATGGGCATTTTAAGCTTCGTAAACACTTCGGGTATATGGTGGAGGCATCAGATTGGTCATTTGCATTTGAGTAGAATATGGCGTACTCAAACGTTCCCATAGAACCCTATCTTCTATGGAATGACAGTCCTCACGTGTGAATAGGAACTTTTGTATGGAAGAAAGGTGGGTTGTGATTCTGGTCCACTATGGGTGTGATACAAGGGGTATATGAGGCAATTGTATCAATGGGCATTAAGAGGTCAACCGGTTGTTGAAAAGATTTAGGTGATGAAGGACTAATAGGTAGGAGGGTGTGTTTGAGAGGATCTGTCATGTTTAAAGAATGTGGTGATGTCGGTTCAAGAGGTTTCTCATCTAAGGATGACAAAAGAAGTGGCGAGCCTTCCTCTTGTATAGCAAGAATGGTAGAAGGAGACGTTTGGGAAATAGATAAATTAGATAACATCCA